>JABXJD010000026.1:4232500-4750000 GCA_013375575.1 Percina caprodes
CTGCTAGAATTTAAAATGTGGGTTATAACGGTGTTTAGCTTTAGGGGGTTAAGTATGTTCTTAAATGTAAGAATTTTCTGCTTTTCTGTTTTACAAATACAAATTCAATATCTTTGGGTTTGGGACATTTGGACAGACAAAACAAGCAATTTCACTTTAGGGGAATTGCAAAAGACATTTTCATTATTTTCTGACCTTTTTAGAATTAATTTAACTTTAATCAGTTAATCAATAAATAATCTACAGACAGTTTATAATTAAAATAATCTTTAATGCAGCCCTAAATGGCAGAGAAGTCAAACAGGAGTCTGCCAAAAAAATTCTGTGTGGTTGTGCTGCTGCAAAAATTAAGAAATACATAAAATAGAAATTTCACTGACCCACTGCTGTGGGAAGCATTAATACCTGAACGCCATTAAAATCAGACTGTTGGAAATCATTAAAACTGATGTGAAATCATGCCAGGTACAAAGATTCAGACTTTTGTAGGTGAAGGCCATACAATTAACAGAGAGAAATAGAGTAGAGAGAGTAACCTCCCACTCCTTTGATCAGAGAGCTATTAGTGCCTGGAGGCAGATCTCTGTAAAGCACAAAGTGACAAAACAGCCTTGTAGTGTTATGTTCCTAATGGAAGAATGAATACATGTGAGTGATGGACAGACAGAGAGACCACTCAAGACGTGAGGTAGAGACAGAGAGATTAGACTTCTGACAGCACAGCCAATTCTTTAATTTATAAGGACAACACACATTGATTAACATTTTTGTAAATGTGCCAGTGTAAGCCAGCCAGCTAATTTTTAACTGTAATCCATTGGCTAGATGAATTTGGACCAGAGCTACAGAAAAATAAGTACAGGTTAAACTATACAGACAAAAGTCAACAATATCCTATACAGACAGCTAGATCAACAAACAAGCTTTCTCAGTAAGCTATGTGGAGCTACAGTAAGCAGCAAGACATTTGTACAGTTACACATCAACGGTATCCCCATTCAGTATAAGAAGCCATGCAAGCGTCAAAACACAGCCAAGCAACACAGACCCGAGCCCTCCTCTTGCATTGTTGAACCATACAAAGCAGTAACAAGCAGTAATAAAAGGATGACATAGGCTACTGACTCTTTGTCAGTACTTCCAAAAGCAAAAGTACTTGTATTGGCTTTTTTAATAACAGCAATGTTGACAATTTTCTTGTTGCTAATAATAATATTTAAGACTCAAGAAAGGATTTTAAAACCCATTACAGTACCCTCTGTGACTGCAAGCCTGTTTCAGACCATTGACCTCTACAGCCCCCAGAGGGCTGAGGCCTACTCACTGCAGTCAAAGCCACTTACAGGGTTTTAGAGCCTGTATGTTTGTCTGGTCGATGAGTTACTCTGGGGAATGGAGGTGTCGCCCCCTGTCAATCATTCGCTTGTTGCAGACAGGAAACATAGGCGATGCTCAGAGCCAAGTTCAGAGCATTACGACCCACACCGCATGTTGGACACTGCTGAGAGCGTTACATTTTTTAGGAAATGGGAGTAAATTGCAGATAGATCATGATCATGTTTTGAAAGTCATTTTTAAAGTCATTATTTATCATGTATCAGGTGGAACTTAAAACATTTCTGTTATGCTAACACACATAGATAATGACATTTATAATATGGAAGGCCTAGAACGCCAAAAACCATCACTGGCTTCTCATACTATTCTACGTGTGCATCTTCATCGGTTTTGTGTGAGAAGTTATTTCATTTTGTTTCATCTACATTTATAGGTTTATTTGTTCAATTTAGATGTACAGAATGACAAAGAAAGACAAATAAATGCAGTGCAGTCAAGTATCACTGTTTTGTTTGTACATGTCACAATCAATTAATTGAATTCTAACCACATGGAATTCAATTAAATTTTTTATGATCACACTGGCCAAAGTATGAAAGTATGATGTAAAACCAGTAGAGAGTAGTAGTAATTAATTTTTATTTTTTTGTCAGTACTTCCCAGTAGTTGTTTTTTTATTTTTTATTTTAACATGTTCAATAAATTGACTAAACCAATAATTATTATTTGTATAACTGATTGAATTAACAGGTCCTAAACCCAAATAAGTGGAAGATGGATGAATGGAATTATTTTTTTATTAATTATTATTAATAATAAGTTCAGCTTTAGCTAAAATGTAGACTTAAGTGGATGAGCTTCTTTTCTACTGTAGCTGTACTGTAGCTTGATACAGTTCTGATAGTGCTGATTAGACAGTCTCTTACATGCAATCCTTGTGCTTTAGCTGGTGGGCCTATGCAGATGCTCATTAAATATAGCAAGCTACCAGAAACCTTTTCTTACAGTCTGAGTTGGACCAATGAAGTGAGATCACACAGCTTTGTGTTTCTGATACAAAATTATCTCTTTGGGCCCTAATATATCTAAGCACACAGCATGAAGCACATGGTGCAGGTGTGTTTAGGGTGTGTCCAAATCCACTATTACTAGTTTGACGGTGTAAAAAAGGTTTCTGTGAGCTGGGCGCATGGTTCAAAATGTTGTACTTAGTGTCAACTAATTAATTTGTAGGTGTGTTTTGGCCATAACATGCAATAAACCAATCAGAGTGTCATCTCCCCTTCCTTTTAAATAGCCTTTGCTATTGCTATTATGATAGCGTATTTGCACCCTAATTTTTATTTTTAATCTTTTGCATGTGTGTGCTGCTGCGCTTCCCTGTGTGTGTGTAACAAGCATAGTGTGCATTCTGTGCACGAGCCTATGCATTTTTGCACAAAGTGAGGACTGACGATTCTGTTTCCCAGCTTTTAAATTGTAGTTATGCTAAGACGGGATCTAGTCATGGCTAGTAGAATAGGGTTGGTGAGAGATTTTTTCTCAGTAAGTGTATTGCTTAGTGTATTAAGTTGTTGTGGGCAACACTACAAGTCAAAAAAATATTGATTAAATATTGGATTAATTCTTGTCTGCTTTACTTATCTATAAACAAAATAAAAATAATTCTCAAAAGACTTTAAAGAAAAGGCACTATACCACATTATATAGCAAAATCATAAAATTACATACTCATATAGGATTTTACCCATTTGGCCCACCGCTATACAGGAGCAACAATTACAGCTACAATAAATGAGATTAATCCTTTTAAAATAGAACACTGCTTTACTGTGAATAACCCCCACACACATAGCTTTCTTGATAAAGCAGCAGGGAACTGTTGCAGTAAATGTCAAAAATGTGTTTTGTAGTTACTGGAAAATGATCAACATGTGAAGTGACCGGGAACCAGATGTCTTGGGGTTAGTTAAATATTCATAATGGATTGCTAATGTCAAACACATTACACATTTACAGATGTAGTCTGCCTAAATACGTGTTGTCGTGGAGAGTTTGAGTATGTAGCACAAAAAGGGGAAGGTATGTGAGCCTTTCTTGTGTTACAGCATTTTAAATGATTGCCTCATCTCATTGAAAGTATCATGTTTTTACTGAGGTAAACATTCAGAAAAGTAAACATGTATTTAGAGAGCAGTTGTGCATTGTCGTTAAGTCCTGCCTCTTTTCACAAAATGGGATTTGTGTGTCATCATAACCTGTTACTATATTATGAACTGAACAGTAAGGAAAACACAACTATAATACGGAAATTAGTACATTTAAAGAAGAGAATGTGTTTTGCACACTGATTGCTTGGATATTTTATCCAAACAGTTTCTTAAATGAGTTTTCAGAAATATATATATATATATATATATATATATATATATATATATATATATATATATATATATATATAAATATATAATAGGCTATATATTTTGACAAATAATTGTCTACATTTAGTAATATGTTTAGTTGTCTTTTAAATATGATTATGCATGCTTTTAGAGACACTTACACACAATATTCTGAGACAGAAAAACAATATGAATATGATGACCGTCACTGTTCATTTTCCTCCGCTTATAAGCTCAGATAAATGTATCACTGAACTGTAATGCTGCCATCAATCCCTGGAAAACACAACTATAAGCCCTTCAGCAGAATTACAGCAATTAGTCGTTTGACGGAAAATCAATTTGCAGCTATTTTGATGAGTGATCAGACATTTTTAAGAATCTTTGCAGGCTGGCTGCTGCACTACATATGTCAGAATTTGCTGCTTTTCTTACTAATTTATTTGTCCCATTTGATGTAGTATTTTATTTTGCCAAAACAAGCAACTTGACAACACCATGAGATCTGGGAAACATTCTTTCACTATTTATCTTTTTGGTTTTGTTTTTTAGACACAAAAAATATTAATTGTCATTTCAATTTAGACAATTACATTTTTTTGATTAAAAATAAATAATCAATCAAAATTATTGTAATATGCCTACGTGAAATCCCAGTTGATATTACACTCCACCTCCAGATCTGAACAGGCCTGCATGCACGCAGAAAGCAGAGGCAGGGAGACTGACTCAGTATGTCTGACGGATACAAAGAGACATGATATGAACCTGTTTGAGTTGGTCCAAACGGAAAAGAGACAAATATGGTGCGTTTTACAAGTCAAATCCATCCAAATTGAGTATACATGCTTGCGTATCTGAGTGGTTTAAGCAAATCAATTAGCTTGTTTTATCTTTAGAGACAAAACTTACACACACACACACACACACACACACACTAGGTAATACACCTTATTAAAATGTCTGTTCCCTAACATTTCTAGATATGAATCAGTACATTTCTATAATCTTTTTCACACTACACAAATGATACCTTGGCATACACTTAAGGTTACAGATGAAATTCAGCCTGACAGAAGAGCCCTGACATATTCCTGAGCTATTTCTTTCTTTTCTCGTTCCTCAGTTCCTCCATCCTTTTCTCAGCCTTTCTCCTCTTTTATTTGTCTCCTTTTCTTATTTCTCTCTGTTTTGTCTTTCTCTTGGTCACTTCTGCACTCCCTGCCTGCCTGATTGCCTGACTGACTGCCTGCCTTCCTGGCCTCCTCCACTGACCCAGTCCTCTCATCCCCCCACTAAAATATTGATAATGGACTCTCTCTCAGTCTGCACGCTCTTCCTCTCCGTCTCTTTTCTCCTCGCTTTCCCATCTGTGGTGAATCAGCAAACTAAACCAGCAAACATTCAAACCAAACCATGCATTTATACCCCTTTTGTGGGTGTGCATGCTTACACTACTTTTCACTGCAGCACACCAGAAACTGCAATCAAGGGGTGTGATGCGTGTGAGTGTAATGAACACAATTCAGCCCACTCATCACAGACCCCTCTGGTGGGCCAGCGTGGGACACCCTGAGTCATTATGCCACTTTCTCCCTGCAATCCTCCGAGGAACAGAGTTGGGAAATTACCCATGAATATTTCACAGCACCCATGCCTCACACTCCAATACTACTGACCCAGCTTTAATGGCAGCCAGCAGTATGAGGCCCTGCACAGCAGCACATCAGATCTCTGTCCCTCAGTGATCAAATGGCCCCTGACAGCAGCAGCAGCAAAGGAGCAGGGCACCTCTGTTGTCTTCTCAGGCATTGATCATGAATGTGCGCTGTGCATGTGAAGAGAGAGAGAGAGAGAGAGGGGGGCGGGGTGCATCCTCATAGCCTATATCCATATCTTACCGTCAATCCTCCAGTTTCCCTCCTCCTCCTCCTCCTCCTCGCTCACTGCGTCTCCCGCATCCCGTCTCTCCGCGCCTTCACGCACCCACTGTACTCTCCTCCCTTTCTCCCGCTCAGCTCTGCCCAATGCATGAAACAAATAAAATATTCAATGGGGAAATGGTGGTGGGCGATACCTATACGGCAGTCATTTGCGCGATGTGTCCAACAACAACTGGGCGTCCTCCTCCTGTGATCAGTGTACTGTGTAGAGCTTTGCTCTACTGGACCTCACACCCTCCCTCCGTCCTGTCAAGGCTCGATGTCTACCCCGCTGGGTTGTGTGACTGTGCGTCACGTTGGTATCATAATTCCCACGGGTTTCATGTCCAGAGACGGTGCAGGCTATAGGCCTTATAGCTCCGATCGGATGATTGGAAGAAAATACACGATCACACGCACACAAAAAAAATATAATAATTAGGCGCAAACTAACGCACAGAGCCAAGCTGCTCTGTCTCCCTCCGTTGATTTCTACAGCTCATCAAGCCCAGTCGTCGTTTGTCATTGTTGATCATATGCTTCCGATATTACATCCTTGCATTTAACGGAAAATAACGTCGACGTGATGACAGCCGCTTTGCATATCCTTGAAGAATCGTGATGAGGCGCAGCAGCACATCAGGACGAATACGGGAGATATTAGGCTTTTATAAAAAAGAGGCACGAATCGTGTTATAAAATGACGCCGTGATAAGAAAACAAAAAGACAACAGCTGGAAAACCAGGAAATATCAGATTTTCCGCTCTTGGCCTCGCCTTGCATCCGTCCTCTCTTCTTCTTCTTCTTCTGGCGCTCTCTCTCTTTCTCTCTAGTCCGCTTGTTGCGCGTTCTGCACTCGAGAGCGCGCAACGCGCGCGTGTGTGTGTGTGTGCGTGTGTGTGTGTGTGTGTGTGTGTGTGTTTGTGTGTGTTTGCGCGCGTGCGTGTGCAGAGACAGAGAGAGGTAGGGAGAGAGGGAGCTTCGACTATATTATCAAGGTTTGTCTGAGTGAGCAACAATAAGCTGCTGTGTAGGCAAAAGGACAGGAATGTAGAATAAACAGTGGTTCATGTTTATTTACACCGCTGTGTCTTTTTACAGGTCTGACCAGCTCAGTTTTAGGTTTAGCATTTACATTTCTCCTATGAGGAGAACACGCAGAAAGGGCATTGTAAAGGTAATGTTTGCTGTGTAGCAGGATGTGCAAATAAATCAAGCACAGGCATTTGCAATATTTCCATTTTAAGGAAGACCTTTGCTGTGAAAATGTTGTCAATTGGCTTTGAAAGGAATCATAATGTCATCACCATTTATAAAGCATGTCACACCTGTCATGACATCTGATGGCATTCTGGTTTCATCACCTGTCTCTGCAGAAGCATGGTACTGTAATCTGCCAACTGTAATCTGCCACTACTGCCATTACTCCTACAATGCAAAAATGCACTCCATTGCTTTTTAAATTTGCTTTTCAGCAGTGATGGCAGCATTTAAAGGTTTAGGTTTTGCCTTTGGAGCTCCCTCCCTCAATCCAGCCGTACTATAGAGTTTCTACCCGCCATTAAAACCTCCCTCAAAACCCACCTATTCCAAAAGGCCTACCCCACATGACTCCACTCTCCGTCAAAATCATAGATGGATAGTTTTCTCTTAATTTTCTATGTCAATCTTATAAATGTTATTGTTTCAATTTAATTGTTTTTGCCTTTTTAACTGTATTTTTGCTTGTTTTAATTGTAATTGTCCTTGAGAACTATGAAAGGTGCTCATAAATAAAGTGTATTTATTATTAGCATTATTAGGTTACTCAGATAATGAGGATAAAAGATAACCTCCCAGCTTACTCTTGTCTATCTAGATCCTAACTGATCATAAAAGCATAATTTATGCAGTCTACATGTGCGAGGAAGTGTGCAAAGGCTAAACACAGTCCTTATGAAAGACGTTGAGTCATGTCAAAGGAAATGACTGATTACGTAGAAAACTTTCTCCATAATTTCACTTGATTGCCTTTGAATCGCTCTGATTGCTTCAAGTGTAGCCTGTAAAGTGGAGCCAGACTTCATAAACACTCAGAGCACAACAGTCACTAACAAAATTATTTTAATGCCGCTGAATAATTCATTGATTTCAGATTATGTGTGTTTTGATTGGATGGTATAAATTATCATGTAAAAAAAAAGTGCATTGCATTACAAAGCTGTGTTGTTGAAAATGGGAAAATGGGTGGAAGAATCTCCTGGGTGTAATAAAACAAGCCATAATAGTAAAACTTGGCTCAGACCTAACCTTGGCTTGACTGTATAGTTGGCAACTTTCAAAGATTTATTTATGCAAAATTATTTAAGCAAAATTGTAAGATGAGGTCAGCATTGGTTAGCAGTATTCAGTGTTAGACAATCTTTTACATGACTTTTTTATTGATTGTTGCCACATCCACACCCACTTATACAGGCAATATATTTGCGATAAGACCACAGCAGTGGCTTGGCACTATGTAAAAGCAAATCTAGCGACAGTAATGCCAATTTTGAAATGCTAGTATTGTCTGACATTGAGCTGGTAAAAGGGTTTTGTTTGGTAAAACCATGTTACAGTGGCAGCCTCAGCATTGTACCTCGTGACAAAGCATGGTAACCTTTGGGGAAACCCACAGTATTGTACCCATCACCATGATGACCCTTCTCCATCCTTGCCATCCGCTCCTCCGTCTACCTCTGCATCTTCATCTCCACCTCCACCCCACCCTCTGGCCTTTTTCTTCTTTTTCTTCTTCTTATCTTCCACCTTGTACTTCAGTCTTCTCACAGGGTCACTCAAGCTGCGCATGGACTTTCCCTCAAAGTCCTCGCTGATCATGAAATTCCTGTCGATGAGCTCTGCTGCTTCCTGCCAGTTGCGGTAGCAGTCTGGGCCATAGCAGAGGATCTTGTTTACCGCGTTAGGGATGAGGATGGAGCAGTCAGGCCGCAGCACCACCACTGTGGGCAGCTTGTTCACGTTAAACATGTCCTTCAGCTCTCTGTGGACACACACACACAGACACACACTGGTACACACATTGGCATACAGCAAATGGATTTATACAGCAAGGTATATTTACATTACAATCATCCACCAGCAGGCTGTGCACACAACTGGTTAAACCCACACACCTCCTGTAGGGGTCCTCATAGGCCAGGAACAGGCACTTCTTGGGCAGCTCTTTGAGGAAGCTTTCTTGCTGTTCCTCTGACTGGTCCAAACTGCCAAGGGATGGAAGAAAGACTAGACTCCAAGTCCAGAAAACCTATCCAAATCTTTGTTTGTACAGTATGTGTCGTCCTACTTTAAGAGGACATTTGGTTCTCACAAAAATAGGAATAAATGACTATGCAATTATAGAGGAAAAGAAGACAACTATGGAAATCATATTTCCTTGTTATTTCCAAGAGATTAGATAGGATTATTATATGTACATGGCTATACATGGTATGCAGGTGCACACTATGCATACAAATGTTTAAATTACTAGATGGTGTGTGTGTGTGTGTGTGTGTGTGTGTGTGTGTGTGTGTGTGTGTGTGTGTGTGTGTGTGTGTGTGTGTGTGTGTGTGCATTGTACCTAATGTACAGGAGAACAAGCTGAGCACCGCGGTCAACATAAAATTCATCTGTCAACCGTTTAAAGAAGTCGGTGAGCGTCGGCGCAAACTGCTGGCAGCTCTCACATGCAGCAGACGCAAAGCAGAGCATCAGGATGCGGTTCTGCAGGTCCATGACGATCTCCCGTTCTGTGTCCAGCTCATCGTGGTCTGTGTTGTTCTTCACCAGCACGCGGTCAACAAACAGGTCCACCATGATGAAGTGTCATAGAAAGGAGAACTGGGGCTTGGGGAAGTACATTGAGTGATGTAAAAACTATTTATATATATATGTTATACATTTGTTTAACAGGGAAATCATCAGTTACGCAAAACATAGTATATAGGAAATAAATAAAAAAACAGATACTTGTAAAGGGCTTTTCAAATGCATGTGCCAAACATGAAGAAAGCACAGAACACACTGTTTGAGAAAGTTTTGGCATTTAGGTCAATCTTGCATACTGCATGATTTGATGACTCTGCCCTATGAAATAGACAGTATGTTTCCACTCAGTAAGAACAACAAACCTCCCGTAATAATATGAGCCCATCTTGCTTGCAGTTAAATCGGATAATCCTTACAGTTACTTACTGTGCCTCTCACAAATATCATCGCCCCTTGATGCCACAAATCCAAATAGGAAACAGCTTTCAAAATCGGTTTTTTTCTTCTTCGTTTCAACTCCTCCTGGGTCGTACTTGAATCAGTTCACAATTTGTCAGTTTATATCACGTTCACTCATTGACTGTCTCTCCTTCACCTTGAAGGCATGCAGTAGCTACTCACTCCTTATCCTTTTGTGTCTCTGCACTCCACCTCCCCTCCTCTGTCTGGGAGGGAGGGATTGAAAGACAAGGTGACAGAGGGACAAGAGACATGAAATGTGCAGTGTGTGTGTGTGTGTGTGTGTGTGTGTGTGTGTGTGTGTGTGTGTGTGTGTGTGTGTGTGAAGGCAGTAGGCAACTGAGGCAGGAAGTATAAACATTAAAAGACCTTAATAAGGTGACCCACAGTGAGGCCTTTTTTCAGTAACTAATGGAGGAGCATATATATATATATATATATATATATAAAATTGATTTTCATGAAGCCAATGCCGAACAGATACGCACACACACACACACACACACACACACACACACACACACACACACATAGCTTATAGTTTGTCTTAGCAGGAAAGATAATTTATTGTTTTTGGAGATTAATACTACTCATATTTAACATACAAAATTTGCTCAAGAGACATGCCATAATTAACATGGCAAAAATAACTAAATGAATAACATACAACATACACACAGTGCTGTAAAAACGTAAACCCAGCACGCTACAGCTGTATTACCACAGCCATGGAAGCAGAAAACAAATCAACAGGATCAACAGAAACAGATTCTACCCAACCTAAAAAAAAACTTGGCATGTTGTTTAACAGCGTGACCAGAGACGTAACAAACCCTGGGTAAATATTGGAGATGAGATCATTTGTTAGGGTTTTCCCAAGCTACGTTTGATCCACTGTTAATACACAAATATTGATTTGAGGAGCATCACACTGAGATTCTGGGGCTCATGTTTATAGGCAGAAATTATTTTAGATATGTTGTATACTGTACATGGTTCTGTGTTTGAAAACAGTGACATTTGCTCTGATGACGGACATATACATTTAGTTATTAATTGACAAATAATAAGACTGGACTGGATAACAGTTTTGAAATAAAAAGTATGCAAGTTCCATTAAAATATATAATAGTTCAGTAGTAACAGTAGTAGTAGCAGCATATTTATAGCATATTAGAGCAACTCAATCTTGTTTCATTCCTTTCAAAGATTTGTGTGATCAGTGCAGAGAGGCACAGTAGCTTCTACATGCCAGGAGAAGCCTTATAAGTGGGCTATGTATTTATATATTTATTTTACTGCACATCCCATTGCCAAGTCTTTCTTAGAGAGCTTCTGAAGAGGCTGCAGTATCAGTGACAAAGGATTAAGTATTTACAAAGCTTGACTTGTCAACAACCAAGACAAAAGAAAAAAAAAACAGTCTTTTCTTTGATTGTTTCTCTTCATCTTTTCCTCCATGTTGCTTTATCTCCCTCTTTTCTCTGTCCATCGTGCGTTTCATCTTTCTCCTCCTCTTTTTGACCTTCATCTTTGCCTTTCCCCAATGAATTCCACCATCTCTTTTTCCTCTTGTCGTCCTCTGTCTTGTACTTGAGTCTCCTCACCGGGTCAGTGGCACTACGCATATTTAGATTTTCAAACTCCTCATTGAGCATGAAGCTCCTCTCAATGAGCTCTGCTGATTCCTGCCAGTTACGGAAACAGTCACAGCCGAAATGACAGATGTCCTGCACAGCATTTGGAGAGAGGATGGAGCCATCAGGACGAATGACCACAACTGTTGGTACATCCTTTACCTTAAACATGGCCTGCAGTTCTCTGACACACACACACACACACACACACACACACACACACACACACACACACACAGGTAAGGCAATGCACAGCATTCATGTATTATAATGAAATGTCATAATTTCACTTTGGAAACATACACTCTAACAGGTAGACATACAAATATATTTGCAAACTACACAGCATCTCTTTTCTCTCCACTTACTTCCTGTATGGATCCTCAAAGGCCAAAAACAAAACCTTTTTGTGCAGCTCTTTGAGGACTCTCTCCTGCTGTGCCTCAGATTGGTCCAAACTAGAGAAGAGAAGAGAATGGAAAATGATGTATGAGAAAACAGTTAATATGAGTTCATGCATTCACATCAGTGCATCAAAGAGATAAAGAGAATGAAAGATAGAGACCTGATGAAGACGAGTGCGAGCAGTTTGGGGTAGTCAATGTACGCTGGATCTTTCAGTCTCTTAAAAAAGTCATTCAAAACAGGCAGGAACTCCTGGCACTTAACACACTCCGCAGATGCAAAGAACAGCATCAGGATGCGGTTTTCGATAATACCAAGGATCTCTCGCTCCGTGTTGAGTTCATCCTGGTCCCAGTTGTTCTCCACCAGAACTCGGTCTAGGAACAGGTCCACCATGATGGAAGAAAAGGTAAAAGGCCCTCTGTGGAGAAAGTTGGAATACAGATGTGTATATTTGTGCTACAATGTACTTGTGTGACCTTCATCATTCTTAATGCAGGTACCCAGGGATAAAGCTGCTCTTACACTGTTGAACATCATTCAAGTTTTATCTGAGATTTTTACAGTAATTAGTGATTTGCAAGAATGACTTTTAACATCCCACAGATGTTTGGGGAGAGAAGTAGCAGCCCTAAAGCAATTTTTAAATTGTGAAAACACACATTGTGGCTGCATGGTGTAATAGTCCTTGAAAACCTGCTTTAATTAAATATTCGATATTCATATTTATGACTGAATAAGACAAGTTACATCGAAGTTTTTGAAAAAACGCTGTTACTTATTAAGAGTTTTAGCATAAAATAACTTTAACCCACTCACTGAAATCTGGACATGAGTACATTTGATGTAGATTGTTATTACTGATGTGTTTTAATTGTCTTATTGTGTGTTTATGTACCCAGGACTCCTCTACTATATTGAGTGGATTACCCTAGTGACATTTTTTTTATTGTTATCTGCAGCAATAGGACAATTTACCTCATTGAGCTCACTGACCAACTGAAACTGACATCTAGTCTATAAGTTACAATAGTTTGTTGTTTTTTAGATTAAAGTCATCTAAATACAACGTGACAACCCAGCCAGGATCAGCTGGCCTGGATGAATCAGCTATTTATGGGACAGTGTTTTCTAAAAAGCAGACTTATGGCTCAGAACAAAAAAAATATTTCATACGTAGAAATAAAGTTCAGGCCTAACAGCTCAAAAGTGTGCTTTATCTGTCTCAGCCAGCCTGTATTTCACTGTGGCAGAAGTCTACCGCAGGCTGTGAATTGACAGCGATAACCTCACAAATTAGATTTGGCTCTGAGCTCTGCCAGATCTATTTGAGACTACAACTCTGGACTGAAACTTCCCAGGCTGATGTAGAAGAAATATGTTTGAAATTGAGCAGCATTACACCTCACCTGGAAAAAATAAGGAGGATTTACTGGAAGACTCTGAAAGGTTAGAGCCTAAATCCTACATTTGGAAAAGTTATTTCACAAAAATCCGGTTCACTTTTTGGAGCTGATCGATCGTCGCTGATATATACCAGCGATACTGCCTTGTTTTGTTAGTTGCGAATTGAATAGGCCATCAATCTTTGTATGTGCCATGGCAGCTGCATACGCCATAAGTTATTTACCTCACCTTGAAATTCCTTGACTCCTATAAGGAAAGAAATATGTCCAGTTCTTCCTCTCTTTCAAACCATTGTGTTGTTCTTTTGATTTGTTTTCTTTCTTAAATCCTGTGATGTTTGCTATGTCAGTGGCACCTTTCTCTGCCTCTTCACCCTTTTCTGTAATTTCTTTACCCTGCACTCTGTGGACAACTAAGGGAGATTACATATAGCTGGAGGTGTGGCAATGCTATAATTCAGGGAAGAGGTTGCTCCTGTGTGTTTGTGTACTGTGATCCCTGAAACTCCACCTCAACAATAGCAATCTTATTACTTAAAGCGAAGAAGGGAGGGTAGAAAGGAAGGATTGGATTGGACAAATTGGATTGCAAAATGAGGACTGGAATGTAAGTTAAATAGGGGGGAAGGAAGACAGAGAGGACACAAAGAAAAAAGACAGACATGTACGCATCAAGTGAAGCCTCCTAACCTGCTCCAACCAAATGGTGCTGTAGTAGTCTTAGTAATTACTGATGTCACTGTGTTCCCACTCAGGGCATTATAATGATTATTTTGCATCCTGTTATCTGATTTGACAGCCAGGATGCGGAGATTCAAAGAAATGAACTGAGAAAGTCGATGCCTGGTTCTAGTAAACCCCAGCAGGTCCTACTGTAGAAAAATGACTATTGATCTGCAGAGGCACTTGCAGAAAATACCTGGGTTAATCTCAGAGAGGGGTGAGGTAAATATAGAGGTGGGGGGAGAAAGCGCTCTAATAGGATTAGTCTGAGTCGCACAAACGTGTGCCACTGCAGTAAACCTAAACATACTGTGGACACGTGAGCATACACACGACACACCCTAAAGACTGCAACTATTGGATGGATGGTGATTGAATTTGTTGACATTCATGTTCTCCCCTAGATGAAATGCAATAACTTTGGTGATCTTTAATCTAGCACTATTACTAGGTTGAAATTTGTCCAACACTAAGGTGTGACATTGTATGCTACTTTACGGTAAATAATAACAGCTAAACATCAGCATGTTCTGCGAATGTGTTTGTATGCTGAGTTAGCATTAAGCCTCAAGCACAGCATCACAGAGCCACAAGTATAGCTTTAGACTTCTGTAGGTCCTGAGGGAAATGCAATACATTGGCACAAATATGTTTATTTACAAAATGACAGTCCATTCAATAAACATACACACCACATTTTAATAGTCATTTTAGGTACAAAGTATTTAAAATTTCTCTTACTCATGCAATATTCGTTCATATTCTGTCTCATTCAATGACAAAATCTTTGTGTTAGATGCAAATAGCATGAAACTGTATTACTCAGTACAGAAGGGTTACGCTTCACAGCAGATATGGATTGTCTGTGTAAACACAGTGGGCGATGAGGAGGAGTAATGGAGGCCTGCTGCAGACCAAACGGACCACTATGTGCTGGCAGGGCAGGCAAACACCAGCAGGCACTAATTAAAAGAAACGTCTCAATTGGGGTTTTAATAATTGTGCTGAAATAAAACAGCTGTGTGCCAAAAAAAAAAAAAAGAAAGAAGTGCAGTGCAAAAAAAAAAGAAGAGCAGTTAAAGAAATAAACCCACTACATGTGCAATGTCAGTGCTTTTAACTGATCTCTGAGGACTTGATGCTCGGGTATATAGCCTTAAGAGTGCAAACTAAATTCAGATCAACCCAACAAATCATTATAAAAGTTTTTTTATTTCATTCTTTGGTTTAAAAAACACACTTTGTAATAACAGAGGAGACAAAACATGAATAGTTACTAAAACAAAATATTATTTTAAATGGATCTGTACTGATTTGATTTTCTGATCTTCAACAAACAAAATGCAACAAAAGCTGCAAGTTGGGATTAAAACTGCAATTTTTAACTGAGGGGAAACACTCAACTAATACATGGCCGCTGTCAAAGTGTAAAAATGTTTGATGGCGGATAAAAGAAAACACTGATACATTCCTGATATATAAGGTTAACAAGTAACAACCTTATAAAACCTACTTAAATAACATACAGGCTAAACTAAACAGCAAGGTGTTAAGAGTCAGAAGAAGAAGAAGACAGTGGTTCCCAGTTCTACTAGTAGACATATACAACTGGTGATCAAGGGTTACAAGCAGACATTGCTTCTTTTTAAGGGGTCAAAAATCAAACAGCTTTGGAACCACTGACAGTATAACACTGTATAAAAAGGCAACAAGTTTTCTGCTTTGAGAGCTTAGTATAAAAAAATAAGTAACATAATCCTTTTATATTTTAGAGGGTCCTAATTCAAACCCAGAGCATACTTTTGTAAGTAGAGGATGTGACGTTGTGCCAGACAGTTCATATGTGACTAGAAGTCACTTAGAGGCATGCTGGAATGGCACCAAATATTGAATTTTTTCAAATGATGCATTTATTTTTTATTTTCTCTGGAGGAATTTATATATAATGCGGTATGTATGGCATAAATGTGGGAAAACTATTTAAAAAAATTTAACTTGAACTGGTGTCAAAGGATGGGCGATTGATGCAATAAATAAATCAAAAGCTGCTACCTGACTCTTCAAAAGTTAACTCTACATCTGCGCCTCATCTCTTAAGAGAAAGATCAGTGGAAAGAGAAATGTACATTTGTACCTCACAGTCCCTGTATCTATCTACTCTGCCTTTTCTCTCTCTTCACCCACATTCTGTTAAATTCTCTCCATCTTATCCATTTCCTCCACTATCACAGCTTTGTTCTATCTCCCTCATTCTTATCTCTGCAAGAGTTCTCTCAATGTCTCCTCCTCACGTCCTCTCTTCTTCATCACAGCTCATCCCGTGCGCTCCAGTTCTCCAGTTCAGACTGCAGTACGTCAGAGTTCTGGGCCTCAAAGCTCAGCTCCCCTTGCTCCTGAGTTTTTCTCGACTTGGCTCGGTCCCAGTCGGTTTTGACAGTCTCGTTGTCCCACACAACCGATGTTTCCGTGTCACTGATGTAGCCCTGGTCTCCTGTGTAATGGGTCGGATACACCAGAAGCGGCTCGGCAGAAAACGCACGCAGGTCCCGACTCTCAAAGTGGTCCATGTACTCTGAACTGATGAGGGAGAGGAGTGGGGATGTGATTAGATTGACCACTAGCGCCACAGGACAAAATCATAAAGAAGAGACAGATATAAGGAACAGAAAGAAGATGAAGGGGCAGATGGGTTATACTCACACTGGATGTTTGTTGTACATGACAGGGAGGAATTCATCAACAGGTAGCAACTTGGTCAGAGGTTCGGCCCTGAGGAGCTTCTGGGCTCCTTGTAATGACAATAGGTAGCCGAGTGTCCAGTAGGAGTAGTCTGCCTCCACCAGATTGTGGATGTTTGGTACAGACTTCTCTTGGTGGTCAACCTGCATTCGTTTCCGCCCGATGTAACTGTATTTAATATTTAAGATAAAAGAGACAAGAAATATCAAGAGTACTAAACTTGGAGCCGAATTGACTAAAATCAAGTCCTTTAAACAGAATTGATGCCAGTGGATGAGCAAAGCACTGCACTTTGCCAACAATGCTGAATTTAAATAAAAATCCTGAATTGATTTAAACTGTTGAATGTATTATAATGTATATAATATCATCTTTAGCCTCAGCTTGCCAATAGTGGTGCATGTGACAGAATTCTAAGCACAGTGAATCAAAACACTCCTTGCTTGAGTTGTAGTTTACTCCTTATGTTTTTATATACCTTAGACTTTTATGAAAATAACTGATATTTTTTTAACCAAAGTTTCTCATTATGGTATAAATAATTCAACTGGGAGACTTACTGCTCATACTCACCTTCCCTGAGTTCCAATACCCATACTACCATACTATTTAGTATACCAGAAAAGATTTAGTATGTCACAGTACATAGGATATCAAATGCAGTATTCCAAAAATACCAGGATGTTCTACCGCATCCAGTTAGATTTTGCAGTAAGCAAGGCAGCATGCTTTTCTGGCTACCCACAATCCTTTGTGCAGCATACAATATATGAGCAAAATTCAAGGAGCATTGTTCTAAAGATATAGTATGTCCCAATTGTATGCATACTGCATGCAACAGTACATACTCTGTCAGGGCAGCTGCAGTGCATACTAAAAGTACTTTTACTTTCTGAAATGACTTCTCTATGTTTGCTATTCTATGACAGCCTGAATGTGAAAATGCTGGAGCGGCTTAGTAGTGTTATGTTAAGAGGAAAAATTGTGTTTTCAGCATGTGAACAGTGGTGTCTGAGATATCACGTGTGACAGATGGACGGATTTCACTGAAAGGGAGCATGATAATCCTCTCCGTTTACTACATTGTGGTGTACGTCACTCACATTAGATCCCAGTCCAGCTTGTGTGTTGTCACCTCCTGCAGCAGCGCCTGAAGACGCCGCTTGAAGAACACCTCAAAACGGAGGTCGTCCTCGATGACCAGGGAGGTCTGTAGACCACGATCTACTATCTGCGCACACGCAGAAACACATACACATAAATTGTAGTGCATTGATGGTGAGCTGGTAAAAGCATTAGTGTGATGGAAAAGTTTCTTAAATCCTTAACTGGAGTCCTTTGTTTAAAAATATAACATATACTCTTAAATTAAAAGTATCTTAAATTAAAAGTATGTATAGACTTTCGCGCAAGATTTAGTGACTTTTCAGTCCCTCTTAGTGACGTACTGTATAAATCTATATATAATCTAATCGATATAAATAAATATATTTCAGGTTTAATTAATTCTCATGCATGCAGTCCAGAGATACTAGGTTAAACACTTAAGTCTCAAATACCACATGAAAAAATATCCCTTTTAAAGTAAATTTAGAACAGATTCAAAAATGTGTGATTAGTCTGGGCCAGTTAACTAGGACACTAATACGATTAATTGCCATTAAACATTTTAATCAATTGACAGCCCTAGTATATATGTATTCTTTGTAAAAAAGTTGGTTTCTGCAGTACCAAATCTTGAATCAAGCTCATGACTATCACCGAGCTGCCTCCCTTCACACAGAGTAAGTTACTATGTATTTCGGTAGTAAACGCTATCTACCGTGCACAGGTAGACCCAGAGGCCTGAGGCCTGTCCAAGTGTCTCACCTCCTTCCAGATGTTGTAATGAGAGAGGAAACAACCCAGTTCACCTTTGGTGAGAGGCCGACCATGATAAGGGTCTTTGTAACCCGGCAGCATCTTAATCCTCATAGACTCTATATCAGTCTTGTTCAGAGCTCTGAGGGAAAGAGAAAGGATAGATAAAGACATTAGAAAAAAATGTGTATGTGTGTGTGTGTGTGTGTGTGTGTAAATAGGATTATAACATAAGGCATGCATGTGTTGCAAGGTTTTTCTATTCATTGTTACCATTTTATATTACAATTATAAAGCCCAATCACATATGTAAAACATGACACTACCTACTGATTAGATACTGATTAGCCTACACAGAGATTAGAGTAGTATTTTTATATTGTTGAGCTAAAGGTATGTGGTTCTGAGAAAATGTAACCGACAGCATGCACCCGCTACTTTTCACCTGGTTGTTTGTCTCAGCTCAGCCTCCCTACATCAATCTACACCGCATGTTGCAGAGGCACAAATCAAGAAGACGCAGGCAGTGGGGGAGGAAGAAGATGAGAAACGTACTTGCCATCCACAGCGGCAACAACCTTACAGCTGAGCTGCTGCTCATACAGAGTTCTTAGCATTCGCTCGCGACGGTCAGCTCTCCGCACCAGATTTATCATAAACACCTGGGTGCACACAAATGTAAAACCTCACACACATGCATAGGTTATTGTGTGTGTTCCTATGTGTGTATGCGATTGAGTGTTTGTACCTCATCAAAGCCCATCTTGTTAGGCTGCTTTGGAGGAAGAGACAGGAAGCTGGAGGGCTCCAGTGGAGGATTTTTCACTTTCAAAGAAAAAGCGAGGGAAAGGTTACAAAGAGAATGTGTAATGTGGTGGAACCGTGGTTCCCAACATGTCATTCAGGGATACACAGGGGTCTTCAGTAAATTTGCAAAATTAACCAGTGAATTTACATGCTAGAAATTTAGCAATATGAGTATGTAAAAAGGACTATTATAATACCAATACTAATATTATTATTCAGGATGTAGGTTTCACGGTCCTTCCGACTGGTGTTTCTACACCTACAATGCATACAGTAATGCTGTACAAAGACTATAATACACAGTAGTATAATTTTGTGACAAAGTGATATTAAACAAAAGACAATTTCAGTAGGAACTAAACTAAAACATGCAATCTATTTTTGGAGTCTTTGGTATGAACATTTTGGGAGGCCTTGAATTATAAGGCGCACTCGGTTTCTTCTCCTGTTGCACTACATGTCTCATCTGAACACATTTCCATGCTTAATTGCCAACTTCATAAACAGAAAAAAAACTGACTGCAGAAACATTTTAGCAAGATTCATTTCGTCGTGTCAGGATATTGTGTTGCTATGGTAGAAGCTCAGAACTTTATAACTAAATATAACTTTAGGCTACTTCTGAAAAACCTGTCTTGCATTTCCATAATAGGTACAGCAAAAGAATATTTACACCATGATATTGCAAGCTAAAGATAAAAGTGGAGTAACAACAGATCCAGCATAACAGTATATTCCAAATTAACAAATCTCCATTGTATAAAGAGACTTAATCGGGTGTAATCACAGCCTTGTGTCTGGGTAAGTGCCTAATCACAAGCAAACTCACAGCCTTTTAAAACTGTGGAACACAAAGAAATCATTCTGATCTTTGCGAGTGTTCTTTGACCTGTTGACTCACCCATGACCTCAAGCTGAGTGTGCATGAAGCTCTCCGCCTCATCCTGTAGGGTGCCGTGGGAACGCATTGGAACCGGGAAAAACCCATAAGTCTCTTTGTTGCACACGTACATCTGCACACCTGAGAAGACAAAAGTGAGGAGAAAAACATGCTTACAAATACAGACACACACTGCTCCCGGTCAACCACATGGACAAAACACACTCACACTAGGACTGAGACATTAAGACATTAAAGACATTAAGCAGTCCTCCAGATAACAAGTCTACCTCTGTTGCATTTGTCTCACCTGCCATGCGAGCTGAGTAAGCAAAGACGATGACATCATCCAGGGCCCAGCTGTACTCCGGGTGTGGTGGATAAAAAGCCAGCTGACGGGAGGCGTCTTTCTGTAGGTCCACTAGGTAGGTAGAGTGGACCATCGGTACAGCAAAACAGCCAAGACGCTCTTGCTTACGGATAGGCATGTAGGCTGGTGTACGCTTGTAATAACCCTGTAGTGAGTGCACACAGACGCTGTCAGGTTACTCTCAATTTTCTTGTGTCCAACTTGTTTCCAAAATTTGTCAGGTGAAGCTTGATCGGAGATATTTGACCGAGACTTGATTGGTCTGCCGGAAGTATAGATCTGTGTATCAGTTACAGGAAGAAGACATATCTAAAATTCCATATGTTACTAATAATTTACAAAAAAACATTTTGTTTTAATTGTGAAACGTAAGTAATGCTAATTCATAAGAAATTATACTGACAGACATTGGGTATTGCCTTTTGGCTATAGGCCCATTAACTGTCAAGGAAAAAAATGTTCTTTTCAAGAATCTGAGAGGCAGACTCTTGGTTGGATTTGTTTTATTTTGTGGAGGACAGACAATGGCCATATGTCTGCTCAGATTTGAAAAGAAGTAAAGCTAAGTACTGAAAGACATCTCGTCTCAGCAGATCACAGACAGAACCGTATCCAACACTAACACATACAGTACGATATGTGCAGATCAGATGAACAAGTTTGATTCTCTGTCCGTTCATTAAAAAATGTACTAAACAAATAGTTTTTATTAAATTAGCTCTTGATAAGATATGAGATACATCAGTGTACGTTATGCGCAAGACAAAATAAGTCTGCATAACAACAGGCAGAACTAACCTGTATCGTCGCCCAAAAAATTAAAACCGGCACCTGACTGGACGAACGCGTCATGTGAATCTGGCTTCTCCGGAATTTTAAAAACCAGACCATCATGGTGACTCGTACGGAATACAATCTCATATTTTACAGAAATAGTTCACCAAAAACGTGTTTCTGAAAACATTTTAAGTGAGAAATAGGCCATGCAGTTGCTGAATCTGTCTTCATTTCAGATTGACCAAGGTCAGTTTAAAAGATTTTCATCAGATTTTGAGAGACTCTAGTCACGCTCATCCCACTCGTCATTTCCGGGCAAGCACTCCACCAATCAGATTGGTCATTGAGTCCGACTGCCCGCTTTCCGATTCAACATGTCAGGTCGGCCAAAATGAAGCCCGACGGCTCCTCCGGCTGACAATGGCACGGAACACACCGAACAGTCTCAAGTCACTGACCTCGCCAGACGGTCCGATGGCCGATAATTGGGTTGCTGTGTCAGCACCTGTCTATGCCTATAGTTTTAAGTAAGTCTTATCAGCGGCAAAAACAGTATTAGAAGTCAAACAGACTAAGAAGGTGGAACAAATTAAACATAATGAGCTGTGTGGGCTGTCTGTGCACCAGCCATATAATCTACTGATATCACAGACCTTTAGCTAAATATTATTAGAGCAGTAATAAAACAATTACAAAGTATATTTACCAGAGTACATTTACCAGAGTATTCAGCACCTCCTTGACTTATTTACAGTGTTTTGAAAGTGACTTAGTTGCACAAATTGAATTTCCTCATGCATAAGAAAAACGTAAAATCTCCTTTAGATCATATTTGTGTGTTATGAAAGTGGCATTAGAACAGGAGGACTGCATGAAAAGTGACACTAGCTAGGTTTCCATCCACACGTTTTTATCCGAATTAAGTGATATTGAATGAATAATGCCATATGGAAACAGTAAAATTCTATGGAATTTCATGAATTTAATTTATCAGGAACTCGCGAAGGAAATGGCCAACAAAGGTAACAACAAGCCGTAGGACGTCCTCCGGAGTAAATGGAATGTACTCAAACAGTGATAAATGTCTAAAAAAAGAGTTGTCTCAGCGGTGCCGGAGGGAAAATAAAAGGCAAGTTGCATCTGCATCATCATAGCAATGTGTTGATAGCGTCACGTTTTCTTATTATAGCTTGATATGTTGTTATCAGCTGGCACATAAGCATTAAAACTTGTGCAATATTGATCATTATTGGTAGACGGTGCGATCCATTTTGTCTAGAAAAACTCTGTTCGCAAAAGATTGTTTAAATGTTGCGCGATTCAGTGCGAAAATGGATGGAAATATCGTAACATGGCTAAAATCAATTTGATCGCAAAACAGCATGTGACGTCATTACGCACAGGTTTTTATTTGCTTTAAAGCCGTTGGATGGAAACACACTTTCACCAGCTTTATTCGCATGTTTTTTTACCGAAGTTTAGATAATTCGATTGACAAGTGGGTGGAAACTTAGCTACTTTATTCACAATCGTAACCCATAGAGTTAATAGCAGGCTTTGTCAGAATTGCATTATTCCAAGAGGTTTTTTATGGAGACATTTGGAAGACGCTACATTTGATAAATAATTTATATCGGGTCAGTCTGTGTGTTAGAGCAAAGAGGAAGGATGCTGGTGGAAACTGATGTGTTGCAATGTAGCAATGTAAATAGAAAAAAAAAAACGCTGTACTACAGTAGCAAGGGGTTTATAATTCCAACCCCATGCATAATGCTTTTGAAAGCTCATAGAAAGTATTAGACAGAAAGACACAGATAGATACTTTTTACTTAAATAACTTAAACTAAATTTGGGGTACTTTTATGTGAGATATACCTAGTGCAAGTATATATTACACAGGTGTTACAAGTCCTTAAACATATGAAAACAAAACATCTGCAGTACCTGTGAAGTCATCCCGCACCAGAAGTTCGAGTATGCGGCTCTAGACTCCAGCATTGGCGCTACAATAGTCTTGTTTTCACTCATCAGTTTCCACAATATGTCCGTATTTGTGAGCAGGTTGTCACAGTCAGCCACCTGCAGATGAACGAGAAGGGCACAGTATTGACAAGAATCACACACAAACATGCAAGCACAGACAAAATGTCACTCAATGATTGATTGAGTCACAGCAACATGGTTCGATCACAGAGTAGTACTGTGAGCATCCTAACACATTTCAACTCACAGCCCAGAATTTAAACAAGCCTTACCCAGAGACTGCCCTTGTATTTGCAGGAGGATGTTCTATACTCTGGTGTGTTTAGACCAACTCAACTACTGTTTTACCTTTTTACCAAGGATTCAGCTAAATATTTTTATAAGTTTATAAAATTCTTGTAAAAAGAATGATATAATCATTGGTTAAACTATTCATTGGTCGTAGATTTAATCTCTTCAATGTTGTTCCTTTTCTTTTCTATGTAAAGGAGCTTTGCTTTATCATCCACATACAGTTATTATCAGGTGTAGACAATGGTTACCTCCGCACACAGAGTCAGAGACATCACTGAGAGTACATAATAAGAGGGGGCTTATAAAGCTGTTAAGTGTATGTTATCGTACCAGCAGGTAGTCAGCCCAGATCTCACGGGCGGTCTCCAGCGCTGCCTGGCGGAGCTTCATTACGTGTTCATAACGGAGATTATTCCAGTGCTTAGGCCCCATCTCGTCTTCAAAGGAACTGAGACATGCACAGACAGATAATGTAAAAAAAGTAATGTACGTCTCACACACACACACACACACATAATCACCAACACACACATACAGTACATACACACACAGTACCTGGGTTCATCTTCAGGTCTCCACTCCACATAGTGATAGTCATTCTGCACCTTGACAAGCCAGTCTCTCAGGATGGCTGTGGTGTTATCTATGTTGTGATCTGTCGCCACCCTGTGGAGGGGAGAGAGGGAGAGAGACCACCAACCGTTAAGATATTCTTTTCAAATATCCAGTGTTAGGGCTAGATCTATGGATAAAATCTTGTGTCACTGTGTTGAATTTCATATTCCAACAATGATATAGTAAAGTTCATTACATTTTATTTATATATCCCCATATCACTAATCATAAATTTGCCTTAAGGGGCTTATATCAGGGATGCACCGATCAGATACCGATCAGCCTTAAAGTCTCTCAAATGCATGTTAACAAATGCCTTTGCATAGTTAATGTAACCATTTTCTAACCCATTAATATGAAAATATGATTACAGTACCTTTGAGGAACATGGAAAACGACAAAAATATATATATTGCTATAACCAAATCCCAGAAGATATTGCATTGATTTAGTATTGATTTATTATCCATTTCTACTTTGTCCTCGGAAGGTCTTGCTGTCATTAGAGCAGAGTTGCACATCACAAATGTCAGGAAGTGGACAAAGATGATAACAGACAGACAATAGGGGCTGAAAAAGGGAGCAGCGGCATTCGTCTGCTGTCTGTGTTATCATAACAATTCTCAGTGTGTCAGGGAGGGGCATAGACACAGAGAAAAACAAGGGAAAGAGGTAAAAATGTGTAAATATGAGAGAAGATGATTTACTCCCATCCCCGTCATGTAGTGAGTGACAGCCGGCATGCTGCAGGTGGTAGTTTCCCATCGGTCTGTGGCGTTTTAACACAGCAGTGCCATCCCAGCACCTACATGTGACCGTCTTACCAATCCATCTTCCTCCTCTCTCTATACTTTTCCCTCTCTGACTGCTGTAAAGTTTTGAATGAGCAGAGGTAGCAAATAATGTAAAAGGCTTATAGAGGGGATATATTTGGGATTGCTTATATGCCAGCAATAGAACCATACCTAAAGGATAAGAGAGACATAAATGAAGGTCAGAGGGATAAAAATTTAAGATTTATAAACTGATAATATCAATCCTGCATGTCTCTGCAGAACACACACATCATTAGGCAGTCTGCATGCGTGTGTCTATGCCGCCGCTTGCCAAATACTTCAGCTTAACCTGTCAGTCTGATAACTGCAGGTATCGACAGGTGGCCAGCTAGCAGCTCAGTTTATGTATTTCACGCTGCATTTTAAAGCCTTTTTATATCTGTTCTTCCACTGATGGAAGAGATATGTTGTAGATCAAAGCAACGATGCAGAAAACTAAGCTCCGGCTGCCACTTGGGGAAAGTTATTCTCAGGCACCAATGCTGAATTGGCTGCCTGGGATACAGGGAAAAAAGCTCTCAACTCCTAGGCTTGTTTGTTTAAATAGACACACGGGCACTTGAATCCCTCATTGTAGCTCCCACTGAAAAAAAAAATTGAATTCAACATTCACTCTCAGATGAGGCCCACCATGTTGGCTCAAACAATCAATGCATAGGAGTGTTTAACTCTAATCCTAACTCACACAGTTCCATTAAACAAAACTCTGCCTCGAGGCTATTCCAAAGAAATATAATCTAACCTGTCAGGTCTGAATGCTGATTAAAAAAAAAGGAATAACTTTATCTTCAGAAACAGATCTACTGGCACGGGATCAACATGACAAGAGGAAGTGAGCAGTGCTGGAGACAAGAATGATCTGGAAGGCTGGGTGATGGAGCAGGCTGAAGAAAGGTAAATTCTGCAGAGGTCAATACTGCTCTTGTTCAAGTGGAGTCTTCAAGACGAAGATGGGGAAGAGGGAGGGGAAATAAAATGGGGGGGCGATGAGAGAGACGATCTGTGACTGAATGGAACTTTTCACAGGCACGAGTTTGCTGGCGCAAAAAATACCACAGTCCCTACAATACCACGGCGCGTGTACAGCCACGCTGCCCTAACTTTCGCTCATTTCGCCGCCAATTTGATTTGTTAAGTGTGGAGATAAAGCGTTCGTGGGGTTTTCTACATCTTGATTATAAACACAGCGGCCCCACCTGGCCATAACTCACAAGAGTTTTCCTCTATGTCTAACGTTACATGGGCTTGACGTGTCTCTGGTGCTCCCTTAATGAATTCACACTGACGTTGAATCACACTTTGACGAACTTAATTTCAAATTAGATCATGTTAAAATACTTTTAAACGTTTTGACATGTAATAAGCTTATTTTCAAGGGCGATGACACCATGACACTCACCAAAGCGCAATGCGGTCCTTCGGGTAGTTGAGGCGCTCAATGGCTCCGAGGAACAGCGGCAGAGAGTGCGCCGAGTTGCGGCAGACCAGTGCGACGACGACCCGGGGTGCGAGGAGCGGAGACTCGGGGCTCCAGCGCTCCTCGGGGAAATATCCCCAGCTCGAGCCCGGCAGGAGAACGAACAGCAGGGCAGAAAGCAGCGAGGTGACCCGGGGCATGGCAGGGGAAACAAAACTCACTGATAACGCGGCGGACAGAAAGGGACAGAGGATGACGGTCACGCTGTTGTGTTATGCCGACAGTGAATCCATGGCGGAGGAGCTGGCTAAATTAAAGGGCAGGTCTGGAATGGTTTAAGGGGAGCTCGGTGGTGTCAAAAGACAGACTCACATTGATATGCCTTGTGTAAATTGTTAAACTAAATCATATGAGGGGGTCTTGCCAGTATCCAGGTTAGGATGAGTTGTACGTTTTTATAACTTATTGTCTCCTGCAAGCCCAATAAGACCGTTCCTTCCTCCCTCTGTCCTCCCCTTTAAGAAAATCCAGCTGTAGGACGCTGCTAAAACGCAACAAGGGCGTGTCCATGTGTTCAATGTACAGCAGGCCACAACAGATTTACTTTATATCAAAAATGGCCAAAACTAAAGGTATTCTTAACTCTTGGTTGCAAAGAGATTTAAGTATGTTTGGTAGAAGTCTCTTGGTCAAAGCAGACGGTCTCTCCCATTTTGTTTATCCCTCTCTCTCATTATTTATCAATGTCTCGACTTCCTCTGGAAAAATAAACCTCAAACTTAAAAAGGAGGTTCTTTCTGACTGTGTAGCACAGGGTGGTTTAGACTTTTTGGACTTCACAGACACCGTAAATTCATTTAGAATTGGCTGGATTAGGAGATGATTTATATATTTTTGTTTTTGTTTTTTATTTTTTTATTCCTAATCATATATTTAACTGAGTAAATGGTCTTTCCTTCCTTTTAAAATGTGAATATGTTCCTCCAAATTACCTATCAAGTTATCTAAACTTCACCATCAATGTCTTCTGGCTTGGAAACTGTGTTTCATTTACAACTTCTCACCTCATAAAACACTTATTTGGAACAATGCAGACATCACCTGACTGGATGTAAGAGGTCAGGTTGTCTCTAAGGAGAGTGGAAGATGGTGTCAGGGTGAATGAAGAGGGCTTGTTCTGAGTTCACCATGGCATAGTAACGAGACAGATCCTAAAATTAAGGGGAGTTAAAAAAAGACTACATAAAGAAAAGAAACACACAGATGAAGATGTAAAGACACGCACCTGCTCACCCACACCATGTCTAAATGGTGGCAGTATTATCTGTAGGACCACCTCCACAATTGATTGATATCGAAGGGCCAGCAGTTCTGTATCCAGATGCTGTGTTTGCATTATGTGTGTGTGAGACAGAGACAGGGATAGACAGACACATGTGTGATTTAAGTGACAAATGTGTGATTTAAGTGACAGAAGTGGGTTTTTCCCAAGCATGGATATTGAGAGAGCAACCTCTGGAACATCACAGCACACATATCAACCACCTGGAAGAGAAAGAAGAGTTAAAGGGATAGAGAAAGCATGGTAAGTTTTCACTATTCTGTAACTTGACTTACTGGATACACAAACATGTCTGTTGAATTACTTCGTAGAGAGCGTTCTGAGCTTTGAGTAACAAAGGCCACCAAATAAAGAAGTGGTGAAAAACACCTCTCCTGATGCCTGTGGGAGATTTTGATCGTTTGACCCTTTGGTTTGATCCTTTTTACTTTAGCTGTTGCTTGAAAATTTTCAGCTACCACCTTTAGGCCCAGAACAGAGATTCACACAAAAAAACGAAGTCTATTTGTGACACCTAATCACATATAATGGCCGTGGTGCCTTTGTGTGAACATGAGATGTCGGCAGATCAACCAAAGAGTGATTTTTCCCTTTAATATTATTTTATTTGGAGGATTTAGAAGGGCCTAAATAGCTGGGAGGATCAGGTATTAAAAAAAACAAATATTTTTAAATTTATTATTATTACTCTATTTGTTATTATTATATTTATTCCTTTAATCAATTTGGTACCCCTCAGACTTCAATTTAGGCCCAGGCACCGGAATAGCCAGTTTAGAATATTTCCCTGCTAAAATTTAGCAGCGCAACATCAAAATGAGCATCTCAAAAGATGTAGAAAAAAGGTTTAGAGGACATCCTGTCTCAGTATTTGCTCACCTTCTCCCAATCGCCCACTGGATAAACCTCTGTTTGACAGTTTCCTCTGAGCTTCTTCAAGGAAGAAACAGCATTTAGGAAGGCCCTGGATTCTGGTGAATCCTCCCACCAGAGTGCTAACAGACCATCAAGGGAAAGGATGGGAAAAGAATAACTTGAAAAGAAGGCATCGAAGCGTGTTGAATTTTGTCTGGCTTATGATTGGGAACAATAGAAGAAGAACCAGAGCTCTGATGTTGTGTTGCAGCTTGCAGTATGTTTGCCCAATGTGTCTGTTCCTGGTGTGATCCAGTGGCCAGGCACACTGGGGCACTGTAAGGGTGCTGCATGAAGACAGGAAATGCAGTGGGGCAATCCCAACACGCCAGTTTACCACCTGATTTATCTGAAGCATGCATGCACACATAAGCTCAGACATGAAGACAAATTTAAGGGTTTGTTTGAAACAATAACAACAATGTATAAAGCCTGCCTATGGACAGTAAATGGCAGCTGTAATCTAAAAGCATAGCTTTGATGTGTTGGCACATGTCATCCACTAACTCACAATGGTCCTGTATAAGGGTGCAGATATGACTCTGTCTTACACCCCCAACCACCTTCAAATACCTGAAGCATTCACACACACACACACACACACACACACGTGCAGATCAGGCTACAGTAGAAGCAGATGTAGGTCAGGGAGCAGATGGCTCCTGGATTTCCATCTGTACCTTTGGACTCACAACTCTCAACTGTAAAACTCTTGGTGAACAGTAGGTGGCGATGTGTCCAGATCCCATCCATGTATCCCATGCAAAGTACCCTCCAACACAAACCCACCATGTGCAACAACTTTCTGGAGCACAGAGTCAGTTTGTTAAAAATCTCTAAAAATGTGATTAAAATATTGAATCATTTTGATTTTCTCACAGGATGCTGAATCAGAGGGTGGGGCTCAGTGGGCTCCATGTGTTTGTTTCTCATGTGGGTCAGTAGATTTGAGCTGAGATGACATCGATAAAGAGGAGCCAACGTCTCCATAATGTCAGCAATCTGCTCTGTTCATTAACAGAAGGAAAGACTAGATTTTAGCTATTTATTACCAAAATGCCATTTTAAGTTTAGGCAAACCATTAAAGGAAGGTTTAGAATAAATAAGAAAGAAATGATGCCACCAAATTGAACCCCCTTTAAAGAATTAGTTGTTTGACACCACTCTCCACCTCAGTGAATGTGGGTCACACAGTATATATCACTTCCAGGTCACAAAATTTGCGTCAGTTGAAAAAAATCAAAATTGGATGAAACGTCCGTTATCCGTTTTTTCCATTTTTCATTTGAGCACAAAATTGGATATTGGAAAAAGGAATCGTTATCGTTTTTTTTATCTGGGTTTTGGAAACGAGTACTGAGAAAACAAGTCAAACAAATTTTTGGCTTTTTGGGGGTTTTAATTTGAAGAACAAATCATGAGTGATACACAGATTGTGGGAATATGTGATACACATATGGGAATAAGGTTCCCATATGTCACCTATCTGTATGTTACGTCAGAGACAGTTTACACACAGTTGATGTGGGTGCCTAAGCAACAGGTGTTGTATTAATTTGCTGATTGAATGAATGTGCATGTCCGCACGCATTTATAAGTGTTTGGTAAATAGCAGCATTCTCTGCTATTGAGCTCAAATGACAAATGACAGAAAGTGTGAGGTTAAATGTGTACAAGTCACAAAGAGAGATCTTTTGCTTAGCATTTAAATTCAACATTTAGATTTAGATTTAACATTTAGCATTTAGATTTAACATTTAGATTTAGATTTAAAATTTAGATTTAACGTTCAGATTTAGATTCAACATTCAGATTTAGATTTAACATTCAGATTTAACATTCACATTCAGATTTAACATTCAGATTTAACATTTAAATTTAGATTTAACATTTAAATTTAGATTTAACATTTAGATTTAGATTTGACATTTAGATTTAGATTTAGATTTAATATTTAGATTAGATTTAATATTTAGATTTAATATTTAGATTTAGATTTAAGATTTAGATTTAAGATTTAGATTTAGCATTTAGATTTAACATTTAATAGCTGGATTTAACTATTTAAAATATCTCCAAGTTGACAAATATTGTTATATAAATGTGCAAGAAAGTGACCCTCAAAAATTCATACCAGTTTTTTAACCATTGTTTGAAGCTAAATGTGACAAAATGTTTCTGTTATTTTCAGCGTGAGCCGCTTTACAAATGGCACCCCATAGGTGATAGCCAGACCACACAACCATGCATTCATAGTAGCTCCTGTATTAACAGAAACTATATCTACATAATAACAATTAAACCTTAATGAGACTGTGAAAGAAAGATGTGAAGCCATGTTCACATGTATCAGTATCCGAATAGATGAGTTTGAAGTGAGTTTATGCCTTATTTCTTTGATTAACCCTTAAATGGTATAACCCAAAAAAAAATACAATTTCTTATTAATTTCTTATTGGTTTTTTTTTGCATTTCTAAGTTTCACAGTTTTTAAATTATGAGCATCTACCACGTACGTTAAGCTGCATGAATGTTTCTCTGTTCAATGGGATTCTTTGCTAATTTTAAAGCTTTGTGTCATCTTAGTGTGGGCAGTGTGTGCAGATGAACGATATTGGTGTTAGTGCCAAATTCTGTTTTTTTGCACACACTTCCCACACTGCCATTACACAGAGCTGGTTCAAAATTGAAAAAGTACCCTTGTTTGTACAACTACTACTGAAAAAAGCTACCTTTTTAATAATTTATACAATTCTGCATTGACATACTGTATACTTATAATAGACATATCTGTCTGCCTTAAGAAGTGAAATATAGGAATATTTGAAGCCATTACTGATGACATGGCATTACAGTAAAATCACTGTTAGTCTTTCTACTAATCTGTTACACATTTTTGTGTAAAACAGCAAAGGTTGAGACACTAAATATGTTCATAACACATTTACAGGAGTGTATTCACAACACTACATATAGACCATGTCCCACTTTTCACTTCTGAGCATCTGATTCAGTGAAATATGATGTACCTGTCAGGACTGATCTGGTCTACATGTTCTTTGGATCTGAGCAGCTCAAATTATTAAAGGCCAGTGAAACTGGATATATTCAACATAGCTCAGGCCTGGCATGCAGTACATGAAGTGCTACTGTTTGTCTCCAAACATATACAATAATTCAAAACTTGATGCATGTGATTTTTTTCAAAGAAGAAATTGCCACTTCACAAAAATAAATTACAAAATGTCTTTAGAGCCCAATCACCTTATTTTTGCTTGAAAAATGTACTATTCAAAGAAAGAAGTGCAATACTGTACCTCTTTGGGGAGGGAGATATGTGAAGTAGTTAAAGTAACAAGCAAAGGCACAGGAATTAAGTTGGCCTTGGGATGTGAGAATGCACCATAAATCACAGGGCCATGAAAGTCAAACTGAAACTACAGAGTGATGTATGGCTACATCTGGTGCGGGCACTTGGCTAAATGTCAAGTTTGAGAAGGAGTGTGTAAGCAGATCTAGGTAAGTAACTTCAGTGCCTCTCATGCTCCTATCACTCTCGCCTCTCATGGAGCATGAATCAAGACTGACTGTATGGCAACTGTGCATACAACACTGATACCTAAGCACACAAAAACACTGCTCCTCCTCCCCTTTCATGCCCTCCCATGTTCCCACTTTTCATCTGTTTCATACAAACCCACTGATTTAGTCAGACTCAAACAACACTGGTGCCAAATCTGGAGACCACCAGCTGCCCCTTCATGAGCTGCCAGTCCTTCCTCCCCGTCTTCCTTCACCGAGCCGAGACCGAAGGCCTCACTTCAACACCGCGGTCAGTTGAATCTCCAGAGATGTGTGAGGAACATGAAGTGAGCCTGTCTATGTTCTGTTTGGATGACCTGGAGCCTTTATGTGAACAATGTGCAGCTGTGAGCCACGCAGGACACAGGGTTTACCTCCTGACTGAGGCTGCAATTGACTGCAAGGTAAGACTCCGGTATAAGGCTCTGCAACTACGACAATTTAAAACATAAATTTAAAACTGATGCAATTATTTGAGCCCTTGAGAAAAGTATGACTTTAAAGCTGTGTGAGTATAAATAAACATAAAATAATGTGTAGTTTACTTTGTAGTGTAGTTTACTTACGTAAAAAGCAACTTTTTTGGCATTAAACTTTTTGTATGTCTATTTGTACCTTTGTCGTGAACAATTCAACCAAAGGTCCCCCCTCAAATTGTTTTAATTTATTATGTTTGGAGGCCTTAATGACTACTGTACAAGAAAAGAGGCATTATTAGAGAAAAGTCAGGACAAATTAGCCTATTTTTGTGTAGAGGAATGTGTTTTTAATATTTCCTATCAAATTAATCATCTTGTGAACCTTAAGATGTATCTTGCTACTGCTTTGGGAAAGCCACTAAAGTGAAAGGCCTGAAAAAAGCCTCTTCTTCCTCCAATGAAAGCATTAAAGCTTAATGGTGAAGGATTCGATACAGAGCAGCTGGCAGGAACTCACTGTTTTCCTCAAGGACACTTCAGCAGGCCAGATGATTGCCAACAAGAGGGCTTGAATGCTGTTTTTTTATTTAGTGGCGCCCTGCTGCAATACAGCAAACAAAACAGTAGTACAAATATGTGAAATAACAGCAGCGCTCTCACCTGCCCAAGCTTTTCACAGATTTGAACCCTTTTTTGCTGAGGCTGAAGGGTGCCCCCTCATGAAGTTTTTTGTACTTTGTCAATAACATGCTACTGTGGCCACAGCAAGTGGATATTTCAACAAGGAGGCAGTCAGGCATTTTTTCATCTCCTGTAAATGTTTATTTTCCTGCCCAAACAGATGCTGCCTGTTAGTCCAAGATGAGTTTACACAGGCAGAATTTAGAGTAGAGGCTCCAAACTGAAAACCACACTGGTAATTACTGTTGCTATCATCATGTCACAAATGCATGATTAAGTCCCATTGGGCATGCAACATGACCTATACACACACACACACACACACACACACACACACACACACTGGTGGAGCTGGTGGATTATGTTAAATTCCTGTGAAGTCAGTTTAAAGTAATTTTTAAATATTACTTATTTATAAAAGGTCCTTTATTTTGTTCTTTGTCAGGTTCAGCTTAATTGTATTTTGGGTTTCCACTAGAAGATGTTTACATGCTTTAATTTTCAAAAAACATTATTTTTCTCATACTGTCCTTTTGAATATACCTGTATTCGTCCTCCTCCTGTTGAAACACTCAGTTTTAGAGAGTCTGCTCTGATTTGTTAGCATTTCTAGGACTTCCACATCTGTGGTTTTGGAGTCTCTGCACCATCATTGCAGCCGTGGAATGACTGTAACAGCACTGTTACAGCACTTTCTACCTACAGTATATATAGTATAGTTGTGAGTGACATCACAACCATATTGAATTCCTTATGGCTCATTTAAAGGCACAGTTTCTGAATACATACCCTATTATTGTGTTATTATTATACCTTGTTATCTTCTTTAGTGGTACTGAGTTTGGTGACATCACATAATCAGAGTGTCTGCAGTGTTCACCAAGTTTTTAAAACCTGTTTAATACCACAGACAATTGAATTTAAAACATTTTCATTGTCATACTGATAAACATATGTTGGAAAATTAGCAGGGACATATAGTCTATAGTTATTTACAATTATCTTTATAAATAGCTACATTAATTTATTGATATGTATATCACATTTTTGTCAATAAAAGTACTCATTGTACTGAATATCCCCCGTCAGTAATTGTCAAATAAGTGTACTTTACTTAAGTATACTATAAGTAATGTTATTTACCGTAAGTAGAGTACTTGAGTAAATTGACTTACTACTACTTGTTTTTAGCCATTCTTTGATGGTTGCTTCAGATCCTAATGAAGCGTCATTTGAAAGTAATTCTTTCTTTGGCCTCTAGGAGGAGCTCAGGACATCATTAAATGGACTGAAGAAAAAGATGATATCTTTTGAGGTAGTCTCACAGACTTGCCAACATGCATCCAGACATAACCAGGTAGATGTTACAAAAAAACAGTTGCATTACAAACTTTATGATTGGTTCACTGCTTTAGGACCTCCCCTTCCTTCCTTGCACACTCCTTGCTTTTCCGTTCTTCCCAGGCTGAGGCCAAACTCACAGAAGAGCACATAAAAAAGGATTTTGAGAGTCTTCACCAGTTTCTGAGAGAGGAGGAAGCAGCCAGGCTACTTGCACTCATGGAGGAATGGGAGGAGAAGAAGAGAGGGGCAGAAGAAGAGATAGACAGAATGAATCAGGTGATAAAATCTCTGGAAGAAAAAATCCAACTGGTTGAAGAGGAGCTAGATGCAGGTGGAGATGGGGTTGGATTTTTAGAGGTAATCAATCAAATGTAACATAATGAGTCAATGAATGTGAACAGGTGCTTGTATTTGAAACAGTTACCATACAAACTCTTTTTTGACAGCACTATCAAGAGACGATGAGTAGGTATGTGACATTCCTGGGTGTTTTTTCCACGCAAAAGCAGATGTACATGCGAGTGCAACTGTTTAACTGTCTACATGTTCATGTTTATTTACTGCAGCACATGTCACAAGGAGCCACAGGTTTGCAGACGTCTAATAGATGTAGCCAGACACCTGGGTAACCTCCAGTATACCGAGTGGAAGAAGATGAAACACATCGCCCCTTACAGTCAGTTTCTTTCTATACATCCATGTACTTCTTGTCCCCTCCCACCCTGCTCCCTCCTTCTGTTCCCTCTGAGCCCCGTTATATCTTCCAGCTCCGGTGACCCTGGACCCCAGGACAGCTGGCCAGTCTCTGAGGGTGTCTCCTGGGTTAAACAGCGTCCATTTTACCCCTGGACCCTCACAGGTGCTGGAACAGAGTCTGGATCTTTCTGTCCCTGTCCCAGCAATCCCAGAACGTTTCCACCCTTGTTCCCGCATCCTTGCAAGAGAGGGTTTTGAATCAGGACTGCACTGTTGGGATATTGAGGTACTTAGATACTGTGTGTACTAGAGCCTTAGTATGTAATTACAGTATTTATCTATACTGGCTTAGAAAATAGTTTTAATATACATGATTCATAGGCAGCTTTTTCACTTTCTGGAAGCAAGTATACTCATTACACACTGTCACTGATAGTAAAAAAGTAATGTTCAATGTCCATTCTTATCTGTCTCAGTAAAAATCACATTTGGAGGATCCTTGACAAAAACTTACGTTATGCCACAAATGTTTGTCAAAATTATGTTTTCATGTAAACACAAATAGCCCATAGAAGGACGTGGTTTACTCTGAAATATTGCTAGTGTCAGTCTCAAGAATCCAGTATCAGTTCTAAAGGTATCTGGTTTACACACATCCTGAGATACATTTGTTTCTGAGATGCTAGCATATGAATTCTCCCTTCCATCCACCCTGTTTGTCTAATCTTTATCTCTATTGATTTCAACAGGTTGGTGCCACCAACAGTTGGACAATCGGTGTGGCTGCTCAGTCAGTGTCCAGAAAGGCAGAGTTTGAGGTCTGTCCAGAAGCAGGACTCTGGTGCATCAGCCTGCAAGAAGGCGAGTACCGAGCCCTGACCGCTCCGGCTCAGACACTAAACTCACACCAGCTCAGCAGGGTCCGTGTGAGGCTGGACTGGGATGAAGGGACCCTGGATTTCATGAACGCTGATTGTGAAACACATCTTTTCACGTTTAGACATCGCTTTACCGAAAAGATGTACCCATTCTTTGAGACCACTCCGTCGCATGGGGGCTTTGCTGTGTTGGCAAAGAGAGTGAACATCAGTGTGGGGGCAGATTATTTTCCCGTGGAGGACACTGCTATCACTGAGGAGGATCAGGTAATGAAAAGTGAATCTTGCACTGAGGGAGACATTCATTCTTCGTCAACCAAAACCAACAGCAAGATATCAGTGTGTGGACGTCTGACAGAAGACCAAAAACTGTTGATTTGTTCTATAAGAGAGGAAGAGAAAACAATACCTCAGACATGCACCACAAAGGACCAGCTTATTAAAACAAAACCTGCTGGAAAGGAAAAGACAAAAGACAACAAAACTGCTGTCAAAAAACAGAACAGCAAGCCAAGGCTCAATGTGACCTACCATGTTTCACTGAACAGAGCTCATCAACAATGAACGTTAATATGCCAAACAAATCATAACGTTGTGCTTAGTTCTATGAGCAAATACTAAATATAGTAAATATAGTTTTAGTTCCATTTGTTCTGTTTTGTTTCTTTTCTTTAGATGATAAATGTAAAACTCTTCATATTGTCCTTTGTTTAAATTCAATGCAAGAAAAAGATGAATTCAATTTGCTAAATGATATCAATTTTATTTCATTGCAAAAAAGCCAGCATCACAATCATATTTCCACACCAGTATTTTGAGATGTATTTGTCCCTAGAAATACATCTCTTTTTCCCTCTCACTCCTGTCCAATCCTGTCTCATAGACAGTGTCTCCCCTCCATGATGGCATCATATAGTTCATCAGTAACAGCCTCGTAACGCCCAGCACGACTATCCAGAAAATAAATCTTTTCACTTGCGTCTCGTGGCTTGTATCCTTCTCTCTGCAGCCGTGCCTTTTGAATTTTGAAGGTACCTGAGGACAAAAATGAAAAGTTCATGTGTGATTTCTTGAGTGTGTGTGTGTGTGTGTGTGTGTGTGTGCATGTGCGTGTGCGTGTGCATGCGTGCGTGAGTGTCACTGTCTCACCTGTCATGTCAACAGATGGCATGAGTCGCAGGAAGACAGGGCGTGCGTAGGAAGGTAGGGCTTTCTGTACAGCGATAAAGAACGCATCAAGGTCAAACTGGCCTCCTGTGTGAGCTACTGCTGCCATACCAGCCTTCCCCTCCACACCTGCACACGGACAGACAGGTGAGGTAATAGACAGAAGACACATTAAACCCTTAATCTTTGTTTGGCCACCCTGCCTGTCTCGTCTCATGTCTACCTGGAACAGAAGCTCCATAGACGGCAACAACAGTGTGTCCCAACAGGCGGCTAAGGACTCCCTCCACCTCTGTGGTGGAAACGTTCTCCCCTCGCCAACGAAATGTGTCGCCGCTACGGTCCCTGAAGTACATGTAGCCATATTCATCCATCACCAGCATGTCACCTGAGAGACAGACATAGACAGACAGAAACATAAATGATAACAATAGTCATCATAATCCCAGGAGTGGATCATTCAGTAGAGGACAAGTAAACTCTGTAATCATGATGACTCACTAGTACGGTTTTGACTTTGATCTGATATGATGATTCACTGTGTTGTTTGTAAATGAGGCAATTATAGACAGAGAAATTATATATATATACTTTTCTAATGACAACTCCCTGTAGTTTGCTTTACTGAAGTAAATCTTAATGAATCCTGTGGACAAAGAATACATTATGTTTTACTTCAGTAAAGCTTTGTAACGCTCTCAGTGTGTCTGTGTTGTTTCTATTGCCCGTTCTGTGTTTTTGGGGTAGCCAGTTCATTTCAAGGGTTAAATAAAGTGTAGCCTCTTTCTTTTTGTTGTTGCTCATAGGGAGCTGAAACATATTCCAGCATGCACTGGGGGCAAGGTGAGAAGCACGATGGGCAAGTTTCCAGCCTGTCATCACAGACAGTGAATCACTAACATTCACATTTTAATTCAAAGTTTCCAATCCAGCTGTCTTGTACTGCATGTCTTCAGACTGTGGGAGGAAACAGACAATCAATCATCACCATACTGACTGTATTCTAAAGAAACACAATTAAACACACCTGAGACATAAGCAGAGTCTCCTATCTTAAAGACATTGTGAGCTATTTTCTGATTGGTGGAATCCTTATCAGCGTAGCCATCAAATCTCCTAAGTGGATCAGTGTGGTTGATGCGTCCCACTAACATACCTGGCTCACCTGCACAGACAGAGAGAGAAATCAGGGGGGGAGAATAGGTCAAAAACCAGGAATATAGTATACTTGAACTTTAAAGGGCTGTTTGAGGGTTAAAACTTGGTTTTAGAATTATGGTTAGAATAATGTTATGGTTAGGGTGAGGGTTAGGCATTTAGTTGTGTTGTTAAGGTTAGGGTAAGGGGCTAAGGAATGCATTATGTCAATGATGGGTCCCCACAAAAATAGGGAGTGAGTGTGTGTGTGTGTGTGTGTGTGTGTGTGTGTGTGTGTGTGTGTGTGTGTGTGTGTGTGTGTGTGCTCTCACCAGGCAGGCAGGGTACACAGAGTCCCTGTGAATCCCTGAACAGATCTCCGTTCTCCTGGACCCTGATCAGTCTGATGGGGTAAAAGCTGGGCAAAATGCGACTGTTGAAACCACACGCCCCCACCTGGACATGTGAGACATGTGCATGAGACAGTGTTAAAAAAATGTGTCTCCTACCGTTAAGTTATTTAAAACAACACACACCTTCCCGTCTATGTTCAGCAGGCTGCAGTTACACTCTGTGGCGCCGTAAAATTCCCCAACTCGTCGTATTCTGAATCTCTGGACAAAGTCTTCCCACACAGAAGAGCGGAGGCCATTACCAATGGCAACACGCACCCGGTGATGTGCCTCGGATGAATGAACCGGCTGGGCCAACAAGTAACGACAAATCTCACCTATATATTGAATTACCTTGACAAAAAAACAAAAAAAGAGAATAGTCAGTTTTGGTTCAAGAAAATCACTTGCACAAGTGCCCTGCAGCTGAACACTCCTCATTGTTAACTTGATTTGGTGGCAGTGTGTACTCACAGTGCACTTGTGTTTGACACAGTCATCCCAAAAACGACTGGCTGAGAACTTCCTTCTGACTACAACAGTCAAACCAAAGAGTAGACACTGGCCGACACCCATGATGGTACCTGTAAACATTTATATTTTCAGAGTATACATGTACACAAGAATAGACATAATGACAATAGTCAACTGCTCATCCATAATAAAATTTAACAGTATATAAGACAGACGTACTGTATACCATTGATCTAACTTCAAAACCAGTTACTGGTATGGTCCATAATAGTTAGAATGTATTGCAGAATCCTGGCACACAGATACTAATGTGTGGGTGATGGATGAGGTGATGTTTTCAGTAATGGCAGCAATAGCATTACAACTTCTGAACTGTAAAGTTATTTGATATGATTATGATCATTATAGTAGCACCATAGTAAAATTGGTATGGTGTTAAATTTGGATAGGATAATACAAGGAAACATGTCATCAGGGGTTTTGAAAAGCCACAGTGATGTAATGTAGGGAGTGAGCTAAAAATGTCACTGATTATACAACATGTCTTCTTGTTGAAGACAGGAACAAAAATAGAGTGAGGCCTACCTGCAGAATGATACAGGGGAAGACAGTTGTAGACAATGTCATCATGACACAAGCCAAAGGAGTGGAAACCAAAGGCAGCAATTCGATAATACCTGACAAGAAAGATGGAATAAACTTATTGACATCCATCATCACCAAATGTGTATGGTCCTGATTTTAGCTGAAGCACTTCAGTTTGTTGATTCTGATGTCAACATTTTAAAGGCTTTTAATCATCCTTCATAGGTTGCTAAATTTTCCTGACCTCAGGGTGTAAAAGTTACTAAGTAGACATTGACAAAAATAGATATTTTTGTTTCCTACATAAATTCAGATGAGATCAGAGATAAACTCACCGACTGTGCACCACCACAGCTGCCTTTGGCATTCCTGTTGTACCTGAAGTGTAGATGTAGAAAAGTCTGTCTGCGGAGAGAGAGAGAGAGAGAGAGAGAGAAAGAAAGAGAGAGAGAGAGTGAGAAGACAGAGAGAGAGTGAGAAGACAGAGAGAGAGTGAGAAGACAGAGAGGAGTGAAGACAGAGAGAGGGAGAGAAGACAGAGACAGAAGAAATAAGACAGACAGGAGACAGGAGACAGGAGACAGAGACAGAGACAGAGACAGAAGATAGAAGACAGAAGACAGGAAAAGAAAAGTGAGTTGTGTGTTGTGAGTTTGAGATGTGTGGTATGCACCCGGACTCCCCCATCATTCCTTAACATGTTTCTGTCAGTCTCTTTCCAAATCCTCAGTATTTTCAACAAGCAAAGACTTGAAAACTATTGACTTAGGAATGTCATGTGACAACAAAGGTAAAAACAATACAGATAAGCAATCAATGAGACACAGACATATCATCTTATAACTCAAAAGTGAAGTTTAAAGAAAAATGTACATTTAGTATACCAAAAAAAAACTTTTCAAAATGAGGTTCAGAATCTTTGAAGTGACTTGATGTTTTTTTGGACAGTTTGTGTGTGTGTGTGTGTGTGTGTGTGTGTGTGTGTGTGTGTGTGTGTGTGTGTGTGTGTGTGTGCGCTTATGTGCATGCTCTATCCAATACCAGAGAGAGTGAAATCTGGCAGCAAGCAGTTCTCTCCGGCAGGCAAAGACTTGCTAAGGAAAATAAGGTGTTGCAATCAATTTGTGACATGTAACATAATAACATGATATGACAAAAACAACCATACCCCGCACCCCCATGCACAAGTACTCAGTGGAGCCTCACCATTGAAGTTCTTCCTGAGTGTGTAGCGTGGTGGGTGTTTGGGCAAACGATCCAGCAGGGCATCCAGACTCTGAATCTGGAGGCTACGGAGCTTCTCTTCATTGTCCCGCTCACCACTGCTGAACAAAACCATGTGGGGCTGCAGAGAGCCACTCACCTCTGACACCGCTTGGAGACAATCAAAAGTCACGTGTTACAAATGTGAATGCAAGCTGATGTCTGTGTGCAGAGTATCCATCAGTCGGCATCTTCAGCATCCTACCTTCTCTCATCTCTGTCCCAAAAACCATTGCCCGAGCACCAGACACGCTGACACAGTGCAGTAGCGAGTGCTGTCGAAGGTTGTGGTTGATGAGTGCAGCCTCTACGCCGATCATAGCCAGACCCAACCATAGAGCCACCATTAAAGGCTGATTTTCCATGTACAAGGCCACCACATCTCCCTCAGCCCATCCCTGTCTCAGTGCCCAGTGAGCCACAGCGTGGCTCCTCTGTTGCAACTCCTTGAAACTCCAAATCTGAAATAAAATGCAGTAAGATTTGACAATAATATGACTGATTTGATTTGGGGGGGTGTGTGATTCTGTTTGATATCTATCCCAGTGTGGGTGCTGATGCTGTTGAAGTTGCATTTATTTGTAATCGTCGTTGAGTCCTCACCTCTCCTGTAGCCTCATAGATCAAAGCAGGTTTGTCTGGGTGCTGTTTCACCGTCTGCCTAAACAGGCCAGGGATGGTGCTTCTATTTCGCAAATTACGGTACATGGAAAACCTTACACGCAGGATAACGGCCAGACACCTTTCAGATAGAGAGGAGTAGAAAAAAGGAGGGAGGAATGAAAGATAATTAGAAATAGGAATGTATTAGGCAGCATGGATGATAAATACATGTCAAATATGACAATGGGAGAAACAGGCACACACAAACACATTCACACAAACTCCTTACATTATGTCTCTTTTGATGGTGCGTAGAGCTACATGTATGAACTTCCAAGATCCCCTCCAGACCATGCAGAGCACCAGCCCAGCCAACAGGCTGCAGAGCCAGGGGAGGGGGAGCAGTTGGACAGCCCCAAACACACTGAGGAACGCTGTGACACCACGCATCACACGCATAGTGCTATCTGTAGAGATACAAACAGGGACTTCATGCAGAACAAAAACCAAACAATCACAATACAAAGTTGTTTCCGTGAGAAGAGGCTTACCTTTTTGTGAGAATTTCAATCTTGGTTCAGCAAGAAACAAAGAAAACATTAAAAAAAGCTGCTTCTCAAGTCCAAAGATACAGGCTATCAGTAATGGTAACTTTTTTTAGTCAAGCCACAGCCGCTTATAGCCTACTTGTGTGCTGTCAGAAGTCAGGAGGACAATACGGATGAGCGGCAGCACGGACTGAAGCTGAAAGCAGGTTACAACTCATAAACTGCTGCGTCACTGCAGAATTGCTTCCTGCGTTGGGATTCAACCCCCCGGGAGAACTACATGTCATGTAGTTTGATTAATTAAATCATAAATGTGTGATTGAATGGGGAAACTGTGAACTGTACATTTCCTGAGTAACATTCAGAATGCCATAAATTGTAAATGGCTGTGGGAAATAAAAAAGAACTGCATTGAAAACAAGAAGTTTTGTATCAAAAGTTAAATCACAGCAAAATGACGCTATGTTATTGAATAAACGAGCAGACTTTTAGAGTAGTTTATAAATTGTTGGCAGTTCATCAGAATTTATTAGATAGCTTTGCAGGCAGCCACGTTTTGTATGTCACAAATGTGTCAATGTGTTAATTCTGTCAAAAAAACACACACTTTTCAGATGAAGTAAAAGCTTTTATAAAAATTTGTGGTGCATAATCTTTGAAGAAAACAGTAGGCTACCAAACAACATCAAATCAAAGTAGAAAAATAACTTCATACAGGCGTGTACCTTCAAAGGATAAACAACTATTGTATATTTTAACAATAAGATCCTTACATTCACAAAATGCTGCATAATGCACATAGCTTTTTCACATAAAATACCTTTTGCAATGCATGAATAAAAAGTATCAAAAACTTACAGCCACACATAAGACTTAAAACAGTTTAGTTGTTAAAACCAACACATATAGGTGGTCTTACAATTAGTTTCATAGATGAGAGAGGGAGAAGCAACTTAAATATACAAAAACAAACAAACAAACAACAAACAGTACAGGACAAAACCAATTGCTTAAAAATATTGATTTGGAATCCAAAAGTACTCTCTCAATCTCTCTTTTTCTGCAGATTAATATACATATTCTTGATAGCTTTATTAAAACAAGTAAACTGTTCTCAAGTCTTCTTGATTATCACATGCACCGTGTGAGTGAAGATATGCTGCTTATCATTTTTGCAACAGAAAAGTGCAATAACATATTCAGGTCTGTACATTCCCAATTCCCATTTGACCCCATCAAAATGGTTAAAGTTCTCATTTCAGGGATGTGATACCTTACAGTCACAAACAATGTGTGTAGACATAGGCTAACAGCTATTATAAGAAAACATGACAACATCATGGAATTGTATTCCATAAACACAGTTTGATTGCAGGAAGCTTATCAGAAGGGTGGGTCTGTTTTCATGAATTTCCCAAGAAACTATTATCGGTTGGATTTGTTTTTTTGTATTTCCAAATTAAAAAGAAAACAATATCCTTACGTACAACCAGTGGCAAAAATGCAGTTCAATTGCAAATTAAGAGATATTATTAATCAAAAATAGCCACAAGTGATTACAAAAAATCACTTATTTTGTTTGAAATATTTATAAAAAATTAAAATTAAAAAAAGCATGAAATCCTTGCTACATGGGATTAGCAGGAACATGTAGAAAACATCAGAGGCACTTCATGGGTCATTTGCATCAGCCATTACACCATTACGACATACTGGTAAATACACAACATGAAAACATGGAATAATTTATGTGAACATCCCATGAACAGAAATAATCCCCACCCTTTTTTCCACATAGTAAAACATTTATATAAAATACTGTGCAAACTTATTGCTCATGCTTTAAACATAAAGAGCGTCACTCTTGTTTTCTTGTAGCCCACATAATGTGGACTTAATAGTCTGCACTTGAAAATAAATAGTCTATGTCGGTGTACAGTACGTACTGTATGTTTCACTTTTAATCCCTTCAAAGACAATACAGCTTATATTATGATTTTGATATGTTTGGATAAATCAATAACACACTGAAATATCGTCACGTTCACAGAGTTCCTGAAAAAAAGAAAGAAGTTGGCTACTTCTTGCTTACTCTGACAATAATGACACATGTAAAGAATTACTTTAGTAATCAATTGTCAGATGATGCTACTTAGTAGATTTAGGTTTATAGTTAAAAAATATTTTGGTCCCATCAACTTGATTAGGGTCTGAAAGTTATGCAATGTAACTACTGGGGCTAATCAGACGACCCCTCAGTAACATTAAATAATTGGTGAAGTTTGAATTAACAACATTGTAAAAATGAAGTCATCCAAACCAGCAAGGGCCAACTTAGCCGAGATAGGTTAAAGGTCTGGTAATCTGTCTCTGGGGTACAATAAACTATAAAACGCCTCATATTTGGGATTCTCCGGTATGTTGCCCACTGCCAGAACCCTAAATAAACACAAACAGCACAAGATCAGAAACAATGTTAGACAACATACTATATGTAATGTGTTTCAGCAATGGCAGAGGTAAGCTTTTATTAAAGTAAAAGTAGCAAAACCACAAAGTAATACTCCAGTAAAATGATGGCATTCAAAAGTAAACATTTTTAAGTATAACCAATATTTTATTGTAAATAAATGGGTATGCATTATCATGTAAAGAGCCTTTACATGTCATAGTTGGTCGAGGTAGAGATCATTTTAATGCTTAATCTAATGATGATTATATCTTTTGTATGTGAAATTAGAAATTCAAGTTTCAAATAAATGCAGAAAAGTAACCATTAAACGTAAAAAGTAGAACATGTCTACCTATAATGTTGTGGCGTTAACACCTTTAATATGTAGTTTATGTGTTTGTGACTTAGAGAGCGATAGTGAGTGAGGTCCCTTGATGCTTACTTGTGACTGACTACTGGATGGATTGGTACTGCTGAACTCCGAGAATCTCTTCTTCTGTGGTGTGCAGATACAGGAGACAAAATGGGCATACTCCTCTCTCACCTGCAGAGGGCAGCAGAACATCAGGAAAATAATCCACTGCTCAAATCCCCTACATCTTATTAGTTACAATGTCTTTTGTATTCTTATATAGTTTGATCTATTGTGTTATTATATTATACACACACACACACACACACACACACACACACATACTTACATGCACACGCGCACACAGAGCTACTGTACCCTACCTGTTTAGACAGTAGGCAGTGCATGACGAAGACCAGCGCTCCCTGCAGGCTGTTGAGGATAGTGAAGATGTATGCCACTGCTGTAGTGCCCTCTTGAAACAGGAAGGCCCCAAACACCCACATCAGACCCAGTACCCACATTTGCGCAATAGCTGTCACTGTGAAAGCTCTGCAGAGTAAAAAGGAGGATGGAATCAGAAAAAAGGCAACAGATAGAGAACAAAAGGAAAGATTAACATGAGCCCAAACACATGGATGACTCAACAACCACTGCAGTGTCTGGAAACCCCCTGAAGGGTGTAAAGGAAGAGAAAAAAAGTGGATGGTGGTCAGCAAAGCAGCAGTTTACTGTCTGTTGAAAGGTGGTGGAAAAAGAGTAGCCAAAAGCAACTGATTAATATAAAAGGTTAAAGAAAATCTTTCAATGTACCCTGCATTATCTCCTTGTAGTATTTGGTGATATATCCCTCTTATTTCTATTAATAACTAGCAATATAATTACAGATACAGTGGGCATTAATGGCACAAGTGTTATCATCTAAAACACCAGGTTTACATTTCAGTCCCTCAGAATCTGAGAAAGGTGAACATAAACTTGGATAGGTACAACATTTTCCACTGCCAGAAACCTCAGAAAAGTTATGATTAGAATTAAATGCTTGCTGAGTTGGGTTTTTTTTTTTAACTCAAAACCTGCTCCCAGAAGTTCCCATTCCCAATTCCATGGACTAACATTGATCATTGAACATCTCTGATTGATGAACCATGATGTGTTCTGCAGCTGCACATTAATACGGTGTTGTTCACAAATGCAGTGAGTGGAGTAATAATGAGCATGCATGGATGTAGAGGGGGAGCCCCTCAGTAGCATGCCATTAGAGAGCAGAGTTGGTTAAAAAAACATTTGCTACATTTTTCCCTCACAAAGTTCTCACATTCTTTCCGTCGATGCATTTTTCCGTTCCCAAAGCTTCTCCATTTGGGCTACATATCTATTGACTTTAGCAGTTAAATAGGTGAGGGTCACATTATTTCACACATTACCACAGTAAAAGCAGACACACAAAAAGCCACACAGGCAAACAAACACACAGACTGACTTAATTTTGTGCAGTTTGGAGAGGTCTGGGTTGAGGCTGGTGAACTTCTGGGCGAGCTTCCAGACGGTGACGATGAAAAAGAAAACGTTGAGGATGATAATGAAGCACACGGGGCCGTAGAAACTCCAGATGAGGCCGTCTTTCAGGGACAGCCAGCAGCTAGTTGGGAGGAAGGAAACACGTGCATGACAGGGTTTTCATGACGTCACCGAGATAGATAACAGCAGGTCTGTGTAATGCACTGATGTCATTGGCATCACACATTGAATATGCGAACACACTCACACATACTATAACACTTACTGCTGGTCAGTGCCATATTCGTTTGGTCTAATGATGGCAGATATGATGACGATAACAAGGGGTGTCCCATAACCAAAGATGAACAAGTAGAGGGGTCGAATGGTGGCGTTGAACACCAGGACCACCATGCGATACAGCTGCACCCCTTCTAACAGCATCCAGGTAAACACTCCCAAGAAGAAGAAATGAAGCATCGCTGCAACAAACCTGCAGCCACCCTGTAATAATGTAACATGAGGAGACTGAGGAATGATGACAAGCTGGAAGGAGGAAGGAGCAGAGGAATGAAATGTCTCACAGCAGTAATCTGATCAAGACGATACTTTGAATAAGAAATGTGGTTTTTGATGATTAGATTACAGATAGATTAACTAAATCAAGACCAGTGGGGGTAGAAGTTAGATTCTTACAGTAAGTTCTATCAGTAACTTATCCGTAAAGTCATATTACATTTACCAAAAGTAAAAGTACTCATTTAGGCCCTTTCAAAACATATATCAATAACAATAAATAATACATTGTCTGACCAACAATTTTATAATTAAACTCTTTTATACACTGATGGATGGTTTGATCTATATAAATGTAGCACAAACTGATAATAATGATGTGTATTACTGTCATAACTATAGCTGTCAAATAAATAGTAGAAAACACAATATATGTTTTGAAATGTTGTGAAGTACACTATAAAGTTGCGTAAAATTGAAAGCACAAGTTCTCCAAAGCTGGTATTTCCCACCACTTATTACTAAAGCTTATTTGGTCATTTTGTGATTTTCCTCTCCACTGTCAGCCTTCTCAAAACATCTCGAGGCACAGTTTTTTCCCCCTTTTTGGCCTCAATATAACCACAGAGGTATTCAAGTGGCAGGAAGACGGACTTGAGGTTTACAGAAGAGTGCCTCTTCACGTATTAACTGGACTCTGCTTTGTTGCATTTAAACAGCGTGATGAGTAGAGCAGTTCAAGCCATTGTAAACATTTTACAGTAATTCAATTACTTTCTAATCACGTTAAAGACATATTCAGATGACTGCACTCTGTATAACCAAAGTCCCTATTTGTTTGCACAAACTTACCACAGGTTTAGTTTGTGAAATGCCAGCCAGAAATACGAGGTCAGCCATGAAAAGGCAGATACAGAGGTGCAGGTGGATGGTGGTTCGGGTTCCTTGTATGGAGCGGCAGAATTTGAATGTCAGGATGCACAGTATGAGACACAGCAGGGAGATGATCAGTCCTATCTTGGTCACCAGCTGGAGCCCAAACGTGTGCTAGTAGAGAAGACATGTTAGCTGTTTAATTAAATTTATAGGGTAAGTTGGCAATTTACAAAATTTGTTTGTGTGTGTGTGTGTGTGTGTGTGTGTGTGTGTGTGTGCGTGTGTGTGTGTGTGTGTGTGTGTGTGTGTGTGTGTGTGTCAGCTTCCTACCTTTATGGGGTAGAGTGCCATAAGTACAGCAAAGCTGCTCAGATGTTCACATGTACACACAGTGTGTGTGGCATTGGAGTGCTGTTGATAACAACCATCTGTGGACCAGGCCCCACTTTCAGTCCAGTATGCGCAGATGTAATTCAAGTTAGCTGACTCTTCTACATCCTATAGACATAACAAAACCACTGTGTCAAAAGTAGGCTTTGTGTTTCATTTATATTTTCATATTCCAGTATATCAACTAGTTATAGAACTATAATGACTAATACACTACGACAGGTGGGACTACCTGTAAATGTCTGAGGGTGATGTTGACGGAGCGGCTCAGGTTCTGAGTGGATGGGTTGGAGACCACAACAGACACGACTCTAGAGGAGATCTGAAAGGAGGGGTTCACGCCATCTTTTTCATGTCCTATGAGCGCGTCAAAGGACCGGTTAACAGATATCTTAAGGTTCTTGTAGCTCAACAACGCAGCCAGAGCATAACCTGTAAAGACATTAAGAAATATAATTGTATTCATTGACAAAATTGTGACTTATTTGTCAGAAGACAAGAGAACATTTTTTACCAGGGTATGATCCCGTCCCTGCTGCTGTTGTCCAGTCAGTGTCAAGTGTAGCATTCTCATTGGTCAGATGGATTGGTCCAGTGGGTGGAGTCTTTGTCCTCTGCACTGCAATATCTAGATCTATTTAAGCAGATTTTGTATGGCATGGTTCACATTAGCTTCCCCACCATCATTTATTAATCATACATGCTCGTCCATGGAAAAAACCTGTGAGCTTGTAATTTTTCAAAAATAGTATGCAAATCATGGCTGAGCTTATGGACACTGTTACCTGTCTCAGAGGTCCCTATTTGTCTGCGGTTGTCTTTGAGCTGTGGGCCAATGAGCATAATAGCGTTCTCCATCGTACTGAGCAATCCACTCACATCTTCACTGCTGTCCAGTTGACCGGGGGACAGGAAGGCATCGGTTGCTGTGAAAAGGTTCTGTCCACGTTGCAAGACAACAGAGGGGGAATCGATGAATACTTTGTGTCTTTGTGTGTGTATGAATGTGTCTGAGTTTTGTATCTGCTGTTCTGACCTCCAGTAGCGCATCTCCATCTGTGTTGACTTCACCAGAGGCACTTGGTTTTGACAAAGCAAAACAACTGTTTCTCATCATGGACAAAATGTCTGCCAGGCCTCCGAGCAACTGAGACACAGAGAGAATAATACGACGATTTAGTTTGCCCTATACTAAAGTTCATGAATACTAAACCCTACAGGGCCGCAGGGGGGACTAAGTAAGTAGAGGAAATTGGTTAAAATATGTTTAGCAAGACCAACAGTGCTGGATTAAAACTGCACTCTGAGCTGCAGGGACAAGTGGGAAAATAAACCCTCTCAAACATAATGCATTGTTTCAGCATGCTAATCATTTTGCATCTAAATGTGTACTTTACCGGTGCAATCCCGTCATATCCATTGAAGTTGTCACAGTTGAGCGCTAGATGAAACAGAGCAAAACATCAGATTGTCATCTCGCAGGCTGAGTTTACTTCACTACAGTGTGCCTTGAAAGCCGAGGAGTGTTACACAGCAAAGCAGCAGCACACAACAAAATCCCACCCCCCTTATCCTGTGAGACACATACCACATGTTATCTGGAATCTTATGAGTCAAAAAAGAAAGTACGCAAAGGTACAACAATGATTTATGTGTGGTGTAGTTTGTCCCAGCATGGTATGAACAAGTAGAGGCTTAATTTGAGGAACTGAAAGTAAATGATGGTAATGGAGAGGGTTTATACATGCACCCGTACACTCACCTGAGCATGGGGTCCTTTCGTTGCCATAAGTGGTGTATCCTTCTGAACACTTGCACTGGTAACTCCCATTATTGTTTTCACAAGTCCCTTTCACTCCACAGAGATCTTCGTTATTCTTTTCAGCTTCGAGGCATTCATCTATGTCTGTGTAAGGAGAGGGAACGGAGACTTAAGTAATTACTGACATAACTCAAGGGCAATGATTGCAAATGGAACAAGCGCCTCTGCAATGGAACCCGCAGCACTATCCCGTGAGTCTTTCATTGTTGGCAAAAGGATCTTAGAGCAAGTTCTGAACTTTCCCGGAAACTAGGATCATGAGATTTTGTTAAGAGGTGCAATTTAGCAGGAGGCAGGATATGTAATTACAGGGAGAAAGGAGAACATTTAAATTACGATAAAACAAAGGCATGTATGACCTTTTTGAGGTCATCCCAGGACAAGCGGTTTTTAATTCCTAAAATATTCTCTAGTTGGAGGGAAGCTATGGATTCCCTGATTCTTGTATAATCATTTAGAGCTTTATTTGAATATTAGGAACATGCCCATGTCATTGTAATATTGCCATGGGTGTTGTCAGATGAGTTCTTTCTGTTATTCAGTGAGAAGCTCCTGCATTATCACTGCTATCTCTTGGTTGTTCATTTGAAGAAGAAAAACAATAACTTTGTCCTCCTCTTACAATGAAAAGTTGAATATTTCAGTAAAATCCACCAAAACTCTCAGGGGTTTTGCTATTCCAATCTTTCCTGGTCTGGTATGACCAGTAGTTTGGTGTGACTAATGTTAGCAAACCTACAGTATGTTGCTGTACACTGTAACAAATTGCTGTAAAAATACTGGATATTTTGCACAGTAATGTACCGTTTTCCATTAATACAGTTGAATACTGTAAATTCTGATGTCTTTGAGAGAAAATATATTAACGGCAAGCTCCTGTAAAATCTTACGGTAAAAAGCAGTATTTATTTATCTTTTACATCAAGCTACCTATAATCTTACGGTATAATACAGTATTTTCTTTTCTTTTTCAGTTAACTTTAAATCAGACTTAATCCTCTGTCCGTTTTATAATTCATCTGAGCAAAATCAAAAATTTAATGAAATTAAATATCGGCCTAAACATCAGTGTTTTTATTTGTGATCGAAGACACAATACCAAGAAGATTAAGAATTCGTTTTCATCCGGACTCTTAAACTGACCGCACCAAACTGGATGGAGCACATGTTTCACTGGCTGCTCTCCTCAGTGCTCTCTCGGCAACGCGCAGCACACCCTCATCCTCACCCTCCTGTCTCCGAGGCTTTCTTAACAAGGTAAATATAATCTTGCAAAAGTCATCAAAATGCTAATGTGATTTTGTGTAGCATTACCATTTTATTGACTGTTTTTTTCCGAAAAGATTGAGTCAAAAGTCCGTGCCGCATGCTAGCATAGTTAGGCCTACTCTCATTTAGCAACTGTGTGGACAAAAGTTTACCTTTCTGTTGAAGCACATTACTTAAGTTATCATAAATTGGCATGATCATTTGATTTAGTGTGAGATCTAACTAAAGTGGGTTACAAGGTTCTATTTTACCATTTGTTTTATTTTTTTTCAAGTAAAACGGTTTATCAGAGTTTATGGGAAGAAGCTTGTTATGCAGGTTGATGCAGAACGCTAAAACGTAGCTTCAAATATGCATTAATGCTATATGCAGTAGCTAAACGTTAGTTTATTAGTTGTTGATGTAATGATTTTTTCTTGAGAGTATTTTAAAGATTATTTTGCTGTGAAGGCCTGTAGTGAAAATGATAACTTGCAACATATGTGGTAAAATCTGCAGGAATACATTTGCACATGTCAGGCACATGCGGACTCATAGTTGTCTGCCTAATGCATCTTTCAAGTGTGGTTTCCCTGAATGCACAAGAGCTTTTTCTAAGTTTTCAGCCTTTTGCTCTCACACTCATCGCCATAAATATGTAAAGAATGTAACTAAAGTGGATAATGCAGGAGATTTAACATGTCATATAGACTTCTGTAGTACAAAATGTGAGGATATCAGGGGTCTTCTCTTGCACCTGAAAAGTCATATAACTAATGGCAAGGCAGTCTTGTGCCCTTTCAGACAATGTGACAAAACGTTTACAGTTAAGTCAACATTTACATCGCATGTCTCCAGAAAGCATAAAGATTACTCTGAAGGAAGTCTAGTTGGGTCCATAGCAAGTACAAGCAGCACCAGTGATCGTAATGATGAGGGCTGCAATACACAGCTTGAGAATCCCTCTCAGTCCAGTGATGAAGACATGGAGGTCTACCCAGAAAGAGCAGATGAAGGGGAATTTATCAGACATTTAGCCTTGTTTTATTTGAAATTACAAGCTAAATTGCTCCTTCCATCCTCCACCATTCAAACAATAATTGAACATTATCAAGAAATACACGACATTAATCAGTCTCACCTACTTTCTAAGCTTAATGAGAAGTTGACATCACTTGGACTTTCTGAAGCTGACATAAATATTGTCATAGCTACATTGACATCTGAGGATCTCCACAGGGCTAGCAATACCCACGCACTGAAAACTGACCATAAAAGAAAAACCTTTTTTAAAAGTAACTTTAATTATGTGGAGCCACTGTCCATGTATTTTGGTCAGAATGAGTCAGGCAAAGAATGTTTTGGACAATATGTTCCTTTGAAAAACACCATTGAGTCTCTCTTGTCCTCAGAGTCAGTGATAGAGCAACTGCAGCAGGCAAAAACCAGAGTACAACCTGATAATGTTTTAAAGGATGTGTGGGATGGAAAAATTGTTGAAAAGAACTTGCTGCTCAATCACACGGCCCCTTCATTAGGTATAATCCTGTATCATGTTCTACAGATGTCTGCCACAGCAGCCGATGTTGAGCGCACCCTGACCCTCCCAACCAGTCCACGACTGATTCTACTGGGTAAGTGTCATAAAACCATGACATGGAGAATACAACAAAGTCAGTCTGTCTTTATGTGTCTCCATCTGTCTAATTTCTCTTTCTGTATCCATTTCCTTAACTTATGTATGTAGTTCTCTTATCATTCTTTTTGCCATCTCAAGTTGTGGACACTCATTGACCTAAAACGCCAGTTAAACAACAAAAACTAGCTTTAACACACAAAGATAAACAAAACTAAAAGCGTTGGCTTTTATTTGAACTTCTTATCCTCATCTAAGGCCCTTTCTTTTCCATTACTGTTGTCTGCATCAGTTGCTGGTGATGGAGTTACATTGGGACATTGGATGATCAGCATTGAAAGCCAGGTCATCTGTGAAGGCATTGAAAAACCTTTATCACAGGGCTTGCTGCAGTTTTTGCCACATACTACGTGTTCAACCTGCAATACCAAGAAGAAGCTGCAAGGACACTGGAGTTTGTTCAAAGGTAAGTTTTCTGCCAGAAATAATGTTTGAGTATGTTACCGCTGAATTGTTGAATTGTCATTTATTATAAGCCATGCTGGTATATTAACTTTTACAGTTGTTGCATATATCTCCTGCACTTTAAAGCATACCCTGCTTCCTTTTGGCACCCATCTTAATTAAGGAATGGGGCTGTTCAAACTGGCCATGACACTCTGTGGTGTTCTCATTGAGCAGTTATGTCCTTCGCTAACTGCTCAAAGAGAGTTTTCCAAATATATCGTAACAATGTTTCCTAATACCACCCTGAAATCAAAGTGTAATAGATACTGTTATAATGACAACAGCTGATCTGTTGTAATCTTGAATCAGGAATGTTTTGTTTCTCATGAATATTTTATCAAAATGAGATAATTCTCTCATTATGAGACACGGGTCATTATAAGAAAAAGACATCTTTATGTGTTATTCAATTACTGTGATAGGGTTCCATATTAAATGCAAATTATCTTTACTTTCCATACCTAATATCTTATATACTTTCTCTATTACATTTTAGGCGTCTCATTGGGATTAATCCTGAAAGGGGAAAAAAGACCAGCCAGGGGAAGGTGGTGTCAAAGAAGACTGGGAAGGTGGTCCAAAAAAAGGCAACAACAGTGAATCCCCATGTGGCCACTCTACTTAAAAATGTGATGGACTTTGAGTGGGGCTTTATTTAGCCAACATATGTCAGTCCATCGGTCTCAGATGTTCAGGTTCGTTTTTGGACACAGAGTTGTTGAGAGACAGTTTTATATGTTTAATTGTTATTGTTAAGGCATGGGTGTAATTGAGGTAGCTTTTTTATGCATTTGATGCAGTGATTTTAACAACTGTCTTTGGGTGAAGGAAGGAAACACAATTAGCAGTAAGGTCAAATGAAGTTGAATTGGCTGATAGTTTGTACTCTGTGCTTTTCATAGATTACAAGAAACAGTCAAACCGACCTATTTTGACCTGGGGAGGAAAATAGAAAGTTAAATGAATGTAATGTTAGCCTTCACTTCAGAGTCATAGTTCACATTCTGACAACTAAGTTATTGTGGTGTTTTTATGGATTTTGTATACAATGAAAATGTTCTAATAAATGCCTAATGTTGTAAGGCCATCTCTTGTCTGAGCCATTTCTGTGACATCTGTTTTTTTAAAATTATTATTATTATTATTATTATTATTTCAGGGGTTTTGTTTTTTAATGTAAAACTGAAATCATTAGTTAATATCAATGTGAAGATAATATTCTACAGTTTTACAGTAATAAGTTAATGGAGAATACTCTAGGAACTGTAAAATAACAGTAAAATTACAATGAAAGCTGACAGTATAATACTGTAATGTTTGTTTTCCATACAGAACAGTACTGTAAAATGTTTACAGTACTAAACTGTTGTTGTAGATCACAGTAGGTTTACTGTAGAATAACAGTTTCATGCTGGCAATTATAGCTGCCAGTAGTTTACTGTAATTTAACAGGAAATTTTGTTACAGTGTATAACAGAGATTACTAAATACGTTTTTTGTTATTACTTTATGGTCTCTTCACTGCTTATGTTGCTGTTACACTATGTTATATCTTTTAGAATATGGGTTCAGAATGGCGCTTTACTTGGCTGTGATGGCTTGTTAAGTAGTGGCAAGGAACGGAAAACCAGCTTACATGGACTGCAGAGGACACATGAGGCAGCAGGTGTGTGTTTGAATATCTATCATCTGATAATCCAATATCAGGAAATAGATGAAATGTTTTGGTTAACTTTAATATATCCACAATAAGTCATGAGAAAAACGTCTTCCTTGCTTACGTTCACATTTCCACACATTTGGCCAATCAATAAGATCTGTGGCTGTGCTTGTCATCTTGCCTCTTTTAATTCAATTCGATTCAGTTTCATTTATCTCAAGACACTTTACAGATAGAGTAGGTCTAGACCACACTTTATAATTAACAAAGCCCCAACAATTCCAGTAATTCCTTTTTATTCTTTTAAAAAGTTAAAAATAAATCTCGGTGGCAGCCACCACAAATTCCCAATCTGGTGAAGATGATCATAGCACCAACACACACATCACTTTCCAGGACTTTGTAGGTGGGTACAGACCATACCTGATTGATATCACCCTCACTTTCTTATTTTTTGTTGTCACACCCATTGGGACATGTCAACTTTCAATTTTATAATTCTGTTGAGCAAATTGTTTTGTGATCTAAGTACAGTACCAATCAACTGCTGACAAGGGCAGAGACAAATTAGTAGACACTTCTCACCTTTGCAGTTTCCATGGCTACTGCTGTTGGTGTACCCAAAGTGGCATGTGCACTTGTAGCTCCCAATTAGGTTAGAACAATTTGCACTGTGACCGCAGATACCATATTCATCGGTGCACTCATTGATATCTGTCAGTACAACAAGTGAAGATGGGTAAGAAGACTGGCTAGACAAGAGAGACATTGATCACACACCCTCATACACATGCTCACCTTTGCACTGTCCATTGTCCTGCGTAAAGTTAATGGGCCCATTAATGTTTCTGAAGCCTTGCGTGCACTGACAGTAGAAGCTGCCATTCGTGTTGAAGCACATTGTGTCTTCCCCACAAAGTCTTTTGTCTTCACACTCATCATGATCTGGATTTGGAATCAAATACATAAAGAAAAAGAGAATGTCTTATTCAATACATAATAAAACACATAGTGGTGATCTAAGAATTTAAACATCTACTAAGTGGAACCACAAAAAAAAAACTTTTCCTGGTCAACTTCATTAAGAGGTTGGTAGACAGAAACAACAGAGTGGAGAGGGATAGTTAATATTAGAAAATACAGCAGGTTATTACCAATACAGACACCGTCAAATTCGTTGAAGCCTTTGTCACACTCAGAGAAACATTTCCCAAGCATACTCAATAAGCCTGCGAGGGAAAGAGAGAGAGAAGCCATTTAGTTTCAATTTAGGACAGTAAAGCAAAGCAACCAAATCTGTGCATTGTGCCCTTTTGTAAAAGCATTTCAACAGTCCAAGTAACATTCGAGTAGGCTCCAAATGCATCTTTACAGGTGGTGGTGGTGCTGTGTGACATTTGAGCAAAAATACTAATGCTGTCCACAGTACTGGTGCCTAATTTTTTATTTTTGTCCCTGTCCCTTAGAGTGTCTGTGCCACTGATCAAAGTTCAAACACATGACATAACTTCCCCAAACTAAAAGGATTACATGCAGTTTTCCCACTACCGCTATTACACAATTTCCAGCACTGATGCATGTCAGTGGCTAGAGCATAGTCTGTGGTTAAGTCAGTCGCTCCTACACTTTAGTCCAGACTGAAATATCTAATATTTAAAAGTTTTACTTATCCTGCAAAATATCTCAACCGCCTGACTTTTTGAGTGAACTCTCTCAACACTATTGGATGAGTTGCCATGAACATCGTACATATTACACCGCTTGACATCTGCATGTTACGCTAAACATCTGCATGTTACTATTGTAATGTAACCATGTAAGCTGGTTGATTGAATACTGCTTTGTGTACAGCAAATAGAGCCACTTGCATGGCTTTACCTTGTTGATTCACGGGTCACCACTGGAATCTATTGTAGCTGCTGTGACTTTAAGCTAATTACATCTGCCATCGTTCCTTCATTAACACTTCTTTCCATCTTTTGTTCGCCTGGTCTCCTTTTGTAATAATGCTTGTCTAACCTCAACCCTGTTATGCACAATCAAGTTATAGACATAATTTCTTTCAGGACAACCTCGGCTATCAGGACATCTATGTTGCAGGTATGTCACTCGCATCAATGTATAAATTGTTAAATCACTATAAAGACAAAAGAAAATAGTAAACAGAAATTAAATCTAACAGAAATGTACACAGAGAACAATAATGACTATTTCTTTTGGCTTTTGAAAAGTGTTCTTCTAGGTGTTGGCAATCAGGGGAAACAACAATAAACTCTGTTGGCTCTCTCAGGGCTTTCTATTCACTGAGCAAACTCTTTGAACACATTGCTTCATGTGATTGGTCAAAAAAGCTGTAAGTCAAAGTCATGGTCATTTGCCCAAATCATAGATGGCTGCCGGCTAACAAAAAATAGAAAATAGCCAACAGTCAATCCTGGATTTATCGCTCTGGAACTGCATGCATAGTCCCTACACAGACTCCAAAAAGCAATTCTCTATGATCTAGGGTGACCAGATGGGAATGGGTAAAATTACCTAAAGAGATGTTTTTTTGCTTTTTTAGCTATGTGTTCATCTGGTCTGAGCCTCCATTTCAACAATGAATGAATGAAAAATAGCAATGTGCGTTATCAATGCAGCCAATAAGCAGCCAACGGAAGCTGGCTGCAGGACGACTGAATTACCATGAACAGTTTTTAATGTTCTATCAGAGTATAACTACTCGAGAGTCTGCTCTTGAGACTTTGCTCTAATTTTTGGGACAATTAGGGCAAGATTCGTGATCCGGGACAACTGCTTGGATTTCGGGACTGTCTCGAATTTTTCAGGACGTCTGGTCACCCTATATTGATCTGCAGATGTTAAACAAGACATCTAATGAGGATTAGTAGTTGGGTTTAACTTAGTCTGGTTTATCAGATGTACAGCGCGGAGATAAAGCCTGGATGTAAGGTATTCTCCTCCCTTTCTGCTATCTCTGCTATCTTTGATGCTAGAGCACCGTCGCTGCTTCCAGAGCTTAGCACTGCCCAAGACGATTGTGCTAAAGAACAACAAACAAGCTACAGCGTTTATTCCTCCTATTGCATAATGATAAACAGTTTAGCCAAACCATACTCCAGCACTGTGGAGATAGGTCTGTTTGGAAGTAAATCTGTTTCATCGGATTTTAAAATTAAAAAGCCACTGAATTTCTAGCACTAAATATTTATGGATTGAAATTATGTATCTAAATGTTTTTAAATTTCTTTTTTCAACAACTAATTTTCACCTCTCAAGTAAATAAATTCAGAATCAAAAATTGAACGTAAAACATTTCAATATAACACATTCAGATGCAAAATACAATGTTCAACTAATACATTTTCAACTTGCTGAAATTCAACATGTTTAAACATTAGATTTTGCAGCCTGTTGAATTTGAGGAAGTTGAAAATATATTAGTTGAATTGAATACATTGTGTTTTGCATCATAATTTGGTGTATTGAATTGTTTTATGTTGAATTTTGGATTCTGAATTTATTAGAAAAATAAAAAGGTGAGAAGTAGTTGTTGAAAATTTGAAGATTAAAAGTTAGAGACAAAAAAAAATCAGATACATAATTTCAATGCATTCATATTCAGTGCTAGATATTCAGTTGCTTTTTAATTTCAAAATCTGATAAAACAGATGTACTTCCATGGGTCTGGCTATGCAAGACTCGGTTGAACTATACAGCGTTTAAGTGAACTTGTCTGTGTTTGCTGTATGCCACCTTTTGAATAATATGTTTGCATGATGCATTTAAGTGTGATTGTTTTCTTCCTCCTGCTAAACCCATCCCATAATTCCACCCCTGCCTGTCAGATAAACTACACACTACAACAGACACATGCCAGTCACATGGTAAATTACAAAACAGCCCCCCCTCACACGGTCTGGCCTAAGTAAAAAAAATATCCCTATCACTCCCATGTTTCCCTCGCTGGATCACAATGAGCCCTCTGTTGTTGCGGGAGCTCCCACTGGAACACCACTTTAGGAAACCAGACAAAGTCTGACAGTGAGTGTATAAAACAGTGTGACTGAGTCTAACTTTATGACTAAATAACTGTGGACAGAAACAAAACCTGAAAATATACAAAGACTGACTTTGTGCTAAGCTTGCACCTGACATTTATTCACCAGTAACCACCGTGGTCAATGAAAAGTCTGTAAGTCTGTTATCTCGGTGTGTCTCTTCTGTCTCACATTTCTTGACAAGCAGTATGTTGCATTATTTTGTCTGTCTCTCTTCTTGCTTCATTTACATTTGTGCCTGATAGAAGGTGGAAGTTAGAAATGCAGCAAAAGGATGACAATTTTTGCATACACCGGGGTGTGTGTGTGTGTGTGTGTGTGTGTGTGTGTGTGTGTGTGTGTGTGTGTGTGAAATGAAATGACATTTCTTATAACCCACAAGCCTTATTTCATTCATTAGCTGACTGTTAAGTCACATGTTTAAAATGAATAACATTTTTCAAAATTAAAGTTAGCTTTGCTACCGTTGCATAGACAGTACTTTTTTGCTTCAATACCTTGGTGCTCAGTTAACATACAAAATTATGATAGCGATTTTAATTCATCACCAATAAAACAAATTATGGACAGGCTCCAGTTTGTATTCAACAACCTAGCAGCATATAAAGGCAAAGATCATCAGCAGCTGTTCTTGCTCTTCTATAGTCTAAAAAAAAATCCTTGAGACAGTCATGTAGAGGCCGGTGACCAAGGTTCTTACTTTACAGCAGCCACTCTGACCTCCATACAGCACAGCAGCAAACACAGCTGGAGGGCTGCTCACTGTCTGGCAGTGTTAACACTACTGAAAGATCAATTTATCTGCTATCAAATTCATAAGTTACGACCACCTGATAATAGTTGCCAAATTCATAGTTTGTATAGAGGCTTGTATACAAAAAAAACATTTATTGACATATGTTTCTAAGCTGCCACATCTTAAAAAAAACTGAGTCTGACTGAAACAAAAGTACAAGTATATCTAAGTGTTACAACATTTCTAAACTCCCTGTGCTTTTTGTTTCTTTTTTGTTTCTCAAGCTTTACATCCCCACCCACCCAGTCACACACACACACACACACACACACACACATACACTAAAATGTTACGCTCATTGACAGACTTACCAAGAAGAAGTAGCTCCTTCCCAGACCCCATGTCAAAAGCAAACCGATAGCCCCACACAGCTGATGACTTTGAATTAGTTGTAAATCTTGTAAATCTGGTTGATGTCTTGTAATAAGAGTTTAGATCCTTTCACAAAGTTCAATAAAGCTTTGTTTTTTTCTGACTTCTCTGTAGTCCACAGTCCATAAAATCCAGTATGAGAATCAAAAAAAAGATAAATCCTTTCTGTAGAGGATCATTGAATGGCCGGGAAAATAACAGTGAACCTTCACCAGATTTCTTCCTCCCTCAGATACACTCTCAGTCTGAGCACGCCTCTCTCTCTTTCTCTCTCTCTCTCTCTCTCTCTCTCTCTCTCTCTCTCTCTCTCTCTCTCTCTCTTTCTCTCTCACTCTTTCTCTTTTTCTCCCTTTCACTCATCTGTGTAGCCTTGTCTTGTCACTTCACTCCTTCTTACTCTTTTTTTCACTCCATATCTTTCCATGTGAACACATTTCTCACAATGGCACCGTATCACATTGCTTTCACAACCCCCATATCCCCACCCCCACCCCGCGTCTTTCACATTTCCTTTTACGCTCCAGCGGGCTCTATTCCAGGAGCTATTCACAACACTCTCATGAGAGACAGAGAAAGAGAGGAGGGGGGAACCAAGACCGAAGAGACACTCAAGCTTAACAGCTGCTGCTGTGTATGAGTTTTACCAGTAAGTAGTCGTATCTGTTCCCATTCTCCCCAACTCTAAATCTCCTCCTCCTTTTCCTCTTTTCCACCCTCCAAATATTCAGCCCTTCACCCAATTCCAGTGACAAACCTTCTGTGTGTTCTCAATCCCCCAGACAGCAAGAAAAACAGACTAAAGACGGATGCTGGATGATCTCTATTACAGTGACATCCTCCACAAGACCACAATGATGTAGTTTACAGACTATAACTCAATCATCTAATGATATAGCTAAAATAATCCACACACATTAAAGTATAGCCTATTTTATCACTATGGGCTTTATAATGAACCAACAGGTACAAACAATTCAATGAATCCTAGTACAAAATATGTGAGGGCACTTTGATTAAAGAGTTTGGTTACTTTGGTTTGGCAAATGCTGGGTGAGTCTAAACACATGGAAACCAAACCACAGCAACTTCAACTTGAACCCCTATGCCCCATCCCCTCCATTACTGTTGCTACATCTAGATCTTTTTACAGTTTGTAAACATTGGTGACGTTAATAAGTGTGTCCATGCAGTTTGGCAATGCAAGTATGGCAGAGGAGGAGTACAATAGCTTCCCAAGCTATGCAAGGGCATTAACCACCAAAAATCGTGATTGCTGACAGACTGCCAGAACCGTGTGCTGTTATTGAGTGGGTAAAGGGACAAGGGGCCCAATATTCTGTGGTCAGATATATAAACCAGGTGGTGTGCAAAAGATCGATTCTTATTCGAATTGCGATTCAAGCTCTACCGATTTTGTTTTTATTGTATGTCTACTACAATCACATGATAGAGAGATACTTCATTGAAATTCAAGGTCCCAGTATCTTACAAACATCACACACAACATACACATACACCATAACATGATAAAAATACAAATCTACATGAATTATGTATATATATATATATATATATATATATATACACACAAGTGGTTGAGGGGGGTTCAGCGCCCTGCTCAAGAGCACCTTGGCAGTGCCCAGGAGGTGAACTGGTATCTCTCATCATCTGGCATCAGCTACCTGCCCACACTCCGTACTTTGGTCCGAATGGGGACTAGAATCCGTGACCCTCCGGTTCCTAATCCAACGCCCTATAGATTGAGCTACTACCACCCACTATATATATATATATATATATATATATATATATATATATATATATATATATATATAATATACACTACCGTTCAAAAGTTTGGGGTCACCCAAACAATTTTGTGTTTTCCTGAAAAGTCACACTTATTCACCACCATACGTTGTGAAATGAATAGAAAATAGAGTCAAGACATTGACAAGGTTAGAAATAATGATTTGTATTTGAAATAAGATTTTTTTTACATCAAACTTTGCTTTCATCAAAGAATCCTCCATTTGCAGCAATTACAGCATTGCAGACCTTTGGCATTCTAGCTGTTAATTTGTTGAGGTAATCTGGAGAAATTGCACCCAACGCTTCCAGAAGCAGCTCCCACAAGTTGGATTGGTTGGATGGGCACTTCTTGCGTACCATACGGTCAAGCTGCTCCCACAACAGCTCAATGGGGTTCAGATCTGGTGACTGCGCTGGCCACTCCATTACCGATAGAATACCAGCTGCCTGCTTCTGCTCTAAATAGTTCTTGCACAATTTGGAGGTGTGTTTAGGGTCATTGTCCTGTTGTAGGATGAAATTGGCTCCAATCAAGCGCTGTCCACTGGGTATGGCATGGCGTTGCAAAATGGAGTGATAGCCTTCCTTATTCAGAATCCCTTTTACCCTGTACAAATCTCCCACCTTACCAGCACCAAAGCAACCCCAGACCATCATATTACCTCCACCATGCTTAACAGATGGCGTCAGGCATTCTTCCAGCATCTTTTCATTTGTTCTGCGTCACAAACGTTCTTCTTTGTGATCCAAACACCTCAAACTTGGATTCATCCGTCCACATACTTTTTCCAGTCTTCCTCTGTCCAATGTCTGTGTTCTTTTGCCCATCTTAATCTTTTTCTTTTATTGGCCAGTCTCAGATATGGCTTTTTCTTTGCCACTCTGCCCTGAAGCCCAGAATCCCGCAGCCGCCTCTTCACTGTACATGTTGACACTGGTGTTTTGCGGGTACTATTTAATGAAGATGCCAGTTGGGGACCTGTGAGGCGTCTGTTTCTCAAACTAGAGACTCTAATGTACTTATCTTCTTGCTCAGTTGTGCAACGCGGCCTCCCACTTCTTTTTCTACTCTGGTTAGAGCCTGTTTGTGCTGTCCTCTGAAGGGAGTAGTACACACCGTTGTAGGAAATCTTCAATTTCTTAGCAATGTCTCGCATGGAATAGCCTTCATTTCTAAGGACAAGAATAGACTGTCGAGTTTTCAGCCATTTTGAGCGTTTAATTGACCCCACAAACGTGATGCTCCAGAAACTCAATCTGCTCAAAGGAAGGTCAGTTTTGTAGCTTCTGTAACGACCTAAACTGTTTTCAGATGTGTGAACATGATTGCACAAGGGTTTTCTAATCATCAATTAGCCAAAAACCAGACATTTGCAGCTAGAATAGTCATTTACCACATTAGCAATGTATAGAGTGTATTTCTTCAAAGTTAAGACTAGTTTAAAGTTATCTTCATTGAAAAGTACAGTGCTTTTCCTTCAAAAATAAGGACATTTCAATGTGACCCCAAACTTTTGAACGGTAGTGTATATATATATATATATATATATATATATATATATATATATATATATATATATATATATATATATATAAAATTATTCACAGTATGTATGAATGTATATATAAATATATATCTATATATATATTTATACATTCATACATACTGTGAATAATCTTTTTAATCAAGAATCATTTTTTTATCAAAAATTGATATTGAATCAAATCATGCGTGAGCCTCAAAATCAGAATTGAATCGTGACATTTTGTGAAATATACAACCTAATATATAAATATTAAGAAATTATGAGCATGGAGTCACTAGATACTTACAACTATGTCATCTGTGGTCATGCACAAAACACCAAATACCATGACATGGTTTTATGTCATCCACTGAGTTTTAAAATGGACGCTACAAACACAATACTTTTTTGTTCTCAGTCCAGTGGGAGTCAACACGTTTTGACAGCTGGTTGCTCTGAAACATTTGTGATCCTGTTAGAATATTGTAGAAGTTGAGTCCGCTGTTGGAATATCACGTTTTACAACCAAACATTTTGATGCTGGTAATTCAGTGTTTAAAGCTTGATTAATGGTCTGGTTGGCTAGGGCAAAACGTCACTTCCAATGGCAGCAGGTGCATGCATATTTTTTATGATATTGGCTGTAAAAGAGTCTAAGCAGTTTACAGTGATAACTGTGGGAGGTTTACTACATTAAATTCTGTGTAACTTCTTAACTTCTTCTAATGGGACAAAAACCACCTCTCATTTCTAGTGTGAAATTTTGTTTGTAAAATTATAACTATTGCAAGCAGATTTAAGCAGCTGTATGCTATTTTGCTAAAAAGTAGACACAACCGTCCAAACTCTTTAATTGTGAAGAATTGCTTTTCCTACAGCCGCATACATTGCGTCGACACGTGGAGAAATTCTTGCTTGCTTGACAAGCCTACCATGTGGTAGTTTAGGATTACTAAGCTATGATTAAACTATTTCTGTTTAGCAGAGGGTTTTAGCAAATGGTCAGTGGAACTGTACTCCACTTCTGTGTCTGTGATGCAAGAAGATACTAAAACAGAGATGGGAATCCAAAATCAAAATCTTAAAAAGAAAGAAAGACCTTTATCGTCATTGTTTTTCAAGAAACACAGTCTAGCAGGTCTCAATATGACAGTTTAAAATACAGACAAATATAAATGTAAAATGCAAAAAGTTAAAGTTAAAATAAACAAATAAATACAACGAGGTGGCACTATATGCCGTACATGAGGTTATTGCACTTCCAGTTTTTGAGGGTTTTATTGCACATAAGTTGTCATGGTTACCATGTAGCATACTACAACAAAGTCCACCACATAAGCGTGTGTTACGCATGATAGGTGTAAATAGGTTATCTGTGCAACTTGTACCCTTTGATGGTGGATATGAAGCAAGTGGTCAACAACTCGCTTCTGTTTCCTGGAAGCAACAGACAAAGCCTAGATAACTGCTGCAAAACACACTATTCCTGTTGCACACAGTGTCAGCAGTTTCCACAACAAGCAGGTTGTGTATTCTCAGATTCTTTTATCTAGTTCACACAGACAGAAAAGCCAGCCAATACGGCCTCTTTTCCTCCCATCAGTCTCTCATTTGTCACTCTCTGTCTTGGTTTTCTTAAGCATCATCTTTACTCTCTGTCATCATTTTTCATCATATTCACAAAGACAAAGGACCAGACGTACGGAGACAAATGTGCAGACACAGGGAGACAGACAAATCACCCGCACATGTAGGCAGGAAGAGGATGAGAGAATGCAAGTTAATATCCCCTTAGCATCTCTAGTAAACAAAAGGCTTAACAAAAGCAGATGCATCTTACTAACGTGCGTGCGTGTGTGCGTGTGCATGTGTGTGTGTGTGTGTGTGTGTGTGTGTGTGTGCACGTGCAGCCAGTGAACATTACATTTATCCCACATGCATAAAATGGACGTCTGCCCATTGCGACCATTAGTCATCCAAAAGGAGAAACGACATGGGAAAAATGTCAGAGAGAGAATGTTATTTATAAGACTAACAAGTAGCAGTGATCATTAGACAGTATAAGAGCAGTGTGTGTGAAAGAAAAATAAATTAGCACTATAGAAGCTGAATTAATTTTTTTTAACTCATTGCAGAGCTAAATTGTCATAATTTCTTACATAATTGCAGATGAAGTTCAATCTAGATATTGTGCTCTGTAACAGCCTGTTTGTTTCCTCAGCAAAATCTGACAGATTAGAAAGGCAAAGTCTGAAAGATAGAAAAAATGTGTATGCTTTACCATCAAAGAGAACAGTATTTTAAATCATTGTTTTTCATAATAAGAGTTGTGTCGTGGGAAAGTTTGAAAGGATCCCCAAGGGGGCATGAATGATTGAAATTGAAATATTAATCATCTGTTGTTAACTACAGACATATTTCTTCCAATACCTCAACAGCCTACAAATTAAGTGTTACTTTAAAGTCATTGACATACTTTATTTAAAAGTTGCTTCATATTGCATCTTAGTTATTATGGTGGAAAGTTTCTGTATCATGTTACAAATGTGGAATAAAACTTAATAAAACTAAAATATGACTAAATGTCAGTGCCCAGATCTGTTGACACACACACAAACACACACACACACAAACACACACACACACACACACACACACACACACACACACAGGCATGCACTTACGAAGGATCTTTCCATATGGAAACAGAGCATAAATGGATCTTTGGAAGCTTTGGAAAAGAGCTTTTCATTGGTTTTTCACCAAATCTAGCATCATATATGTTATTTTCCACCAGCCCAGGAGGACACTTAAAATGTAGAAGACTTAAGAGATTATATGTCTCTTTAGTTACCACGCCACATTCTCTTCCTTCCTCTCTAACCCCATGACTCTTTTCTTCTTACTCTTCTACTCACTTTTTTCATGTGTCATCACTACTTGAGTTCTTATTTTAGTTTTTCTCTACTGTTGGTTTATCAACACAAATACAGAATACATGCATTTTGTAAAGAAAAACCTATACGTTGTTGGGTTTAAGAAATGGAAGTATGACACTATGTATGTAAATGTTGTACCACACTCGTGTGTGTGGCTTTTGATCAGACTGCGCACATCTCTCTTCTGCTTTCTAATGTATATTTTTAACTCAAACTTCAAGTAAAACTTGTTAAGCAATCACCAGTGACACACACACACACACACACACACACACACCATTGTGGTTGATATTCTGAAATATCACGTGCCATCAACCGGCCTCAAAAGAAAAATAAGCTTTTGCAATGCAGGATTACGAGTGGTTTAGTAAAAGCATTGTATGGGATGATGTAACGCAAGCCTGTCATTATGGCAAATTATAACACAGCCTTGTTAAATACTTGATTCTGATTGGTGAATACGGCCTTCTACGGTCTGCACATTTGTTTCGGTTACTCCGTATTTTATTCCATGGACGGAGTTCTGATCATAGACTCTGGCAGACAATTTTCAATCAATAGAATTGTTTTTAAATAAATATTTGTATGATTCTGTTAGAAAAAACTAACTATCACATGTTCTTTGATTTAATGAGGACAAAGAGAGGCTCGGGTCCAATTGAGAATTAAGAAAAGGTTTAATGAAAACAGCATGATGAAGATGATAAGACAAAGACAATACAACACAAAACATGATAACACTGCAGCTGACAGCAGACTTGATCCATGCTTCCTCCTGATGGAGTCACATGAGACCAGTCCTGAAGATTTCTGAATCACACACATTTATTCTCTGCACCTGGGGGCGGTTCCTTTTCACCTGGTGTATTCAAACCCATTCTTATTGGTCCGTCATTGGCACGGTAACATGTTGAGCGCATCTTCACTGTCCAATGAGGAAGGACATGGCTCTAAACTCTGCCCCTTTCGGGTCGTTTTCGGTCACAGATCAAAACGTTCTAGCATGTAAATGAGAAATTCTGACAAAAATACAGTTAATCAACATTATATTGTCTTAACCTAGTCTAGGATAGCATGGGGAAGGAGATGGAAGGTTACTTCCTGGTGTGAAGCAAAAGGCTTCTTTCTACATGTTAAATGCCAGAATTGACCTGATCAATTCTTTAGAGTCAGAGGAACAGAGGGGAAGGTGAGAGACAATAGGGCTGGTCTTGACCTCTTCACAGAGACAATGCATATTTTCCTAACTTGGCTGCATCATACATAAACAGAAATACATTGTTTTCAAAACATGGAGGAAACAGGGATCGCTAACACAGTGCTAATGGCAACAGTGCAAACAGAGCATTAGTTAGCTCCATGTTCAGCTCACTCAAAGGTCTGATTCTAGACCAGCATCAGTCTGTCTGGGTGTGTAATTATTCACTATAATGATGGGCTCGCTCTACATTTTCCCACTTTTTCCATGCCTTATTACCATGCTGCTCATACAGAGCCTACCCGTTGATAACACTTGGATCCCGGTCTGAACAGTTAACTTTACTGCTGATGAGCACATAATGCCACAAACAGGTCTCGACAGATTTGCCCTTCTGAATGATGCCATTTAAGTGTCAGAATGTTTGGTAGATAGCCTATGTGGCTTTTGAAAAATGGGTCCAATACTGACTTCTAAGTCACTTCTAAGGACCTGAGCTGGTCTCCTAAAGATGTGTTGCAGTTGAACTGAGCAACACGTCATGTCTAGTCATCCGCACCTCACTTATCTGAATATCTGTGTTTATATACTGTCTGTTTATATTAGGGTATTTATTGTGAAAATATGTATTGTTATTATTATTATTATTATAACTAATTCTATTTTTTTCTGTTTCTTATCCTTTATGTATATTGTTGTCTCCTATGTCTACTTAATGTGTGTTTGTGTTATTCTAATCTTTTGAGCTGCTGTAGCACATAAATTTCCTCAGAGTGGGATTAATAAAGTCTATTTTATCTTATCTTATTTTATCTTATCTTATCTGTAACCTTTGTGATACAAGTAGGCTACTGTAAATAACTCGTAAATGAGGCATCTTACCCTCACCCTACTTAAAATTACCTATAATGTGGTTTGAATTTCATGTGAAGAAGAGGAAGTTGTGATCACAGGATGTAAGAGCACTGGTTTTTTTCATGCTCAGCAACAAGCAGCAGCAGCAGCGTCTTTAATGTCAAGCACCACTGGATGCGACTAACAGGGCTGTCATTATCTATCATCCCCACCTACATCCAACATATCCAATCTACTGTTAACAGTAGGTTGGATAGAAAATAGAATCAAGAAAAAATGCTTTTAAGAGAATCAAAATGTATTTACAAAACACATCAAACTGAGACAAACATGTTTATTTTTCCAGAAGTCAATCTGTGGTGTGGCACTCTTCAGTCTAAACCTTAAATAACTTTATTAAGAAAGGATTCTGAAAGGTATTCACAGAGTTTGTCTCAGGATTGTGAAATGCCATTCAGTTTGCTGTATTATTTGCAGATGACTGAATTATAAAGTAACTGACTTATTCTTCGTTTTGTTATGAATATCATGGAACCACAACACGGTCCTGGGATTCCACATACCCTTAAATGCTTTTACAGACCCTCTTTGCCTTTTGCTTCACTGTTAAAACTATTAAAACACGACTCAGGCAGAGGCCTGTAACTTTTGCCAGTGCGTCATCAAACCAAGTTGCATTGCCTTGATGAAAGGTGTGAAAATGTGAAACTTTAGAGCCGAGAGAAGAAATAACACACGTACCAAAGTGCAGACGCTCACAGCTCTCAGCTCACAGCTTTGATGCGATATATGATATGTAATACACTATCAGACGTGGCCCCCCTTTAGCATCTGTATGGGTATGGCCTCATTGTAAAATGACATAGTATGAGGAGCAACAATGGGAATAGTATTAAAGACTGAAAATCCACACAAGGAGGCAGGTTGGGTTGTCGAATGGGTCAAAAAACACAGGACTTTCAGCCAGGAGACCGTGGTTTGTGTCCTGTTGTTTCCCTGTGTGTCACTTAAAGGTACATCTTTTTAACCCCTGGTTTTACGCTTCTTGTTGAAAAATTATGCCAAAGTGTTAAAAAGTGAAACCAAGTGTGTTGATAAATTACACCAAATGGAGTTCACAGAGTGTTAAAAAGTGACTCCAAGGGGTTCTGACCAAGCAAGAATGTGTTGCAAAAACAGCTGTTTGTTTACATATCTAGCAGGAGCAACATTTGTGCTGTTTGGTCAAAGGCAGCACTGCCAGGAAGGCACTAGGATTAAGGTAAAGTTTAGGGTTAGGTGCCTTGAAGTCAACGGAAGTAGTGTTGCCTGGAAGTTGACGTTAGGGGCTTAAAACACTATTGAGCAACATTTGTATTTATTTGGAGTGTAGTCTGAAATGCTCTCATCTTTTTGCTCTGTTTTTAGTCTCCACAAACTCCTCTTGGGAAATATCTGACTTTTAAGCTGCTTTATGTTCCACTATGTTCCCCAGCTAGTCGCTAACGTTGTCTGCTGTTTGGTACCTTTTCATTTGACAACAGTTGCCTGCCCTGTGAGAACTGCATCAGGTGATAATCACCTGTTGGTTAGTCACTGCAAGCAACTCATTTATACTACACATAGCCATTTTTTCTCCATTGTTTTCTTATCCCATCCAATTATATTAGCAAATAATTTTGTGACTCCTCATATTTATCTTGTCCCACCTAAAGGGTTTTGACCTTGCTGCATATACAGTATTTTCTCTCACAGTGACCTTTGGGCATATTTTTTACTGTTTTTACTGACTCTTCCTCTTTTTGTGCATTACAACATTTCGGCTGATTGAACTATTGATGAAACTATTTGTTAAGATCAGCGTCATGCAAAAATGCCATATGCTAATGTACCTTCCTGTTGCACTAGTTCAAAACAGGAACATTCCAGTGACACAATTCGAGATTTAAGGCAGCGTGCGAGATGTGTGTGTTATGCGCTCTGGTAGTCAACTTGGCTCTGCAGCCAACACAATACAAGAACTCCGCTCCCTATCACCCCATCAGCTCGCCTTTCTACATACTGAATAATCTGTTGTTTAAACCGCTGCCCTGCTACAGCTTATCCAAGTTCACCAGGTGGAAACCATAGCAACAGACTTGGCAGACACTCCCCTTCCACCTATCACTTCCTGAGGAAACTCTCCCCTCATTGGTTCCTTCCTGAGTGATGTAGTTTTCCCATATTATTACTGCAAGGACATCCCGCTGGTCTTTAACTAAAAATATTATTTGAACATATGGCAGAGTAGAGGAAAATACATATATGGGAGTATTTTGCTCCCATTGTGTGCTGACACAGCTTTAGGACTGATTGCCTGTTTCTTTTTTTTTCCTCGCCTCTTAAGGCTAACATAAGCATTGCATGGTCCAGAGTAAACTTAACACAGTTGTGTTCTCCTACTGTAATATAAACTAATGTGATGCTTCTGAAAGTGCACACATCCTCTTTCTGGGATGTCATCTGGATTTGAACCTCACTGTTTATATCAGACTCCATTAGAGAATTTATGTCCACATATACAAAGGCATGCACAGAGAGAGAGAGGGATCATATTTAATGAATTAGAGTTTCATATCTGTCTCTGATAATATTTCCCTTTGTTCCAGCTCAATAGCTCTTTATCATTCTAAATCCAAAATGTATTTAGATATCCCTCCTCTAATATTCTCTGTAGTGCATTTATTTTGACTCCTTCATCCACCCTCCGTCAGTCTGTCTGTAAAGTGAGGGGGTGGAGTGAGGTGACAGAGGGCAGATGTTTCCTTCCCAGCTTTGAAGATGCTTGTAAAGATGGAGTGGAGGAATAGTGGAAAGGGTAAAGTCTGTCTCTCCGTGGAGGTTGGGTGTTTTTACGAGGGAGGCCACAATCACAAACAGCAGATACAAGCTCTCTATCCTGGCAGCAGCTTTGGAAATGGTAGCTCTCTTTCCAACCTCCGGCTGCATCCACAAACCCTAAAAGTCGAGCTAACACCGCACTAAGTCAAAGCTGCTTTAAATCCTCTCTGACATCACAGCAGTCAGTGTTTCAATTTGCAACAGTTTGTTTGATCAAACTGAACTTTGCCTGTTCAAGAGGATTTCACAGTCCATATTTACATAGAAAGCTGCAATGATCAGACAAGTTTTTTTTGTATTTTTTGAAATTTAGGGATGAAACGTAGTAATTTGGAAAACAATAGCTTGATTGTGTACTGCATCTGTTCCTACAGTTGTTAAGGGTGTGAAGGCTCGAATTTATCTTGGCCTGAAGGCAATGGGTGTGCCTTTAAAGCTAGATATTGCCACCATGTGGTTAAAAAAATTACTTTGTGAAGCATTTCTCAGATTAGACACCAGTTGTATAATCATTTTAAAATGAAGGCATTATAAACATGCAAAATAACAAATGTTAAACATTATAGACTGTATGTATGTAACGTTACTGAAATGGGGAAGTGGGCTGAACCCTTGCTGGACTTTGGAAAAAACATCCTCTCCTCTAATGTCTAAAAATAATATAACAGTGTTGCACTGGTACAACACACTTTACTGTAATATCTACATGAAAAAATAGCTACCACTGTGCATTCACTAATCACTCATGAATTAAAAGATTCTGGTAGCCTAGAGGGGAACTCCACATCCAAGTCTGTTAACAGGTCTTTGGGAGAACTACTTCTCACTTGTTTAACCCATTTTCGCTCATAATCATTTTTGTGAAGTTCCCAATTTGGATACACTTCAGAGAACATACAACAATTTGTAAAACATTTTCATGACAACATAATATTTCATTGAAATTGTTTTTAATTTTGTCTTTATTGTTTTAATATTTATTGGCATAATGAGGGGTTTAATGTCAGATCATTTTTTTCTTTGTTTTGTGTCCTCCTTTCAATTTTGGAAGTGCAACAGTGTGGACTGAGCAGATGACAGAAAGGGAGGCAGACAGGGTGCAGATACATTCCAGCAGACAGACTCCCACACACGTACTGCAGGACGTCAGTCCACACTGAGCTCCAAGGAACAGCTTTTCATCGGGTAATGTGAGACAGGACAATGGCAACAGTATCAGTTTTCTATAAAAGTACAAAGTTAACCCCTTACAGTATGTGCAATAAAATCAAAAGTTTAAACAGCATTGATATCTTTCACTTACAATGTCAGAATATGAGAAGCTATTCAATATAATTTTCTCTGTTTTCTCATTATTTGCCATCTGGCTTGAAGAAGTAAGTGTACACAGTGTGGCCACAATGGATTAAGCTGTAAAAAAATAAGCAAGGGTAAAGTAAAAGATAGAGCAGAAAGTCAGATCAGTTATTTTGACTTTGAATTGCTTCATCCAAAACACCAGCTCACCTTTTATGATGACTTTGGCCAGTGCCTCGCTGTTGCCGATATGGTTGGTAGCCACACATTTGTACATTCCGCTGTCGCTCAGTTTAACGTGAGCTATCAGCAGCTTTCCATCCTTTGTGGTCTCTGCTCCTGGAGGCAAGCTCCCCCTGCCCCCCCGGCTCCATTCAAAGTTAATGGGATGAGAGCCATGGGCAAGGCACTGCAGGCGCAAGGCATCTCCGGGCTGGAGCCTAACCTGGTCAGGCAGGCAGGTGGCGTACGGAGGACCTGCATGAAAGAGAAGACAATTACTGTTATTATGAGCAGTGACAATCTGGATGTACAGTATGAGTTTATCATCTACACTGTCGACTTACTCTCCACCTCCATTTGCGTGTATGCTTCACTGTAGCCATGAATGTTGGTAGCATTACAGATATATTGTCCTGAATCTTGGCGCCCCACGCTGGTTAGTGTCAAAACTCCACCGACCACTGTGTGTTTCCATGGCAATGGTGCTCGCAGCTTGGACCAGGTGATGACAGGAAGAGGGGAACCTGGAAGGAGGAAGAGAAAGAGAGGATAAAGTGAAAAACAAGAAGTGAGAGCTGCACTGAGAGATATTGACACAAACACAGCATGCAAACATCTTACCACTGGCCTGGCACGCCATTGTGATTGTATGTCCCTCCACCACTGTCATTTCTGTAGCGCCCACTGAAGCCACCGGCGCTCCCGGCTGCCCCTCAACAATAACCTCAACTTTGACTTCTGTCACCCCCTCATTGTTTTCAGCCTGGCAAATATAAACTCCTGAGTCCTCTGGATGCACTGCAGGCCACTGAGAAATGAGAAGGCAATTATGTTCTATATGCTATCTTAAATTGTGGAAATAAATGAAAGCAGGCCTAGTACTGCCTAGTGCATGTGTTCATATTTCACCTGTATTGTGTTGACATCATTTGTCTCCTTGGTAACCAGCTGCAGGGTGGAGCCTTGGCGTTTCCAGGTCAACGTGGGGCGTGGCCTGCCTGTGGCACGACACTCCACTGACACAGGGGAACCCATCCTGACTCGAAGGGGCCCAGGTGGCATCAGCTGTACTTTAGGAGCATCTGACAGAGAACATACACAGTGACACATCAAACCTTTTGTAGTTTCCAGGATATTTCCAGGATAAAGCCTGCAACACATCAAGAGGTCAGGCTTTGCTCCTCACCTCCCGCTCTCTGTGTGTTGCCGTTCTCAAGCTCTTTTTTTGGGGGGAAACAACAAACTTTTGAGCTAGGTGTGTGTGGCAAACAATTTGGATCATGCAACAATGCAGGCCTGCTTGGTTTTTTGGGTAATGATTGTAAAGATTTACAAAGAGCATTTTTACGCTTTCACTCTTTTGGCTCCGTTTTTGGTCTCCATCAACTAATAAAGCTAAATGCTTCACTATGTTCACCAGCTATTGTCACTAACTGTCTGTGGGCTGTTTGGTGCTGGGTGGGTAACATGTGTTTAGGATACAGCTTAATAAATTACTCTGAAAACAACTGCATGTTCCTACTGGAAAGTTAGCTAAGTTAGCTGAACAGTAAAGTTGCGGTCTGAACTAAATTGTGAACACAAGCTCACGTTTGATGTTCAGCACAGCCGCGGCAGTGCGGCGGCCTGCAGAGTTGCCTGCCACGCAGCGGTACTGGCCCTGGTTTTCAGGTTGGGCGTTAGCAACCGTCAGCACAGAGCCATCAGGACCAGTCTTAGCATTGTCTAGAAGGAAAAAGAAGAATTAATTGAAACTTCACAGATGGTGATACTGTATATGAACAATGATTACATGTTATCCTGACCTGGTAATGCTTGGTTATTTGCTCTCTTCCACTCCAGTTGGATTGGCTGTGCACCTCTTGCCACCTGGCATCTAAAGCTGGCAGACTCCCCTTTGCGCACAGTAGCAGCCTGGGGCTCCACTGAGATGACAGGAGCCTGACCAGCCACTGCAAGAAAGAGATCACTGGTGGTACCACACATACACACATTCATGAACACACCCATGTAGCGTACAATGCAACTCCGTGAACCTTTAGACGGGTCTGGGTAAAATACAGTGTAAACACACACAGCCCCAAAGCAAACACGCTGAGCAAATACACAGATTGAATAGAAGTGCTTTTGATGACAAAGCAAAAAAGAATAATGTACAGAAATTAAACAGAATTATCTCAAAGACATTGTGTCAGAGAGGAATATTAAGATTTTACTTTTATATTATATTATTAATTTATATTACTATGTAAACCCAAAACTATGTTTACTCAAATTGCTAAAAAATAGTTTTGTTTTGATTTGCCCAGATATTGAGATTACTAACTTGTTTGTGATGCTCACAGCATTGAAAAATTACATTAAAAAACAGCAATACATCTTTTCAGAAATGTCTATATTCTGGATAATCAACAGAACATGCTTTTAACAGCTTCCAACTTCTATTTTTTAAGTAGAAACAGACAATGAGGTCCATAGATGATCCATAGTAATCGAGACACCCCTTCTAAAAGGACACTGCTGTTGAAGTCTATACATTTTTCATAATGCTGGGTGAGCAAGTTTGTGTGACCCTTTTTAGAAAGTATAAAAATAAAATATATCTCTACAGATGTCAATTAAATTAACAGAAAAGCTCTGTTCAAAGTAAATCTGATTCATACCTGAACACAACAGAGAACACAGGATCAAAACCCCAGGTGAGAAATCCATGATGAACAGAGAGCAGTCCCACTTTCTTCCCTGTGAACAAACTCTCTTTCACAGGGTCTGTCTCTTTTTCATACAATCAGTTTCAACCTTTAACCCCTAACTTACTTCAAACATGGTCCACAAGTGCTAGTCACGTATAAAACGTTACACTGGCACATTGTTATCATGCATTCTAATTTTTTATACCAAAATTGGCCGGTGTGCCTGAATGATACCCGGTGACATTTCAGTCGACATGCTGGTAACTGAATAATGCTAACAAATAAATAAATAAATAGAAGTTGTTAGAAATACTGTATTGATCCCCAGGGGTAGGGCGGGTGGGGGGCTGGACTTTGTGACTTTGCAATAATTTAAGTTTGTCAAACTACTCTACATGGAGACATTAATTATTTTGGTCTTTGGAATATTATTCTGCTTTCCAAGAAAATGATTTCTCTCCAGTCTGACACTCCATGTGTCTGTATTGTATTGACCTGTGAGCCAACAGTGATAAGTAGCGGATGAAACACAATTCAAAGGACTCTTAAAGTACAACTGTTCATGTTTTTGTCCTGTTTTCTTGTCACTGAATTTGGGATGTTGGTGAGCTGGTAACCTTAAACCTTAAATTTAGTTGGAGAATATTCAGAAATAATACTTTAAAACATCCAAATGTACAGAATTTGATCAAAATGCCAAATAACTATCAGAAATTACTGAAGAGAGAGAAATCCCTATAATATATCATCATAGTTTGTATCAATGCTTTAATACAAAATCCTGATTATTAGCCCCAATGGATAGGTAAGAATTGACTGTAATTATTTGCAGTCTAACAAAATGCAATAAAAAGTCTTAAAGCAACACCAAAAGATTGGTACCCCTATAGATTGGAAGTGGAATTGTCCATTACCGCTGTCTCATTCAAACTACCGATCTGGCAAACTTGCATAGTGCAGTTGTAGCCAATAGAGGGCCGCAAAACGAATGCAGAAGTGCCGTTCAACCTGTTACAAGTTGATGAACCACTGAAATGATTTGGGAATTATTTTAAGGTATAAAAGAATCTTTGGTGTTCATTGCACAAGTAGATAAAGTTAATTCTATTAATGTAATGGATTGTGGTATTAACTATTTTAATAACAGGCCGCCAAGACTCAGGATATTACGTAATTATCAATACATCACCATATATAAACATTGCATCCTGTCATTTAACCACTTTTATTTGAAGTTGTGTTTTTATTTTTAACATTTTTGACCATTGGAGGGGCAACTTCTTCCCTCTGTCAACTCATCCCAATAGTTAAACGACTTCACTCACTGTTTTCTGCGTATACTGTATGTCTGAGGGCTGAACAACAATGGCCAACAAGCTGTTCACCAGATCTATAACTAAGAACTATAATCTGAATATAACAATATGGTTAAGAAAGCGAGGACATCTTACTTTTCTAACCTTATTTCTTCCAGCAAGTGTAACTCCAAAATCCTTTTGGACACCATCAACAACATTGTCAATCCTGCTCCTCCTGAAGTGCCACTGTTTTCAAATAAGGAATGCAGTGACTTTCTAATGGCCATATAATTAGGTAGACAGCAGATATCTGTTACCATTTCTATGCTGATGACATCCAGCTGTAGGTTTCTTTTAATCCAGAAGAGACCAGCAAAGTGTCAGTACTGCTCAAATGTTTGTCTCTGACCTGCTCCATCAGTACACTACTAACAGGTCCCTCAGGTCTTCTAACCTGGGACTACTGGTGGTCCTCACATTATTGGATACTCCACCTCAGCAGCTCCTCCTGCAGATACATAATCAATACATTTAGATCTAATATTGTCTCAAGATTTGTTGACATTTATCATTGAATAATAACTAGACAAAGGGAATACAAGCCTGGCTTGGCAGGAAAAACATTTTCAGATGCAGTTGCACTGGTCAACACTAGAGGGCACAGATACAGTAAATAAAAACATTGCATTGGGTACAGTATGATCTAAAACTAAATGTATCATAATTTCATGTGTGCATATGAGCACAACGCGCTGAATCTGATCTACTGGGTGAAAGCCTCTTTAGTCTAGTTGTTACAAAAGCATTTTAGAGACATAATTACCTGTTTACCTGCAATTATGTTCTTTACATTCATATGAATAGAAACAAGCTCAAACCAGTAGTTGTCTGAAGTAAAGAAAAAATTTAATAAGTGACATTTTTTTATTCATTTTTGGTCATTATTTAAAGTTAAAAGAAAAAAATACATAATAAAATTGTAGTTTAACATCTAAAAATGACTACATGCTTTGTTTTGTCATTTTTTTCTTCTTTTTTTAATTCTTTGAAATAAAATGATGAATCAGATTCAAGGCCACATACAGGCCCTAAACCTTCATACAGTGATACACAATTCACTGTAGGTGAAGCAGTACATTAAAAAAGGTTCTGTCATTTATTTATCTTTTAAAAACAAAAATAAAGAAAATGGTGTATATTAAAAAGAAAAGAAGTAGGTGTCAACACATTCGTAAAGTGGAGGGGTTAAAAAGAATGTGTGGGAGAGATGTTAGAAAGTTTAGCATCACAAAGCAAAACAAAAGAAAGTTGCAGAGTTTTGGTAATGCTCTGTTTGGCTGGAGGTCTACAGTCTGGGTTGTATTAGTTGGAAGAGCAGGATGGGAAGGTGGAGCATCTTCTGGAGGTGACGTAGTGCTTGCTTCCTGTTGCTCTGGGTGGGGGGAGATGGGACTAGGAATCACTGCTGTCCTGCCAGCCGCCATCACCCTACATAAACAGACATTCAGAGTGGGATGTACAGGGTGTTAGCTGTAAAGGAACAAATATACCCTCAGATCCACTGACCCTGCCTATTTTGTTATATCCACTTTCACTGGATTTGCATTTACTTTGATAATCTTATTATTCACAAAATTCTAAAGTAGCCTCCTGAATTCTGGATTGTCATGTAAATGAGAGAAATCCTTTATGTCTTATAACTGAAGAAAAACCTTCAGCAATTCATACATTTTTATAGCGAGAACAGTGGAAAACTTTACCTACTAAACCCAGAAAAACATGGACCAACGTCCATCCTGTTGAAAGGTTTGGTCTGAATTTCTCTGTATTTTGTAAATTAAGTCTATGAATGAACACTTTGGTTCTAGATTCTTTCTTACAGTTCTAGATATTCGACACATTATGCCATAATCTTAACCCCGTTGGACAAAGAGGGGGGAATCATTTAGAACTTTCTCATCACCTCCACGTAGAGCTTTCATCGTAGCCTACGTAAGTAGCCTGATGTGTGTGTGTGTGTGTGTGTGTGTGTGTGTGTGTGTGTGTGTGTGTGTGTGTGTGTGTGTGTGTGTGTGTGTGAGGATGTCCTAAGCCTACCTAAAGGTACCCTGTTCCCAGCAGAAAAAGCATATTGGTCAACAATCTAGTGTCCAGTTTCAGTTGGGGATGTAGTGCAGCATGTGGATGGGGACATTAATAGGGTCTACAAAACGCGGCACACAAAACCACATGCTAACACACGTAAAGGTTGTTACCATGACTACTCAAAAGGACAGTGTATAAATATAGCAACAGTGTGTAACTTTAGCTACTTACATGGACACAGAGCGGCTCCTCATAACCTCCCGTCAGGAGTGTAACACGGGGCTGGGTATCCTCCTGTTGGCATACAGGGAATACACATTTTAATACTTCAACCAACATTCTGCCCCGCAGACAGGGCTGCTTTTAGGCATGTACAAGTTAGGTGGTCAACTAGGGTGGCATCAGTTGAAGGGACGCCAATGAGTAGGAACAATTGTTTTTGTAATTTCTTTCAGTCATTACATTTACTTTTAAAAGTCAGTCCAATGTATTGCTACACACACGTCATTGTTAAATAAACCCAATGGTCGTCCTGCATTAGTCATCTGATTTGGAGAGGTGTCTGCAGACTGACTCTATATGGGAACCGTTTAATGATGGCTAAAGCTCACATTCCTATCATGAATTCAAATGGCTACCTTGTTTCAATTTGTCAAATATCACTGTTATGTGCCAAGTTGGCCGTTTATTCTTTAAATTATGACATTGTTCTTCAGTGTAATGTTTTCTTTCACATTCAGGGCTCCAGAACCTTTATTAGAATTCCCCTTCTTCTGAGGCCATTGACATGTGGTCTCTTGGCGTTGTGTTGGGGAACATGAGGTTTGGTTCTTGTGTTGAGTAATCTACTACCGCTCACCATCAGTGGATGCTCAGACTTTCTTTAACCTTTCCAAACATTACTTCATCCTCAACATTCATATGTCTAAGATTAAACAGATACGCTAAAGTCAGAGTTATCTTTAAAGCCATGGAAAAAAACAGGATTTATGTTGGCCACGGGAGGTATGTGTGTGTGTGTGTGTGTGTGTGTGTGTGTGTGTGTACCTGAGTTTGGTGTGGCTGGGGAGTTGGCTTGGCTTGCCTGTGAAGATACACTGGCAGCGTCCACAGCTGTCTTCACAGCGTACCGGTTAGCTTCCTCCTGCAACTTTGCAACGTTCCTCTTATACCGAATCCTCTTGTTTCCAAACCAGTTGGCCACCTGGGAGAGTTACAAGTAAAAACAGAAGCAAGCCAGAAAATTCAGCTGGCTTCATTATACTAAACTATATCCAATTACTACAATATACATGTGTGCTTTATCAATTTTCTACATGTTCCAAATTCCGTTATTCCTAGTGTGTCTTTGACTTTCTGACCTGAGAAACGGTAATAGAACACTTCCTGGCCAGGTCCTCCTTGGCCTCCTCACTGGGGTATGGATTTGCCAGATGGGAGTAAAAATATGTATTCAGAATTTCTGCCGCCTGCTTGCTGAAGTTTCTTCGTTTCCGCCTGACAGAAAAGGAGCGATTTCAACAATTAACCGTGAGCACAATGCTGCAAGTACACTGTCACACACACTGGAAAACACTGGAAGTTAAGAGGAGGCAGGAAAATAAAGCAGTGCAAAACCCACCTGGCATCCAGGAACCTGGAGCGTAGGATCATGACAGCTTCACATGTGCTCTGCTTTAGTTGCATCTGGATAGTGCTGAACTTGCGGTGGATGATTCCCACCATTCGCTCAATCTCTTTGGGTGAGATGGGCCGTGTACGGGACTGTTCCCTCAGCAGGTTCATCACGTGGTCAGTGAATTCATTGCATGCCTGTATGGGAGGAGGGGTGAGTAGGTCAGGTATGAAGGTGAGGGAGAGGAAAAAAGAAAGAATTCAAACAAACTCAAATCCACTTAAGCTCATCAAAACCTTCTGATTTTACATCCCACTGACTGCACCTCTGGCCAAAGCGCTAGCGGGATCCATAACTTTGCTTCTCTGGCATTCCAAAAGCAAAATATTATATTCAGAAAAACCTTCCAGTACTTAGTCCTGAGTGGCTCAGTCATATGGAAAGCAGTCATAAAATAACAAATGTATGACATGATGAGTGAAGTATCATTTCATGACAGAATAATTTAAGAATTTTAACTGCAATATGCAAATATTCTGTAATTATTACAATAAACAGTTTTATGCGGAAAATTGTCCAGCACTTCCTACTGTAAATAAATATCACACCTGTTGGTATTTCTCCAGCTCAGCGTGGTACATCCGTCGTATTTGAGCGAGCTTCTCTTTGTACTCGCTGTGTTCTACGTTCCCCTCGCTAGGTGACCCTCCGGCAGCCGCGGCAACCACTGCTGCCGCAGCAGAGGCCCCGCTCCTCTCTGGACCCGCAACCCCCTCTGCTAACAGCATGTTGTCCAGTCGCAGGAATTGCGGGTCTGGGCTGTCTTCTTCTTGGACGCCTCGGATGCTCAGGGCTGTGCAGATGGATAGAAACAGTCACAAACACATCAGCTCTTTCAATATACTCACCTCTGATTAGGGCTGCACAATTAATCAAATTTTAATCACGATAACGATTTTGGCTTCCCACAATCAAATTTGCGTAATCGAACGCTTTTTTTTTTGCAAAGAAAATCTACCACTCCATAAACCACTGTCTGATCATGTGCCAGTCAGAGTTGTTCCCTGCACAGCGCAGCTTAGTTTGTAGATGTAGACAGTCACAGAGGACAGAGTAACGTGAGGAAAGTTCCACAACACTGTGTTTGGATCTCTCCTCTACTCTCTCTCCTCTCTCTGCGCAGCCCTGCCCCCATTAACTCACACACGGCTCCCCAGCAACAGAGACACGGCGGCAACAGCGCCAGTCCACACTTCTGACATTTGTTCTAATTTGTTTTAACTGTTATTAACACAGCTGTATATTGTTAAGCATGAGAGGCAAACCTGTATTTGTACCTGCTATTGCGGTAGACACAGCGAAAAACACAGAAGTTATCGAATGCAACTAACTTAAGTTCGTAGAATAATAGCGTGTGAGACAGACCTGGGTAAAAGATGTGACCCATGGCCCAAATATCATAGTTCATAAAAATGCAGCGCAGTGAGGATACAGACATTTCATATACACAACGTGTGCTACTCTGCTGACCCCGTGCTGGACCCATTCACGAGTCAGCCGTCACTCTGTGAGTCGGCCTAGCATACGTCCATCGTACTCCCCCTCTTTCCCTTGCTCTTTTAATCAGTTATTGTTTAAAACAAGTGAATGAACTTTCTCAGAGATATTTTTTTTTTTAAATATATCCTAGGCTATTTATTTCAGATAATTTTCATTTACATGTGTTGCAGCTGTATGTATGTACAACATACAACTTCAACATAAGAGGAATGCAGCACAATATAGATGTGAAAGCAGTTATAAATAGACAGTGTGACAATAAAATTTGTTTTGGTTAAAATCCACAAACAAATCGTAAAAATGAATCGTGATCTCAATATTGATCAAAATAAACGTGATTATGATTTTGGCCATAATCGTGCAGCCCTACCTCTGATGTACTTAATTCATCAGCAGCCTGTTTCAGTATGTCAAACTCAAATTTCCTAATAGATATTTTACATAATTAGCAGCTTCTTTGCAGTTTTTTTTTATACATAATTTCAATAAATGCTGCATTTTGATTTGAAGCACAAATCATAGAAAAATAGGTGTTGCTATAAAAACATGGTTTGTTTTTTCCTCTTTTCTTTTATGTAAAACATTTGCATATTTGTGTGTGTGTGTGTGTGTGTGTTTTAAGATTATGGTACCCTTCACAGCCAGCATAGAGCACTAGCTCACAATATAAGATCCACAGCAAACATTATTCCACTCTACATTCAGATTCTTTTATTTTGCTCCTTTTTTCTCTGAAATGTCCAATAATAGCATGTCCTAACACAAGATTGAAAATCATTTTCATAAAAGTATCAATTTTCTGCTAGGCGCTCGAGAAACAAGCCAAGGTTTTTAATCTTGTATGTCCTAGACAATTTTCTTGTCTTGTGTAGCGACAGCTGGCTAATGGCCTTAAGGTGGTAATGATAGTGAAACTCAATAACCTTTAAAAGAATCAAGGTTTCCCACATCAAATCAAATATACAGCACAGCTAAACTTTAGAAAACTTCAGAGAAACCATTGTTTAATAGCCTGGGAAGAGAAGTCAATATGAATACTGGATGACAGAAGACGTTGGTTGGAGACAGTCAGGAAATCAGGTCTTAAGTGGTGTCTGTAAACTGGGGCAATTGGAGTGTGAGAGTAAAAGAAGAGGCAGCGTCAGAGTCCCACATAAAAAAAAAAACACTGCCAGGAGGGATGCTTAGGAAAAACAGTAGCTGTTGCTATGGTAGTGATGCCAGCTTTTCTTGGCATCCCAATGCCAAGGAAAACCAGCCACACACACACGCGCACACACGCGCACACACACACACACACACACACACACACACACACACACACACACACACACACACACACACACACACACACACACACACACACACACACACACACACACACACACACACACACACACACACACACACACAGCTGTTAATTAACGCCAGCTCTTAAGGAGCGACTAAAGACCCAGTGAAAAATTAGGGCTCATTTGAGAGGTCGTTAATTTGCACAGCTATGCAAATTAGGTGGCAATTACAAGGTAGTTCCAGAGATCACATTCATAATCTTGCAACGAGGGCGATGACAGCCTGTGCATCTGGCTAACAAAATCCAGACAGACACACACATCTATAACACTAACAATCTGTGATGTCCTCTAATTTTGCCAAGATGTACTAGTAATTTCCCAAACCATATTAGAGAACTGTAATATGGTTATTATGTGAAATATGGATGTCATATTACATCCAAATATGAATATACTGCACTTAACAAACTGATGTGCCAGATTAACACTGGCTCCATGTCCCACTCAGAATAGAATATAAGGTCTCCCTCCTCACCCGCCAGACCTCTTCACGCACCCTCTGGTCTGCAACCACAAACACCCTTCAAGCCCCCAGAACCCAGCTCTGCAGCATGGGTGATAGGGCCTTTTCACCTGCTGCTCCGAGGCTGTGGAACACCCTCCCTGAACACCACAGTCTACAGACATTTTTTAACAAAACCTTAGACATCTTTTCAAGAAAGCTTTTTACTAAATGTATTTTATAAGTTTTCCTCTTAAGCATTTATTGACCTTAATGTTTTTATCTTTTAATTATTTACTTTTTTTGTTGATTTATTGCATTAGTATATGCTCTGTAGCACTTTGAGATTGCTGAAATGTAAAGTGCAATACAAATAAATTATTTTTAATCCAACAACGCTAAGTCATACGTGCTCATGTAGCTTGACTGGCAGGTGCCACTGTGCGAGTGTCTTTACTGACAACCAATCACACACTATAAAGAAGATCCACCTGTTTCTCAGAAGTAAGGACAAAGAGGGAGAATTACCAGTTTAGAGAGAAGCACTTCTCCACATCTGCATTCCCCTTTTGCTACCTTTCTTCGTTTCTACATCCAACAAACCAACCCCTCTCTTTTGCGGTCTCATCTTTCCCTAATTTAAATGTATCTTTTTTTACTTCTCTTGAAGGTCATCTTGTTTCATGGTAAAACACATTCTGAGATAACGTATTTGTGTAAAGTGAAAAGTCAGAGAGAAAATGTAAGGACAATTAACATTGGAAAAAGGGAGGTTGAAAGAAACTTTCACCGTTAAAGCGAATTTCATTTACTGTAACTGTGACATTTACATTCAGTTTATTAAGTGTACTGAGAGGTGTTTTTTTGTCCAGCCCATTTTTTTAATCAGGTAGAGGCCAGAACCCTCAGTATAATGAAACTAAATTCAACAGCACCAAACTACAGTCAACAAAAGGACCATTTAGTTTTCACGTAGGTAGGATCGACAGCAGCACGGCTGTATTAGACTGTCTCTGTTTTAACTGGATGTACCTAATAAAGTGGCAACGGAGTGTATAAAAAAATATAACGGCAGAGTGGATGAGAGAAAATCAAAGACAACTATATTCAAAGAGGGACAGGCCTCATTACTGTTAATTACTTAATAATTAGTCCAGAGTTTGGGCCAGCCTTCCAGATTGCCCAGTGACTAACACACACGCTCACACACAACTCACAAGATACAGAGATGAGATGCGGTCAAAGACGCCTCATGGACCAGAGCGAGTAAATCCCGCTTTGTGAGCTCAGTTGGGTGGCAAACTGTCCCCCACTGAGAATCTGTTTGTTGTGAAGGCTGACAGGACTCCGGGGTCTGGAGATTATCAACTGTCTGCCAATCCATGAAACACAACCATTACTGCCTCTCCCTCCAACTCATCCATCAATCTGCCCCTCCCTTGCTCTTGTCATTTGTTATGTTTTCTTACTTTGCCTCTGTACTATTTTGTGCGTTGCAATGCTCTTCAAAATTCCCAGAAAATTTGGATAGCAGAGAAGTGGGCAGCCATATCCAGAGAAGGATGCAGGGAGCATAGATTTAAAATGGTTTTAAATCTATGGCAGGGAGCCCATAGCACAATAAAACAGCAGTGCTTTGAACTGTTGCTGTCATGTGAGGAGTTATTTTTAATGGTTCTTACTTGGGACGGAGAGGGAGAGAACAAGACACTGACAGCAGAAAGAGGAAGGCAGCACGAGTTTGGTCGAGGCAAAGAGAGAGACAGAGAGGAATAATATATGTTCTAAAATTCCACAATACAAAAAAACAGTTTAGATATGGGGACTTTGGAAAAGCCCCAAATCAGTGTAAAGGAGCAACAACACACCAATAGAAACTCTGTTGAAAAATAAATCAAGAAACTGACCAAGGATTCAAAACACATTTGGCCATTTATACCAGATTATTGCTTAAAGTTAGCCTGGGAACTAGACAAATCTACGGGATCATGTTTTATTTTCTCTGCCAGATACGCCTCTCGTTCAGACAGATTTCCAGCCGACCAGGCCCTGGCTGGGCCAATCACAACCATTTATCTCATATGGGGCGGGTTTAATCACTGATGCACTTCACACAAACTATGTGATGACTTAATTTTTGGCTTGCTTAGTTCCTTTATTACCATGATTTTATTTACCAGTTCTCGCGAGAGCACAACTTGAATTTGCTCAGCGAGTTACTCTGGCATAGAGTAATGCTGCTTATTAACTATATCCTTGTAACCGAGCTACACCCATCACATCGGTGCATCTGATATAGGCCCGGCCAGAGGCGAGCTAAACAAATGACGACAATTTAATCTAACAGTTAGCTCCGCTGGTAGCTAAGCGTATGGGGCTCTGCATACCTCACCCCGTGTGTTCTCGTGATCTTGTAGTGTTATCCCATTGCGTGCAGTGAGATTTTCAAATGCACGCTTGGTGCCGCCCCTCGAGTTGGCCAACTTTCAATACTCAATGCCAGACTCTTAATCCTTTCACATTTGGGTCTAGATTTCCAGGGTAACATGCTGTTCTAATAAAAATGCTGTTCAATAGAGCACCAAATGTGTGTTAATCCAAGCTGAACATAAAATGTGTTTAAGTAACTTTTGGCAAAAACTACAGTGCCCAGCTGTTTTATGGAAATTACTTTTTTTTTTTTTTTTTTTTAAACTGAAACTATGTTTCTGACCTGTTTTTTAAAGATGCATGTCTTCAGTAGGAACAAATGGGCTTGGGCTGAATGCCACAGAAGTACACTGAAACATTACTGGTTTAGAAGTTTTCATGGGATTTGTTGACAGTAAAAGCTATAGAATAATACCCGCCTTATCTTTTGATCATCTTTACAGTTAAGAAGAGGGAGATTTCTGGCTGAGAGGGTTAACTGTCAATGTTCCCGCATTCATAACAGAGCTAAGCACTGACTGAAATGCATGAAACCAAGATCAGAGCACATTGGCCGCGTGTACCCATTCACGCCAAAGGCAAAGCTCTTCCTGGGTCAAAGCTGTGGTGTGAGAAATATACAACTGAGCTAAAAAGGCTGGCAAATGCAACTCAGTGATTGATTCTGTAAATTCAGGCTGTTGGAGTTTAAAAAAAGCTGAATGACAGTGAGTAGGTGAGACAAGTAGTTGCCTTGGAAACTCTATAGCAGGAGGGGTCCTGCTGCCAACCTCATGGGTTCCCGTTTCCAAGCTGTGTGAATGAAATGAGGTAATAACAAGGACTGCTTTGTAGTTCGCACTTCTCTATGTTTTGTGTGTGAAAGACTTCTCCACTCAAAAGACAAGTAAAGATGATTTCCTTCCAGGTAAAACACAAATTTGGACCCTTTACTTTAAATTCAAAGGTTGCATCAGTGGGGTGGGATTGAATGTCAGGATCCAATATTTAGGTATAAAAGCTTTGTAACAACCACCCTGCTACTATTCAATTTATGCGGCCGGCACACATTCCTAATATTAACAACCCAGACTACTGGCATAAACTAGACTACAGCGTAGTCTCATCACATGTAGGCGCTATAAGCTACACATGGCTGTAGTCTAGCAGTAAACAGAGTAGAAGTACTAACCAAAAACATAACAAAACAAGTCGCCTTGGCCATCTAACTGCATTTAACCTATCTACGAGACAAAAAAGGAGATAGTTCTTTAGGAATTTGGTTCAATTTAGCAAGAACTAATTGTTCTTCCATGTCAGCTAGTATTGGCAGTGTTTCATGTTGTCCAGAGACAAAGACATGGTCGGGGAATATCCGGGACGATGCCAACAGCAGTGACAGTTGATCAAGTCAGAGTAAAAAGTTTGCAATGTCAGAACATATATATATATATATATATATATACAAATTTTGCTATTTCCATCTAGCTAATTTAATGTGATACTTCAAAATGCATGTATAAATACAGACACTACTACATATTAATCCTTTCTCCTTAAAAAGCCCGTATCTTCATGTTCTCAATTAGTCGAATGATCCTGAACTACAAACATGGATGCACTGAAAGAGTAAAAAAAAAAAATGCATATCCTTATCAGCATGCAAAGCTTTTTCTTTGCCGGCTGATGTGAATAAAGACCAGGAAGCAAATGGACAACTTACCTGTCCTTTCTTTGATCTCACACAGGACACTGAAGAGGGCGGGCTTCATTCTGTGGCAGTTCAAAGCATGCTTCCTTTTATGGAAAATAAAAGACAGAGACAGAGATTGTGAATTACAAACCATTCTTTAGTAGACGTTATGCACTGACATTCATCAACAATGATCATGTAGACGCATTGCATGTTAGTGCTTAAAAGACTGGATTCAGATGAGTGAGTATGCACCCAGACCTGTTCGAGCCTTTGACTGAAAACCAGCCTGATCACATAGTGCAGCTGTCTAACCCACCTGGACTCACTCACCTTAGTGAAGAAAACAAGAGAAAACATTGAATCCAAAATTGTGCAGAAACTTCAAATGGAAGTGGAAGTCTGGACAATGCATTACAATAATATTAAGCATTAGATGAACAAAGGACAAAAATATGTGGCTGGACAACTATAAACTATGCTTATCGGTCTGTTCTCCTTTTAAGGAGTATAATAATATCAGGGGTAACACACATCCTAACCTGGATACTTTTGTAGCACAGATAATGTGATTTTAATTAGTTTTATTGTGTATCGCAGTATTGCCTGTGTGTAATACAGTAGTATTGTGTGGTGAGTTACAAGAGTTGGGCGATATAATTGAACTTATCACAACATTAATAAGACAACTTCCCCCTATTAGTGTGTGTTTAGCAATATTGCAAATGTAAGAAAATCATATACACAATCATCCAAGTGATTCTAAAACCAGTGAACTGCATTCCACTGTTAAACTTTACTTTAATCCAACACCTTCATATGTACAACTCATTTGGTTAATTCTAATTTGTGATATGCTTACATGACAAACATTGAATAATACTGAATAATTACAAAGCCTTATGAGTTACTGTGTGATTTCAAGCCCTAGTATGGAGTGCCATCAGCTTTATATTCAGTGCTGTTGATAAGGCCTGTGGGGTGAAAGGTGGTGATGCACAGCTGGAGAGGGGCACCAACATTCCAGCTGTATTGTGCTTGTGGGGGTGTTATTACAGTGTATTAGTGTGTAAGATGATGCACGCTTGAGGGGAAACTGTGATACTGTGTTGATGAGTTCCCCCTGTGCAGACCCAAATTCAACTCTTAAAAATGTTCTGCCTTCTATCAGGCCTTATCTCGTCATGTTATTACCTGGCCTGGGCCTCATCCAGACTCTCATCTGTGATGACCATGATCTGCTGGAGGATGTCACCAATGTCCTGCTGCTGCGGTTGACCGAGGTTGTGATGTTTCCTTATGTTGTCAGGATCACCCACATCCTCATGAGACAGTCCAGTTAGTCCAATATGACCCAACATCATGCGGGCCTGGTCCTCCATGTCTACAATGTGGCTCTTATTGTGGAGGGAGAGATGGGAGGAGGAGAATCACTGCAAAAGGGGTTTCCTTCTCCAACTTTCAGCACTTTGAAAAACGAGAGGTTGAAAAGTTTCCCATAAAAAACATACAGGGCTCAAAACTGAGAGAAACGTTGCCTCCGCCGGAGCTGCCTGCTTGTCTTGGTCTGAGTAACAAAGGAAAAGAGACAGAAGTGCAGCAACCTTAGCATTTAGGCTACTTCTCTGAAGAAAACGAGAACACGTTACAAAACTAGTGCTCTAGAAACTGTGGTTCTTCTTTGGCATGGGAGGGTACGCCTCACAAAATAGCAGCCTTTAGTAAGATACTGTTGTTTTTATGAGTAGCCTGACGCGCGTACTACGTCTTTTCTTCCCCCAAAAAGACAAGAAAGGCTCCGGACAATTACCAAAACTGGCTTGTTACTAAGCTCGTTCCGTTTTTAACAGGCTTTTCTGCTCTTGCGTGTTAAATAATGGTCTGAGCGGTGCTATAGCTATATCTAATGACCCGGGAGCCCCTTTGATGTCGTCGTCGTCTCCGCCTGCTCTCCTTTTATCCATGAGTCCCGTAACGTTATAGGCTACTGCTCGGTAATTAAAAGTGAGAACCAACACAGTCACCGAAAAGACGGTCCAGGAAAGATATTCCCGAGGGACTTGATCTATCTGGTTCCGTCCACGGCCCACACAGCCAGGTTTGTACCCGTTAGTTATTGCTTATTGCTGTTTTCTTTCCGTGTACGGCTGTTGTCCCACTCCTCCCAGAAAAACACCACGGACTGAGCAATGCCGTCCTACATCAAAATACACAGGATGAGAATAGACTACTTCCGCTCAAACATTTCATACTAATAGACCTTAACCCGATTAAAGGCGTATGACGAATATTAAATCATGTTTTATATCCATCCAAATATATATATATATATATATATATATATATTTTTTTTTTTTTTACAGCACAGGCCTATAGGTCTACGTCAATTCAAAATGCCAAAACACACACATGTCCAATCAATGGTGCTGTCAGACTGTGTTTTTGGAACAGATGACAGACTTACCAGCTTGCGTAAAGCCTTGTAAAAATGCAGTTTGTCCTTCTGAAGGGGCTGGTAGCATATTGTTATAGGGCTATGTTTTACATTTTGGTGCCAGTCTCCTTCTGGATCTATGGCCTTTTTTTCTACTGGTTAGCACCTGACAATGGCAACATTACTATGTCGTAATAATATCCGTCGGTCCATTTAGACTGCATCTTGTGCCGGGTAATCTTATTTATCTTATGTATTTTTAATTCAAAAGTCTTATCATCTGTATTGTGAAAATGTTAGGCATATATGTTGCATAATGTGAAATGTGTCTGATAGAGAGTCTTCCACAGACTTGTCCTGGATGTGAACAGCAACATGATTTTAATGCGTGCCTAAATACCATGCTCACTGAAATCCAAAGAGCTGCAGAACACTTATAAAACTCAATTGTATTGCATTAACTAGAACGGTGTTTGCCACCATGCAAAATCAAATAACCTACAAAGAAATGACAAAGTGGTTTTAAAATTGCAAGAGTCAGATTCAAGCATTTTAGTAGGTGTACTTTTATTTTGAAAGCAACTGTGATTAAATTCCGGCCTCTTTCTGGCTTTTTCTGGTTCCCTTGACGCAGCTCTCCATCAGTATGTCGGCGGGCTCTGGGGAATTCTGCAGTTTGATTTGAAACCGCGAGGAGGCCATCATTTCACCATGGAAACAATGTTGTTGATGTTGATGCCACCAATACTAAGTGTGTGTGTGTGTGTGTGTGTGTGTGTGTGTGTGTGTGTGTGTGTGTGTGTGTGTGTGTGTGTGTGTGTGTGTGTTAGGACGTCCTAAGCCTACCTAAAGGTACCCTGTTCCCAGCAGAGAAGGCATATTGGTGCAATGACCTCATCGTACTGTATAGTATTGTCTATATTTAAAATATATTTCTGTAAGACGCTATATATATTTCATGCCCCCCCCCCAACTACCTCAATAGGCTACACATATCAAGCTCTGGGTAAACACTGTGTGATGATGGCCAGGATATATAGTGGGGGGTTCTGCTCAATTCAGTGTGATTGAGACTGCAGTATGTGATTGTTTGCACATGGGCCTAATGCATGTGTGTCAACTGCTGTCACTCTAGATAGAAGACTGACTTGATGAAAAAGATGAATGAATCCCCCAGCATAGTGGGAAGTACCAGAGCGTCTGTACCTGCTCTCTCTTACTCAGTCTATCACTCTCAGATTTACTACCACTCACACACAGGCAGCTGCATGCACCCCCAACAAGCAGACACAGAGGTGCAAGCATTCAGACACGCACAGACGCAATCAGTAGCAATTTGCCTTTTCTCAGTTTTTTTTGTCCCAGTAGATTACAGCTGGCTCATTCTCATTAATTGGCTCATCAGCTAATAAAGCTAAATGCTCCCAATAAACACTGATTTCTATTTTTTTCTAAGATGGAACAGTCCACCCGCTCCAGCCCTCCCCCTACAACCACCCCCTGTGGTCTGCTCTGCATGTTGCCATGCCAACAGGGACCTGAGCACCTCTGCTCATCTCTGCTCTGGATGCTCTACTCGATTGTCTTTTTCTCAGATTTCACACATGCCCAACATTAGAGTAGGAGTGTCTGTTATGAGTGTGTATTGTTTGTAACTTTATCAAAGGGCCTTATTACTAGTGTGTGTGTGTGTGTGTGTGTGTGTGTGTGTGTGTGTGTGTGTCAAACAATGTCCTTAATGCTTTCTGTCTCCCATTCCAGACTGTGGCACTTAGCTCAATGCCCAGTGGAACATTAAAAGAGACCCAAGTATTTGATTTAAAGCGCTAAGCCAATTCATAAAACAGCAACAACTAATCAGTCAGCAGCAAATAATGCGTTTGTTGGAGACCATTTTCAACACATTTGCTTCAGTAGGTATTGCAGCAGGACAGTTTCTGTGGGATGGATTCACTATAGCCTAGCCTACTCTCTAGTGTCCGTGTTCATGCCAATGAAAGAGCATGTCAGTGCATTACTGTGGCTCATTGGTGTGTTTTAATAGGCTTTGGCTTCACATGCAGGATCGATTAATTGTTGGTTTTGGTCTTTTCATGGGTAACCAGATGTGTGCGTGCATAGTTTTCATTACCCGTCTTGCCTCACATCTTCTCCTTGCCCCTTTAAAATCCCACTGTTACCTACAATCCATCCCTTCTTTATCTCTCATTCCCTGTTACCGACCTCCTGTCACCCTTTTTCATTACCCTCCCCTCTCCTCCACCTCAGTCTGCCGTGCTCACCCTCATTTTCATGTAAATGAGAATCGATCCTTCTCTCAGCACCCCTCTGTCCACACCTTGTTATAGGCCAATCTGCAGTAGCCTACGTTTGTGAACGAGCTAAAATAGGCTAAATGTTTATTTCTTCCTTTTACTTGTTGGGTAGGCTACACGAACAACACACACACACACACACCAAACCCCCAGAATATCAAAAATAACAGTTTGTGTACACATTTAACAATAAAAAAAGCATTTTAATGTATGGTGTTAAATTGGACAACAGACCGTTTGTCTGGCTGTTGCAATGCTGCCATCTTGCGTTCAGACTCCAGTCGACATGTTATGCTGACGTCTTGCCCCGTGGTTTGATGGGAGTCGGAGTCAGAAAGGATTCAGTAGCATACTTCCTGCTTTAACGAGGAACACCAAGAAATTGCGGTGGCTGCTGACTGAAAAGTTGTTCGTCTGCCAATAGTCTCATCTCGAAGAGGCAAAAGTGAATAAGACAGAGTAAGTATGTATTGTTTTATTAATGTATTAGTCGACTCACGAAACAAAGGCAATTAAGCTCATTTTGAAAACAGCGAAGTTTTGTCAGTGGAACAATCGTTACTATTGAGGTAAGGTCTGAGTGTCATGTAACGCAAAGAAGCTACTTGGAAAATGACTCAAACCCAGTCTTTATTAATTTACTCGGGTTTTCTTATACATGACTCCATCACAATTCAAGTCAATTTGTTAACAAAGATAGAAGTGTGATAACGCGAATATGTCAAAGTGGCTGGTAAAGCAATTAAACTGTCAAAGCTCAGCCGCCGATAGGCTACCTGCAGCTACTGATTTCCCACCCAGATACCAAAATAGAGTTCAAACAATAACCATAAGTCTTAGGTAAGTAAGTAGGCTACAGTATGTGTAAGGAAGTAAATCAATAAGCTTCCAAACATCTGTCATCACTTTACATGTCACACTTAAAAATGTTTTAAATGTTGTAGTTTCTGGCGTTTGAACATCGTGACCATATATAATCACCGCTCATAATTTGTGGTTTTAGCTTCATCCTGGCGGTTCTAGTGTGAAAACAGTTTCTTTGCATTTGATAATGACGCCAAATTAGAGCATAAAGGGTCAAAACAAGAGTAGGTATCTCTTATTTTTTACAGGAGTCACAAACAAAAGCCACCGCTACAGCAACCACTTTTACTAGGGGTGATGATGAAATACCAAGAGATAACATTCATTTGTGTATTTGCAGTATGGTAAAATCTGACTATGATGGACCTGGTAGGCCTACCATCAGAGTCGGATTTTACCATACCGTGAATTCTGTGGTTTCTATCCCTTTATGTATTAGACCAATGTGGGCAATTATACAACTCAATATGAAGAAATGCTTAAGATTTTCGTGTGATTTCTACATAAATGCAATATAGTACTTTAATTCTCTGGTAATTTTCTGAATTTGCTAAAAGCAGACACTCTTCCGTGTTTTATTTTACAAAATGTCAGCAACAGTTTTGTATTCCTATGACTTTTTTATATGTAATTTCATATACATTGATAGAGGATTTTATTCATATAAACCATCCCTATTTGTACCAGAATGGGGGTGCTTAGTAAAAGAACATTTAAATCTAAAAGCGTCTCGTAAAAAAGGAAATGCAAAACTTCTCCAGATGAACTGCCACTTTACTGCTGTAGTTGGGGATTAATTCTTGAATGGTTTCTTTCTATCCTTGGAGATAGAAATAACATGACTGTTTAGACTAGTTGGGATCTTTCTGTCCTAGACAATGTAGTATAGGGATAGCATGAATTCTTAGACTTGGTCACATGGACACAGAATGTTGGTTCACAATACCAATCTGTCACAGAGAACATTCTTACACACACACACCGATGACAATCTCTGCTACCATAGTCGTGTACTTTTTTTTTTTTTAACCCTTGTGTTGTCTTCCAACCAACCATGAAAAAAAGTCATCGCTTCTTCTGACATTTTTGTTACTTTTTCAATCTTGTGGGTGCTTTTTTTAAATGTTTTTTCCAAAGTTATTTGATATTTCTAATGTTAACATTTTCAGCTTATTTCGAAGGCCCATTTTTTGTGATAAATAAACTGAAAATGGGTCAAATTTGACCCGAGGACAACACGAGGGTTAAAACCTCTGTCAAATGACTGACAAAATGTAACATACAGTTGTGGTCAAAAGTGTACATACACTTGTAGAAAATCACAATGTTATGGCTGTCTTGAGTCTTCAATAAGTTCTACAACTCTTATTTTTCTGTGATAGAGTGATCGGAACACATACATGTTTGTCACAAAAAACAGTCATAAAGTTTGGTTCTTTCATAAATTTATTATGGGTCTGCTGAAAATGTCACCAAATCTGCTGGGTCAAAAATATACATACAGCAACAAAATATGTCAATTTTGGTGATGTAGCGAGTTGTGTCAATCAAATTAGCTTCATGTCATGGCCTCTTCACTTCTTCTAAGTGATTCTGATTGACTACAGCTGTTGACTTCTCATGAGCCCATTTAAATAGGGCTCATTTGACCCAGTGATTAGACTCAGCTACAAAAGCTACAATGGGAAAGTCAAAGGAACTCAGTGTGGATCTGAAAAAGCGAATTATTGACTTGAACAAGTCAGGGAAGTCACTTGGAGCCATTTCAAAGCAGCTACAGGTCCCAAGAGCAACTGTGCAGACACTTATACGCAAGTATAAAGTGCATGGAACAGTTGTGTCACTGCCACGATCAGGAAGAAAACGCAAGCTATCACATGCTGCCGAGAGGAGATTGGTCAGGATGGTCAAGAGTCAACCAAGAATCACCAAGAAGCAGGTCTGCAAGGATTTGGAAGCTGATGGAACACAGGTGTCAGTCTCCACAGTCAAGCGTGTTTTACATCGCCATGGACTGAGAGGCTGCCGTGCAAGAAAGAAGCCCTTGCTCCAGAAAAGGCACCTTAAGACTCGGCTGAAGTTTGCTGCTGATCACATGGACAAAGATAAAACCTTCTGGAGGAAAGTTCTCTGGTCAGACGAAACAAAAATTGAGCTGTTTGGCCACAGCACCCAGCAATATGTTTGGAGGAGAAAAGGTGAGGCCTTTAATCCCAGGAACACCATGCCTACTGTCAAGCATGGTGGTGGTAGTATTATGCTCTGGGGATGTTTTGCTGCCAGTGGAACTGGTTCTTTGCAGAAAGTAAATGGGATAATGAAGAAGGAGGATTACCTCCAAATTCTGCAGGAAAACTTAAAACCATCAGCCCGAAGGTTGGGTCTTGGGCGCAGTTGGGTGTTCCAACAAGACAATGACCCAAAACACACATCAAAAGTGGTAAAGGAATGGCTAAACCAGGCTAGAATTAAGGTTTTAGAATGGCCTTCCCAAAGTCCTGACTTAAACCCCATTGAGAACATGTGGACAGTGCTAAAGAAACAGGTTCATGCAAGAAAACCATCAAATTTAGCTGAACTGCACCAATTCTGTCAAGAAGAGTGGTCAAACATTCGACCTGAAGCTTGCCAGGACCTTGTGGATGGCTACCAAAGCGCCTAGTTGCCGTGAAAATGGCCAAGGGACATGTAACCAAATACTAATGTTGCTGTATGTATATTTTTGACCCAGCAGATTTGGTGACATTTTCAGCAGACCCATAATAAATTTATGAAAGAACCAAACTTTATGACTGTTTTTTGTGACAAACATGTATGTGTTCCGATCACTCTATCACAGAAAAATAAGAGTTGTAGAACTTATTGAAGACTCAAGACAGCCATAACATTGTGATTTTCTACAAGTGTATGTACACTTTTGACCACAACTGTATGTTTGCTTTCACCATTAAAACTCAAAGTAGACTTGTGCCCTCCTTGTTTACTGTACTTTTTTCTCTTTCTCTTCCTCAGATGTCTTTGATGGAGCATGCGGTAGTCCGGCCAGTTACATCAGTGGCGTGGACCTCCAACACCAGCACCTGCCCCAAAGATTTTACTCTGGTATGTATGCTTTTTATACTAGATATATATTTTTATAGACATAAGGTAGATCAATAACAACATGTCAACAGGATCAAATACTTAGAAAATGGCACAACCTTCAGCATCAGAGTTCAATCAAATATTGTTGGAAATGTTAAGTAGGAAGGTTTTGAGTGTTTTGGTGAGCTGGAACCTGACCTTTAGAAACAGAGTGGTTGTCAAATGGCGGTAAACTACTGTCTGGAATAAATTAAAAAAGGATGTTGTGTAGCTACTGAGTTTGTAAAGGTCTATTTTATGTGGGTGTCTTGGACACTATAATAAATAGCAGTCTGACCAACTACTTATTGATAATTATATTTATGGACCCATTAGAGTTAGGCGGTAATCGGTAATACAGCATACCGCCATAGACATTTAAAGAAGTGGACCAATAGATCCCGTTGTTCTGGACGGAGACCAGTGAAGGAAAATAGAAGCACTTTTCCGGTGATGGCTAGGCGTTACTGTGCAGCCTCCAACTCAGCTTGACTACGTAGTTGTGACATGGGCAATGTGTCTTTAAGTTGTAAGTCTTCTGGTAACTGTGCAAAAGGCAAGGCAAGGCAGCTTTATTTGTATAGCACATTTCAGCAACAGGGCAATTCAAAGTGCTTTACACAAAAACAGTTAAAAAATAAAAACAGAAACAGTTAAAAATTAAAAACAGATAAAACACAGGAATAAAAGTTACAGTGCAGTATAAGAAATTAAACATTAATGAAATGAGCATAATTTAAAGAAAGGCAACATCAAAAAGAAAGGTCTTCAGCATTGATTTAAAAGAACTGAGAGTAGCAGCGGATCTGCAGGTTTCTGGGAGTTTGTTCCAGATATGAGGAGCATAGAAACTGAACGCTGCTTCCCCCTGTTTAGTTCTGACTCTGCAAAGAGAAATCTGAATCATTCTCAATCAGCAGAGACGGAGAGCATAGCTATATGTAGGGAGATAACATAGACACAGGCTAATTACTGCTAACTAACATGCTGGTTAACATTAATAAACCTAAACTTAACCTAAACAGCTGATGGAAGTCCATACTGTCTGCGAGCTTCTCCTGACAATACGGTGATTTGTCGACTATGGTAAGTTGCGTGGTTATGATGCAATCGTTAGCCTATTTTTACAAAAACGTCTAATAATAATAATAATAATGTATACTTTATTAATCCCACAAGGGGAAATTTCAATTTACACTCTGTTGTTATTACACACATTACACACAGGCCTGAATTACACACACATGCTCAGTACCTATACTACGGAGCCATAACGTGAGCTACAAGGTAATGGAGCCTTTTATACATTGTCGTGTTTCTTTAGAAATAAACAACGGACAAATGGAGTCTTGAAAGGCTTCAGATGTAAAGTTATTCACTGTCAAAATGGCAAGGATGGGGGGCATCCTCAACGGGGGTGGCAAGTTGCACACCGAGTGACCTGGTTTCGAAAAACAACACGACTTCTGCAGTTTGGCAGCATTTCAGTTTCCGACCTAATGAGAAGGAAGAGGTGTTTCAGTATTAGTGTTTGTTATTCAGTTTCTGAACAGTGTAGGCACAAAACAACAGTTTGGTGACACCGTCTGAGCCTTACGTTATCATTTTTAATTAGTCACGGTAATACCATATACCGCAGTGAAATGGGGAGGAGGTTTGATGGTATCACAATTTGGATACCAACCCTGGTACCCATTGGTTGTGAATTTAAACTCAATGTTTGAACCAGCTAAAACTGAAATCTGTCATCTTTTCTTCAAGTGGACCAAACGCATTTCTTTTTCTTAAGCAAAAAAAAAAAATACCTACATACTCAGAAACTGTACAACCACACTTTTATTCTTTTCTTCTCAAATATCTCTTTCCCTACGCAGATCAGCATCACAGAAGATGGAGCGGCAGCAAACTTTACACGCAGCTTTGCGATCAAGTCTGGATATTACCTCTGTTACAGCAAGGTAAAAGACAGAGATGAGATCAGAGATACTATTCCATACTTTCAATAATGATATAATAACCACATTACATGAATATTCACATTGCTACAATACATCTTGCACCAGCCGTTTGTTCTCTGCACCTATTCCTCCTGTCTTCCATAAATAGACAAACTCTCTCTCTCTCTCTCTCTCTCTCTCTCTCTCTCTCTCTCTGTCTCTGTAGGACTTGACAGGGGGTATGGTAGTGTCAGACATTCTGCTTATTTCAGACAAGGACTCTATTCCTCATGGTTATTGCTATATAGCAGAGCACCTCGAAGCAAGTGAGTACATACACACTTACATTATTGTCTTTCTATACTTGTGAGGGACTTCATTAACATAATGCATTCCCTAGCACCTAATCCTTACCTTAAAAGCAAGTCTTAATCTTCAAACATCCTTAGAAGTAGTGTGGGATGGCCAAAATGTCTTTGCAATACACAAATGTCATCACCACAATGGTTATATACTGCTGATTTGTTTGTTTGTTTGTTTGTTTGTGTGTGTGTCCGCGTGCGTGCGTGCAGAGGCCTCTGTGTGGAAGAAGAAACGGGTGTGTGTAAGCATTGTCCCAGTAGGCAGTGTGGACACAGCTGTGTTGGATATCAAAGTGACAGCCAAAAGCAAAATGTTGCAGCACTACACATATGTGGGGTTGGTAGCATTCAAATATACAAACATTTGACTTGCACGTGTTTTAGCAATGCAGACGGTCTGTATTCAGAAATCAGGGGGCTTAAAGGGGCTGTGCTCGATATTCAGAGCATCAAAGAGCAGCAAACAACTTTTTGCGATGAAAGTTATAGTGGAGTAATGACGTCCTGAGCAGAAAATTAAGTCACACTCCATCTGTGTGTATTGTAATCCGAGCTTCTCTGTTTTGATAGCCGGTCCTAGGCATTTCACAATGGCAACGGTCTGTGAGAGCCGTGTGGAGGCAGTGCATCCACATGGCTTTTTTTGTTTGTTTTTTTCAATATTTTGAGTACAGCCCCTTAAAGACCAAGTGCTTGCAACTGTGTATTCAGAACTTATTTGGTAAGTACACTTTTAAGGTGTGATTTAAATGGGCCTCTCCCCAGAGATATCCATGGCTACGTGTTGTGGTGCAGAAAAGGAAATTTTTCCAATCCGACGCCCCAAGCCAAGCCCCGCAGTGTCAGCCTGGACCTCCACAGACTTTCGTTTGAGCAGCCATCTGCTCCGCTGTTACTAAGACCCAGGTCCAGTACTTTTTCAAGGTCTAATAAAGAGAATAATTAGTACTTTTGAGGGGAATGTTGTGGCTCTTCTGGTTGTGGCTCTTCTGGTACACATTTTAAATTGTATTATTGTAGTACAATTTGTATTAAAACAGTGAATGTGGTTTTGTAAATCCACAGTAAAGGAACAGTTTTTATTGTGGAGATGTTTTACTCTTGACGTAAATATCTATCTAATTGTCTCCGCAGCAACCCCCTTGCTCCACTGCCACATAATAAACTGAGTCAGAGACGCCACACCCTTCAAACCCAGGACAACTTGGACAGAACTGCTGACTGCAGTATCCAGGGAATCACAGGTACTCCAAGTCTCTTCTCATACACAGTAAAATGTATTCGTATTTCTCACTGCAGGCAACTTACTTACCTACCTTCCCTCTCTGCAGCTCTGGATGGAGTTCCCTTTAGCCTTCACCCAAAGTTTGATATCCAGGCAAACGGCACAGTATGTTTGACATTTTCAACAATATTAAAGTGATGGATTTGCCTGCCTGTTTTTTTGTGCCTCATTTTATCTTTTGTTTTGACCTTTTCACCCCAATCCTCTAATATAAATGTGTTCACATTTATGTTTCTTTGCCATATCTCTCTCTTAGGCACTTCAGCTTGGCTCTCAATTAAACAACATCCGTATAAAGTCTATTCAAGACATTGAAAATGAGGTAGGCTCACATCTGACTCAATTTTAACCCTGGGATTCTTAAATTAGGAACATAAAAGAAATAAAAGAACAAAGAATATACTCACTTTTTTGTTGTTTCTTTTCAGTATAACTACACTTTTGCTGTGGAGGAAACTGCTGCCAAGAGGACCAGACCATCAGTGCCAACAGGAAGTGCCCCATCAGTGCAGTGATTTTTAAACTTTGACAAAGCAACAATATTAGACTTGTAGTGTTTTGCTCTGTCAAAAGGTGTTCAGCATCTCGCATCATGGTACAGATGAAGGATAATCACACCTACATGTACACTGTACGCTTATAATATGAGGCTTTAAGTGGAAATTATATATGGTTAGTTAAAAGGTCATTAATGGTCACTACCCTTCTACATGGGACTGACAATCATACTTCAGAGAGTTTTTGCCCCACTTTTCCCTCATATTCCTTTTTATTTGTCAATTATGTCAGGTCTATACCCCATTACCCTCTTCAAGGATTCAAGTTTCTGTTTGTCAAAGGAAAGGCCTGTTGGAATGGAATCATACTTTTAGGCATTACAGGGATAAAGATGTAATGAATTTACAAAACTGTAGAGTATCTTCGTTTTGGGACTACTCATCTTCAGCATTAATGGAGCAGTGTGTAGGATTTAGGGGGATCCAATGGAAGAAATTTAAAAAATATATTTGTAATTATGTTTCCATTATCACCTAAAACAAAGAATTGTTTTGTTTCTGTTAGCTTAGATTGAGCCCTTCATATCTATATAGGGAGCAAGTCTTCTTCCGTGGAGCCAGCCATGTTTCCCTGCTGTTTCTACAGTAGCCCAGAACAGACAAACCCAACGTTGGCTCTGGTGAGGGCCTTTCACATTTTTACATTACCTGAAGGTCAACGGTAGGGGAGAGGGGATGGATATGCTGTTGGTTGCAACCCCACTGCTAGGTAAGACACTAAATCCTACACACTGGTCAAAATTTAGACTAATTGTATGCTAAAATATATCACAAAGACGCACTAGCCATTTAAGCTGTATACTACTTGCTCTGTTGTATGTTACCTGATACCCTTGACTGCTACACATCTTTTAATCATTTTAATCATTAAGAATTTCTTAAGCAGAGCTGTAATGAGCATTGGTGGATGAACTTTAGATGACCTCACTAGATACACTTATATATTTAAAAGTAGATATAGTGCATTTCTTGTATAAAGAGTAGCCTACAACCACAGGTTTGTATTATTCCAAAAGTAATCTATCCTAATTTTAAGATAAATGGAACGTTTTATCTTTAATGCTGTTAGTCTTACTTACACAAGATGTGGGACCAAGGAGATAGAACATGTTTGTTTTTATCTGTCAGGTAGAATAAGGGCTAAATATTTATCTTGTCATTGTACAAAATATAAAGTTATATTTTGTTGTTTTCATGGTCTGTATTTAAACTTTTATTGCATGGAAAAATAAAAACCTAAGAAACACGACTTTCAGGCATGTTTTTTTACATATAGTACCACTCCACTCTGAACTTAAGACACATTTGAGGAAATCAAGACTAAAAGAGAATGTTTGAAATACATATTGAGATTGTAAAATGTGTACAATACAGTAAGGTTACTGTGACTGTATGCACATTACCACATGTTAAACGGAGAAAGTGGTTTATTCATGCTGCCTGCTTTGTTTCTCCAAGCCATTCTTGCATTCACATCAGTAGTCTGAGTGACAAATCTTGTCTTGCATATTTAACACTCAGATTTGTTTCTAAATGTTGATGTTAATAACTTGGCAGTGGTTGAGTCTCTTCATTCACAATGAATGAAAATTATTTAATAAGTAAGGGGTTTTGACAATTCAGGGATAACTAAAAAATTTGGATTTTATTGTCAATTCTGGATCCATTCTCTTAATTTCAATTGTGTAAAATGAAACATTACATTTTATTACACCCCCAGATGATAATGCATCTATTGAAGTAATATTTTACATATAAATGCAGTATCCTGCTTTTTCAATGTAAACTGGAAACAAATGTTATGGTGCATTACTGCCACCTGCTGTACTGTGTTGGGCTGAATATGTTATGTATACATTACATTTTACATTGGGGTGTCTTGTTGCAGAGTAAATGGTTATACAACCTGGCAGGTGAAATCTTTCATATTTTTTGTAATTTATTTATTTTTTAGGTTAGAACATTTGTATTTATTTAGAGAGACCAAGATTTAGAGCTGTTGCCCTAAAATTACTTGTTTTAACCAACACTCAGATAATTTCATTTATTGAAAAAAATACAGGGAATGAGTGACTCAACATACGCTGTATACAAATGACTTTAAAAGAGTGCTTAATTTTTCCATGGTCTGTAGTAATTCAATTTTGAAGTTATTAATTGACTAAATATATTTAGTACTACTGTGTATTCATAGTCACTCTTCAGTTATGTACAGCATATAGGCCTATTGTGTAAGTAATTTAACAGCAATTTTGACACTTATATTGTTATATTATATTGCATTATATTATTATCTTACTTACAGACAGGATTTAAAATTAACACAATTTACCAATGCTGGTAAATTATCTAATTAGCTGGTAGATTTGCTTAATTTACCAGACAAGAAATCAATGGTAATCTAAGTAACTGGTAAAATTTGAACATTCACTACCCATTTGGAGAAAAGGTTAATTTTGAAACCTGCTTACAGAATATGTTTTATTTGATGGATGTCTTAGTGCTTTGTCTGACATATTGTCACAAAAGAGTCGTCTTTTTGAATATTCTAAAATAACAGAAGGTGACAGAAGGGGTCATTAACATCTGTAATTTTTGTAATTGATTTATTGATTGATTGATTTCATAAATCCCCAGGGGAGAAATTAAGGTATTTTCGCAGTCAGGTACCAAACAGTCACGACACAATACTAATACAGTAGGCTGCAATATAATATAATAGCCTACAATACGATCACAATACAATATAGGCCTACACCAATGCGCTTTGTTATCACTTTTGTAATTTATCTAATCAACTGATGTTTGTTAGTTGTAGTTTCTTCCTCTTGCTGAAACGTAATGTTATTACACAGGTTTGCAGCACTGCAGTTACTCTCTTGCTGGTCTGTTTGTTCTGCATTCCGGTAAACGGGCTCTGATTCCAACCAGCTGTTTCCCGCCTCACACAGATCAGCACACACACACACACACACACACGTAGTAGGCGGAGGCAGCAGCACACACACACACACACACACACACACACACACACACACACACGTAGTAGGCGGAGGCAAGAAGCCACACACACACATTGGAGGGAACCCCATCAGCTGTGGGAAGCAACACAGCTTGAATTTACTTTTATTTTCAGATTGCCAGATTTTGAAGCGATATTTTAGATATGCGCCATTGATGAGTAGCCTTCAGCGAGAGCTCTGTGCTAAAACGTACCTCATTATATTTTAACAGGGACAGCAGTGGAGGAAGAAGAAAAAAAAAAACAGAAAACACGGACTACAGAAGGTGGCTTTGAAAGCATGGAATATTTCATGATGCCGACAGAGAAGCTACCGTCCTTACAGCATTTCAAGAAGACGGAGAAGGATGTTATTGGAGGTCTCTGCAGGTGTGTAGCTAGCTATTTCTTTGTTGATATAAAACTACCTGCGCAATTCGTCCCTCGTGTCGCTGTAGTGTGCATGTGTGTGATGCAGTCTGACTTTAGTTAGCATGCTAGGTGTTAGCTTTGCTGCGATATCTTGGCAGCAGGAGCGTGGTTGTAGAAATTAGCCGTTTGTTGGCCAGCTGCTGCCGCTGGCGGTGAATAAATAGAAGATAGTTTAACTGGTGTTATAACATTGGCTGACATTATTACATGTAATTGCCTAAAGGGCATGTTTGTAGTCATTCGGGTCAGAAATATGTAAATAACGACATGAAATCGATACATTTGCTTCCAGTTGAACACCAACCACGTGGTAGTTAACGTGTTCCCCGCCGCTCCGCTGCTACACAAAATCTCATGTTTTAGACGACATCGTTTCTTACACCCTTCGCCCCCTGAATAACTTGTTTGTATCATGAACTTGTATGTATATTTAATACAACTACGTGATTTTGAGGTTTGGCTATGCTATGTGCGTAGTTAAATAATGCTCCGTTCAGCAGCCATGGTTGTGTCGTGTGCTAAAATTAGCCTAGCTTGGCAACTTGGTTAGCTTTCGCAATGCACTCGTTTCTAACAGTATTTTGTGTGTACGGACTCGTTTGACTCATGTGTACTAGCTTGTTTAACCGAAACATGTCGTCTTATAAGTGGAACTGTGGGTATTCATCTGCATCCTTTAGCTGCAGACCAATGAGTAACTGTTAGCTTAGCTAGTGCTAACGGTAGAAAGCATTGTTCTCGATGATGCCAGGGGGCCTGCTGCAGCTGCTCCTGGCGGAGTCACATTTCACTGCTGCTACCGTCCAGACTGCCCGACGCGCCCTCCGGCGGCCATGTTGAAGGTCCGCAGCTCCTGACAACAGCTGATTTCATCTGTTATCTTTAAAGGACCCATACTATAATCATTTTCAGGTTCATACTTGTATAATGGGTTTCAAATAGAACACGTTAACATGCTTTAATGTAAAAAAACACGCTATTTTTCGTGTATGTATATGTGTGTATAGATAGATAGAGTGTGTGTGTGTATCTATCTATCTTCCTGTCTAAAACACACTAAGCGCCTGTCTCTTTAAGCCCCATCATAAACAAGTCCTGTGTGCTCTGATTGGTCAGTCTTTCCGGGTCTTCCGCATTCACTGGTCGCTGGTTCAAGTCCCCCAGTATGGTGGTGGACTGGTAGCTGGAGAGATGCTAGTTCACCTCCTGGGCACTACCAATGTGCTCTTGAGCAAGGCACTGAACCCCCAACTGCTCGGGTCACCTTTCCATGGGCAGCCCCCCACTCTGACATCCCTCCATTGGTACATGTATAGGACCTGAGCATGTGTGTGTAATTCAGGCCTGTGTGCAAAAACAACAGTGTAAATTGAAATTTCCCCTTGTGGGATTAATAAAGTATACATTATTATTATTCTCTGCCAAGGGAGTAAGCCTCTCCTCTCTAAGCGTAGCTCCTATGGCACCATTTTAATGCCACCAAGCCATCACCCGCTGTTAGCATTCCATTGTCTGCCATTCATTTACACCTGAAGCGTTTTAAAGACTCTATTTGTCCTTTGTTTATTTCTAAAGAAACTCAACAATGTATAAAAATGCTCCATTACCTTGTAGCTCACGTTTCGGCTCCGTAGCAGATGTTTTTGTAAAAATAGGCTAACGATTGTGTCATAACCACGTGACTTACTGTTGCACAGTAGAGAAATCACTGTAAAATACAGGGTAAGCTCACAGACAGTTTGGACTTACATTAGCTGTTTAGGTTTAATTACTAATGTTAACTAGCATGTTAGTTAGCAATAATTAGCCTGTGCCTATGTTATCTCCTAGCATGTACCAACGCTCTCCGTCTCTGCAAGATTGGGAATAATTGAGGCAGTGACAAAAACTTGCTCTCAAAGTCGGACAGTTTCCAGCAGCCTTTAGGCTGAACAGGAAGTGACAGAGGAAGCGCTGCCCTACTGCGTTCAAAGCTCATTATTTCAACTCTAAACTCGTAGCCGCTAATTTTCCAAGCTGCAACTTAAACCAGAAGCAACAATTTATACCTGCGCCACAGTTTGACTCTGTGCCCTACCTTGTTTTTACTCTGATCATGTGTAGGCAGTTTCACAGTGACTGTAAAACTTTATTTAACATGTATTTTATATTTCACATGCATGCCGTGGGAGTGGTCTGAAACACCACTACTCTATTCAGTGTACTGATCAGTAGAAAATGTATTAAAATAGAAAACATTACACTTGTATTTATAACACATGTTGTAAAAAAATGTAGCACATGGCTATAACAATAACACTGCCACAACATGTTTTATCATAAATCCTTTGACGTGGTGAGAAGACACGTCTGCAGGTTCCAAGTCAGCTAGCAACAGAGAAAGGGTTGTGTATAAGTCAGTGTCGTTTGTGCTCCACCTTTGGTAGGGTATGTTTGAAACGCAGCCAACGCACATTTGACGGTATCACCCAGATGTGCCCATCCCCATCATGAGGAGAAGAAGAAAAAAACAGAGCCCAACTCTTTTCCAGCTGCTTTCAAGCAGCCTTTTGCAAAAACAGAACGGGATGAAACAATCACTGAAGCAATTGGCGTTTACATTGGCATATTATATTACATTATATATTATCTTATCTAGCCATGGTAGAACTAATTGTGACCTCTCATAATGCACATATTTTATTCATAATTTTCTTACTGGACGGAAGCCGGTCATTGACATTTACAAGACTACTTTTATTCTTAATTGTTTCACCACACTTCACACACATGGTTGTACATTAGACAGCACCAGGGGATTACGTTCCCTCAGTATATTCTCTAAAACCCTCTTGAACATCTCACATTAAAGCATGTGTACTTAAGCAAAGTGACTACTTAGAGCCGTGGGTGCTGTGTCCTCTGTCGACCTCGTTTAATTTTCGTAAACGTCACAGATCAGGCTCTTCAGGTTTTTGGTGTTCTTGCCATCTGCTTATCTTTAGGTTTTATGGTTCATGTATTTCTCCCCCTGAGTAAATATGACAGAGAAGGTATTACCAACGTGACAGCCAATCTTGTGGGGTGGTGTTGGAGCCTGGGGGCACTGAGTTTGGCCAAACTCAAGGATCTCCAGGCAGCTAGACTGAGGAATGTAGTAAAGCCTGATGGTAAAGGTTCCAGGTTAAAGGTTTAAGGAGTCTGTGTCGGAGATCAGCTCATTGCTAATTGTATTGCTGCTGTTTATTTATTTGACCAAGAAAAGTAAATTTGTTTCAGAGGTGTGTGTTGTTTGCCTTTCCTTTTAGTTTCATTGCTTGTGATAACCGCTTGTTAAAATAATTAGAAAGGGGAAACTTCTGTCCTTTTACCCAAAACTAAAAAGAAGGATGAAATGTGTGTTTGTGAGAAGCCACAGCCTTCTCATTGGACACAAAGCCCTTGTGGACAGAATAATGACTTTCTTTCTCCTCTGACCTTGCTACCAGCCTGGCCAACATCCCCCTCAGTCCAGAGACTGCCCAGGACCAGGAGAGACGAATCCGCCGTGAGATTGCCAACAGCAACGAACGCCGGCGCATGCAGAGCATCAACGCAGGCTTCCAGTCCCTCAAAACACTCCTGCCCCACACAGATGGAGAGAAACTCAGCAAGGTGCAGCAAACATTCACACCCTGGCACTCTGTGACACAGTATAGATTACACAGTATTATGAAGCTTTAAAGGTCCTATGGCATACAAACTTCACTTTGAGGTTTTTTTAACATTAATATGCGCCAGCCTGCCTATGGTCCCCCAGTGGCTAGAAATGGTGATAGGTGTAAACCGAGCCCTGGGTATCCTCCTCTTTTGCCTTTGAGAAAATGAAAGCTCAGGTGGGCCGATCTGGAATCTTCCCCTCATGAGGTCATAAGGAGCCAGGTTACCTCCCCTTTCTCTGCTTTGCCCGCCCAGAGAATTTGGCCCACCCATGAGAGAGAGACATCATGGCTTTCAAACGAGTAAAGTGGCAGTTGGTCAAGGCCACACCTCTATTTCTATTAGCATCCCAGTGTACAACAATTTTGTAAGAACATTAATTTATTATTTGTCCACGCACTGTTCTTATACTCACTTTCTTTGGTCAATCCCTGCCAGGCGGCCATCTTGCAGCAGACATCGGACTACATCTTTGCCTTGGAGCAGGAAAAGACACAGCTTCTGGCACAGAACAACCAGCTCAAACGTTTCATCCAGGTAACATCCTGTGCTTTTTTTAAAAATTATTTTTTTTTATCATGATTGTGTCTTACTCACTTTATACAGGTATTATATACCTTACATTCCCACTGACAGTCCACTCTATTAAGCTGTATGATTTCTTATCTTTCAAGCTGCCATAGGTTTATCCTCTTAAGTACAGTATAAAAATAGCCTGCAAAGACTTAAAACTTCATAACACTTAATGTTGTCTACTGAATGTATTCTATTGCATGGATTGCAAAAAAGACGTATGTTGTGATGGCTTTGTCACAAGAAATTGTTTTGAAATACATAGACCTTTTGACCTTTGAAAGTCTGTAGCTAGACCGGGCCAGTGTGTGGCATGTTATGTAGTGTAGTGTAACGTGGTGCAGGTGGGAGGAGTGATGAATCTCTGTCAGCTGTGACCAGGTAGTCTGTTAGATGCTGGGATGAGGCTTTTTGTTGAGATTGAGCTCTTAAGGTCTACAGTGTTTCTCCTGTAATCGTACAGGCTTTGCAGGCTGCAACCATCCAACAGAAACCCCCACCAGGCCAGAAAAAATGTTAATGCCAAAAATAACGCCAAATATCCATCGTCTTTCCCCTATATTCATTCTGTAGAGGCACACCGCCATTAACTGTAACAACGCTCTGCTGGGATTTCACGAGCAAGGCAACTGTCTATGGTTAGTCAGTTAAACCGATGAAGTGATGATAACATTGTTGGCAACCTTGTTGCAAAATAGGCTCGGAAGGAACTTGTTTTGGTGGAACATGTGTACCTTCAAAAGTTGTTTTAGTTGTGCAACAGATAACTCAGATTGGACAGAGTCTAGCTAGCTGTCTGGATTTACCCTGCAGAGATCTAAGAAAAGGTCAACCATCGTTCTCATAAATCAACCAGAGTTTAAAATGCCAACACAAAGGAAGCCCAAGGCAACAGATATCTGGCCTTAATGAGTGAAATCCGGTGGATTTTCCGACAGGCAACGGAGAAATCCCAGAAGTGGAAGGTCAAGGATATAGACTCTGTAGCCTAAAGATTACGAACAGGCTTAGTAGTGTAACTCAGCTCAGCTGGACCAGATAATATTCAGGTTAATCAGATCAGTGATGCTGTTTTGACCTCGCTGTTCTCGGTGAGGATGGCTGAAAGTGTTGTAATGAACCGTTTTCAGTGGATTGAGCACTGGGCCAGACTTTGTTTTAAAAGAAATGCTAAATTGCTTGTAAGGAAATAACAGGATCAACAGTCAAACCAGCTTTAAAAGTGACATATTTTCTGTTTAAATGAGTGCTGTGAGGTTGATCCAATTTATGCTGATGTGAAGAGTGGTTCATGTGGATTTCAAAAAGTAATTAGATAGATAGATAGATAGATAGATAGATAGATAGATAGATAATAATATATAGATAGTTAACCTAGGGAAAACACTGGTCTACCAGAAGCACATAAATATATCTGTGTGATTGTTGCAATCTATGCAAGAATTATTCCGCCAAACTTTAACTACATACTAGGACAGCTTGTGGGAGTTACACAGTACAGTACTTTTTCAATCTGTGTGCAGCCGAAAATTGTTGTTTTTTAATATTGAAGAAATAATTGGACTCTGTGCCAACTAACGCCTTGGATTTGGAGCACCCCCATTCACATACTAAGTTATATAAGATACATGTTATATTTCATTTAATGTCTATTTTACATATAACCTTACATGGTCTGTGTGTCACTCCAGGAGTTTAGCGGCTCATCACCCAAAAGGAGGCGAGCAGAAGAGAAGGATGAAGGGATTGGGTCTCCAGACACGTTAGAGGAGGAGAAAGTTGAGGAGGTGAGGAGGGAGATGTTAGAGCTGCGACAGCAACTGGACAAGGAACGCTCGGCTCGTATGCAGCTGGAGGAACAGGTGAGACAAAAGTAGGGAGCCCCAGTTGCAAAGGTTCTTCATGAATCACAGCCTTTTCTTATCTTTAACCTGTTGTAATTTCTCCTAAAAAGTTTTCATATCAGTGGTGCAGGAGTAATTTGATTTTGGTTTGAACAACAGTAATTGTTTGATTGTATTTAACGCCATGTGTTCTATGCTGTTGTGACGCTGTTTCTGTGTGTGCCCTACCTGGGCTAAATGTCACACACGCGTGCATAAAGGCATCTACCACAACTAAAATTAATTCTGCAAGTGCTTTCCACATTCATTTTTTTTAATGTTTGAAAACTTTACCAATATTGCTAGCATAAAGCTTTAGAGCAATACATTTAACTCAAAATAAAAGTGAAAGTAGTTGACAGGGCGTTCATTTACAAAACAATGTGGATAAGATAAGTTCTCCACATCTCCTATAAAATGGTCTTGTTACAAAACAACCAGACCAGCTATTAATTTTTACCAGCCATTTCAACTTCTTAACAATACCAGAGTCCTCTTTGGGATCATCAATCACCTTAACAAGTTGAGCTGGGTGCTGTTGACACATTACCAATACACCATCAAATTCCTGATGAGCTAACTTCCCGGAACTACCGGAACAGCAGGTTAAGACAAAGGGAATTGGTGAAGACAAACAGACACTTAAACAGGTAGTGAAAGAGAAGTGTAAATGGTAGGGGAGTAGTGGTGAAAATTGAGCTGGGCAATATTTTGGATTAAGGGCTTTTAAAATGAACACAATACTGCACAATACAGAACAATTGAACAAACATGCAAAAAACCTTGCACAACCAAACCAGACCTTGTCTGTACTACTTTTGTTAATAAATGTTAATGTTATTTATTAATTGGTTGGTTGAGCGAGCGCACCATGTACAGAGGCACAGTCCTTGTCACAGCGGCCGCCGGTTAGATTCCGACCAGCGGACCTTTGCTACATGTCATCCCCCTCTCTCTCCCACATCCCTGACTTCATCTGTCCAAAAAAATCTTCTTAATATAATTTATCAATGTAAGTTCAATTGTATCAGTATGTTGCCCTTAAATTGGTGCTGAAATAGTTCTTAATGTAGTTGACCCGTGGACCTTGTGTTTATGTGCAGGTGCGATCTCTGGACACCCAGCTGCAGCCAGAGCGTCTGAAGGTAATCACTCAGCAGGTGGAGGAGGAGCAGGCGCTCCTCCAGAGCCAGACATTGTTACGGCTGCAGCAAATCCATGCCGCTGACAGACAACCAAACAGTCCACAGGTCAGTGACACACCCATGCTTAAAAACGTTCTAGGCACCTGTGTTGCAATTTCCTAAACTTAAGATGCTGAGATTTGCTCAAATGCCCTCTGAAGTGAGGTACTCTTTTGGCCCTTTAAATCTTTAAAAACAGTCTCAGATGTAGTAATATTTACAGTAAGTTTCTATTTTGTCTATCCTGCAGGTACTGGCTCCTCCCACTCCCCCTGCCCCAACCCACCACCCCACGGTCATCGTTCCAGCCCCAACACTAACCCAGCACCCCCACCATCACGTCACCGTGGTGACCATGAGCCCATCTGTCCACACGGGCACTGTGTCCACGTCCAGACAGAACCTGGACACCATTGTGCAGGTAGGAGTTTGTTTCACTTTGTGTAAAGAATTGTTGAGGAGCCGGGTTTAAGTTACCATTTCATAGTGAAACTATTTGTTTTAACACATAAAATTGTCAAATTAAAATTGTTTTTTTTAATTTATTTTTTACCTTCCGCTTTTAGGCCATCCAGCACATTGAACGTGCACAGGAGAGGAGAGCGAGCGCAGAGGAGGAGCAGAGACGAGCAGTAATCGTCAGCCCTGCCCACATCGCCATGGATACCGCCTGCTCGGACACAGATACCGACACGGAGGCCGAAGACTGCTCAATGAACTGATCCCCACCCCATGAACTCACAAACACACACAAACACTTAAAATACCTACTCACTGTAAGATTCCCTCCAGGAGCGCAACTACTTTACAAAAAAAAAAAAAAAAAATCTTTCTTTGGCATTATCCAAACTCCTAAATCCAGTGGTTAAGCTCTGTGTCAGTCTTGTACTGTAAAATCTCTGAAGATTAAAAACATAGGATGGTCAGCGTGCAGGGGAGGCCTGGTAAGGTTGTTTTCAATGTCAGAGCCGGTCTGTGGCTACTTGAAAACTTGAGGGTCTTCACGTGTAAAAAGCTATCAGCATCAGTCCGTCCATGTGTGTTATGTGTGCTACACACAGTCACAGTATCACACTTAACTGTTGTCAATGGCTTGCTGACAGTATTATTTGTGCTACAAATTGATCAAGCCAGTACAGTGGAGAGTTGAATGTAATGACACAATAAGCAAGCAGCTCTTAATTCTGAAAGGGGACATGGAGTTATTTCTTCCCCAGTCTTAATAGGTTCGTTTTTCTTTGTTTCCACCACGAAACCCAACTTAAAACTACAACCAAAAGCATTTCTAAATTAATTTAAAAGTTAAGGAAAAATTCAAACTTAATTGCAAACTTAATTTGATGTTAAATATAATGTCTGATTTACTTGAAAGAAGGTTGTGTTTCTGATATCTAAATAAGCCCTTAAAAATAAGCTGTTGAAAAATATACATGGATTGTCTTTTGATTTCAATGTTTTTCATGTTTTTAAATTTTCTTTCTGTCAGGGTTACTGAATGTCGAAGGTGAGCATTTTCGTTATATTGATATTAACAACTTAAAATTGGAGGTCAGTCAGGTTTTCAATGAGAACTGGAGGCCTTGAGATGAATTCTGAAAGTCTGATTGAAATTTGAAGCCCACCAAAGTCAGCCCCCTAATTTCATATCTACTGGTGGTGATTGTTGCACCTCTGACTTAAAATAAATAAAATGAACCAATTGTTGGTTCATTACTGAGAACAAAAAGCATTTTAGTGACGTGTTAATTCTCAGTCAATCTCAGACAATTTGACTGAATCAAACTTTGTCCTTACATATGCAAATATGAAAAGTTTGATTGATGAGAAAATCTAAAACAAATTGACATGCACTGTTTGCATGAAGGCTTCTGGTTTTTCTCTAAAGACTCCCATTCTATCTTCTGGTCTTTGTTGGTTTCAGTGACTATGCACTAGTTTTTCAGCATTTATGCAATTCCATTTTCAGTCCGTTTGTTGGTGTCATTAATACATGAGGTGAAGTTATCTATGCACCGTTGATAGTTGTGTACATTACACCTACATTGTGTATATATATGAAACTTAACATGCTTGTATCAAAGAATGTAGAATCTGCCTGCAAGGTGCTGTTTTGTCAACCTGGTGCTCTGCTGATTAGTAGCGAGCCAAGGCCCAAACCCGCCATGTTACTTGACACTTTTGATCACATTTATTAAGTGTCTGCATCCTTTCCAGACACTTGGAATTGCTTAGAGAGTAGGGGAGCAGGGAGTAGTGGCGTCTGCTTACAGATGTTACCTAATTGTGAGATGTGATCACATAAATGGGGGGAAAAAATGAAACGAGTCTAAAAAGCATCACTTTGGAAAAGAAATTCAAGGAAGAGAGCTCACATAGATCAGCAGTATGTTTTCAGTGCATCAGGTGCCGCAAATAGTGAACTAGTGAAAAGCACTGAACTGAAATGCAGATCTCTCCCTGATTCCTCAAGTCTGTCCACCTCATGTTAAGTTGCTTATATTTCTCTGGAATTTGACTGGAAATCCCTGCTTCGAGCCTCCCTCCTGTCACACTCGATTTGACATGCTGACTTGATTCTGTAAACATTCCTTTTTATTTGGATTTGTATCTGTCTTTTGATCTCTATGTTCTGTTGCCAATTGAATGCATGATACTAATTGCTGTTTTCTCTTGTCTAAAGCAGGCTTTGGTTTTTGACTTATTTTTTTGCAGGTTTCCTTTTTTTTTTAATGAACACATGACTGATGCGTTCAGTGTGAAACCGTCATGTGTGAGATGTTTGGACTCTTCACTCACTGACATCAGTTTTATATCTGGTTAGAGTAGCTAGTATTTTTCATGCCAAACATGGTGGGACATTCTCATGTTTTCTTTGTGAAATCTTTTTTTCAAGGGTTTGGTGTTTGGCTGATAAATGGTAAGCCACAGGCTGAATTTACGCTGAGGTTTGTGATTGATCAGCTTAACCCTTTCCCACAAATGTTATTGTACATTGTTATGCAGCACTGCTGTCTTTTGGTGGAATTTTAGATATTTGATATGAAGCACTTGCTGTTCTGTACTGCCTGAATCAATGATGAGGAAGACTTGTTTTTGCCATTTATTTTTGTAAACTCTGCTGTGACACGAGTCACCAGCTTTTTATTGTGTTCTGCTTTTCTGTCTTTTCATCTGTCTTTATTGTCTGGCTTTCCATTTTTGGCGACAAGCAATGTTTTTATATTTTTGTTTTTCCCATCAGTCCAGGTCGATGAGAAGCTGTTATATTTTGTTTATAAAAACTTGGGTAAACAGGCCTTTGTAAAGATGAAAAAATAAATAAAAATTTGTACTTTTTTTATTACAACCCCTCTGCTTCCTCTGTATTACTTAAGCATGGAATTACCCATTTTGTCCACCAGGAAGCGACAATCAGCGACTCTTTTGGCAGCAGCAGCGAGAAGCCGAACCTTTAGTTCACATTAAAGACAGGTGCAACGCAGGCCTCCATCATATTAGTTACAGTTACAACTAAGAAATGTGCATATTTGATATTTTTGTCATTAAACGGTGTAGAAAGCAATTAATACACTATACTGGATAGTATTGATAATTAGAAGTTTAAAACGGCATATATAGGCTCATTATAAATGACTACACACAATTTAGTGATAAATAAAAATAAAATACAAGCCAGTTTTTCCCCTGCTTCTCTCTGCTCTCAACATTCCTGATAGGATCACGTATTTGCTCTGACACACAATGGCTGATACAGTTGCAGTTTCTGAGCACCACCTCCAATGGCATGCCCTCTAACCTTCAGCCAGAGCAGTATATATAGCCGGAGGAGAAGAGGGGAAGGCCCCTGGCAGCCAAAATGAAGTCTCTGCTGTCTGTGTGCTGCTTGCTGTCTCTACTAGCCCTGTCTGATGCAGGTATGGTGGAGGGATTGGGTTTATACTATTTTAATATTTTAGGGTTTTAGTGTTGTGGGGTGCATTTAAGGAAGTTTTTTTTGTTAATGTTGATATGTTAAATGGAAATGCTGATCCACTGCGGTTGGATATCTACATATGTTTGGTTGGTCTGTGTCTTGAACGTATCAGAGCTGTGTAGGTCTTGCTGAGAGTTGGCTGTGGACAATGTTTTAGAGGTCATTAATAAAGGAAATGTTAAATGATCAATATATATATATATATATATATATATATATATATATTTTAATTGAGTTTAGGTATAAATATGCAACTAAACAAGTTCCATTCTGTAGGTATGGATTAATTACTTTGCTCCCTGTCAGTTGACCTGAGTTGGGTTGGAATCTGTTTCAAATGTTAGCCAACGTCTACACATACCACAGTTTGCGTAAACTCAGCTGATTGGGCAGGAAAAAGTGTACTGTATGTTATCATGGTGCAGTGTGAAGCTTTGTGGTTGACTTTTAAAGTTACACCAGCTGATGGAGACTGTCCCGTCAGTCTGCTGCTGCTTATGCTCTCTGCCCTGGAGAGAAACACAGTGACGGGACTGACTTGACTTGGACTCACTACAAAGAGACGCTCTCTGCTGCAGCAAAAGCTGGAAGAAATTATTAGTTTTCCCACTGGGTTTATTTCGGCTTGGCTCTCTTCTCACAGAAGTTGCATTCATGTGTGCAACTCAGTCAGAGCCCAAGTGAAGATCTTGGTACTTTACAGTCGTTCTATGTTTTACAGACTTACCTTTCATTCCACAACAGATCAACAAAAACGTTTTTAAACTGAGCAAATCCGAAATTATAGCTATGACACTAGTAATACATAATGAAACTATAGAGGTTTATACATCCCAGCTGTCGCTCTGCTTGTTTGCCCATGTTTAAGGAAAATAACTTGTTGTGCTTAGTTGTAGAGGGAGAGAATACCCTTGTCTGTCCTTCCACTGGTTCATTTTGGCCCCTGCAAGTTGCCATAGTCAGGTGTCAGACGTCACTCAGACAAAGTCACCAGATACTGTGGTCACCACATTGATACACATCTCTAAGACTCTCAGGAATTCACACACATCTATATCATGTACATATGCACACAAAGAGCTATTACTGAGCTGCACATGCCTGAAATTACAAGCAATCATAAAATCATACATAGGTTCAAACTACCTTTCATGTCTACAGCAAAAGTCAGTCCTGCATTAGATGATTCTTCCATCACTCCCACTCTGCTCTCACTAAATCTGTAGAGCTGCTAATCTGTCATTCCAGTCAGCAGGGTCCGTGTCCAGGGGATGTCCCAGCTAAAACAGGCATGAAAGAACACAGCAAATGCCATGTAGGACCAGAGTTCAGCAGCGCAACAGTTAGACTGTTTACAGTTACATAATTCAGTTAACATTATACACTAATCAAAAGGTAAAAGTAAATTGAAGTAGTGACAGAGCGGAAGTGGCAACCCCCCACCTCCACACAATGCATTTAGATTAGTGTAAGTGTGTGGGCAGGTCTCAGAAAGTGTGAGATTTAACAAAAATAGCAAACATGATGAAGAGATAAATAGGTGAGTGTTACATGTTTATTAACAAGAGAAAAAGAGTGTGTAGCCTTAATCAATAAGTATAAATGCATAGCTTGATGCTGATTTATTTTTTATATACGAGCCAGAAATGCAAACCCACTGTTGGCCGCATGTTTGTGTTCCTGTGCGTTCCTGCTTTAGGCACTGATGTGTTTGAGCATATTAATGTATCATTCATCAAGGCTATGCTCGAGTTACACAGCAAGCAGGGTGCATTTTTTATCAGTTGTTGCTCTTTAAAGACATACTGAGTCATGCACAGCCGCACACTGTTGCAGGGAATGTGAGCAATAGTGCAGCAGAGTGGCAGGCCAGCCTCATGACAATCACAGGGAGGAGAAGATCGCCACCCTCCCTGAAAATAGAAATGGAATTATCCCTCCTTTTCACCCTCTGACTCATTGTGGGACTATTTCTGTCTCAGAGATGTACCATCAGGCAGCACCCAGACACCTGTCCCGCTCCACTCCCTGTGACACTGTGCTCTGCCTAGACCTCAGTGCACCAACAGCAGGGTGAGGAACCTCCAGAGAGGCATTTACTCTGTTCAATGTTCAGGACCAACAATATTAATGCACAAAAATAATTGCACAGGATGTGTATTATATTCATTTTAAAGCTACACTTATCAAAATTATTAGGAATATAAATGACTCAATATGTGAGAGAGCACATTTGATTAACCCACAGAGAATCATCACTAGACTCTGCAGTTTCCTTTCACCTCGACCACTCACTTTAGTGTCTTTTAGCTCATTGTTTTGGTTTGACAGGTGTACCATGCAGCTGTTTTCTGCAGCAACAAAAAAAGAAGTTTACACTTTCTGCCCAGTGTCAAACAACACAAAGACAAAGTTGGAGATTCGTTGTTGAATTTAATGGAGCATTTAGCAGCTAAAGTGGTACAGAACATCTTTGGTTTGGATTTGGTGGAGAACAAAACAGAGTGAATATTCAAGAGTCAATATTAGCCTAACATTTATCAGGAGGAAAATAACAAAACTCCAAAAGCAATGCTTATGTTGCTGTATCTCTGCTGGATGCAAAAATGAGCAACTGTGAACATTTGCCATTTCAACTTTATAAGGTGATAGTATGTCAATATAATGTTAGTGAGTTGTTTTGCCGCCACCAAGTGGCCAAAATAAATAATGTGTTGTTTTAAAAAAGAAGAAAATGTCTTTTCTATGGGTCTACGGGTATTTGCCCACCTCAGCCTTATTCACTGGCTTGCTCTGTTGTAGCTCACAGTAGCCCAAGCCTCAATGAATGCACATCCAGGAATATGTAACTGCGACCGTCCCATCTGCTGTACCTGACTGACAGCACCACAGTTTGATTACTTTACAGTCTTTATCAGTTGTTATACAGTTTATGTTGTATGATCTTATCTTAAATCATCACATAAAGGTGCACACAGATCTCTTTCCTACATAAACCAGGCAAGTAATGGATCAAAGAGAGAAGTAAATCACAGATCCTTTAGCATACTTACTTATTAAATGTAACCAGTAAATGGTCATTAGGAACTGACCTAATGTCATTTAATGTTGGTAACTCATCTTCAGCAACACAATTCAGAATCTTGGCTGCTGCTGCTGGTCATGGTATAACACAGACTATGCTGTGGCACTATGTCTTTGTTCAGAATTCAAACAGCAAATGCCAAATTTGAATATAAACTTGATGTTCTCTGGTCACTTATGCTGACAATCCCCTCAGGAGGTGATAAGCTAGCAAAGCTTCGACATAGAAGAAGTGACAAGTGACATCATGAGAACAAAATTGTTTGATGTGTGATTTAGGTCCTTAAAATAGAGCAAAAAGAACCGCCATGGAGGATCTCATGACAAATACATGGAGTCCTGCTAGCATCAGTTAGGACAGCTAGATTAAGCCTTCCATCTCACCTAATGTATCCTGACTCAGAAGCAGACGATCATAGTTTGGTGGGCTCAGCTTCAAGGATTTACACTAGCACTTTCACATCCCCTTTTAAAACAGAATGCGGCTGATAGCCATACTACTGTTTGTGCAATGTCCATAGACAAAACCATTGGTAATGCACCTTGACATGTCATGTAAGCATAGTATTAGCTCATTTATAGTTTTAGATTGTGGTGTAGCATCCCCTAAAATCAAAGTTGTCATGATACTAGTCTAATAATTAGACTGAATTCATATTAATGCTATTGCTGTAGAGGTTTTCACAGTGGACATTTTTAAATGTGATAGGGGGAAAAGCACAGATGTAACTAATGACACTAATGTGGTCTCATTTATGCAGTTCACCTTGTCAGTGAAGCAGCATGCACAATACCCCAACCCTGGAACTAGAACACATGAATGGAAACGAGCCACCTTTTGTTATATTCATTTTGCCAGTGCTTTTCTTTGGTACAACAAGACAAAATGGTTGCCAAAACAGTGTCATCACTAATATCCAGTTGGCTATAGCTCTACCCATTTTCAACCTGACTAATTAGTCAGAGCTCTTTTTTGGTGAAAAAGCTCTAAAAACCCATTGTACTTCCTGCCCAGCACCAAACAACAGACAGATGGACAGACACAGTTAGCAACTATCTGGGGAACATAGTGGAGCATTTTGCAGCTTAAGAGCCAGATATTTCCCCCAAGAGCTGGTAAATCAGACAGAATATTCATCAGGTGACCTGAAACACTCGGAGTAAATAAAAATGTTGCAAATGATCAACTTTTGTTGATCAAAATGTCAATGATTTGTTCACAAATCCACGCTCGCCCCCAGTTCGCCAAAGAAATCAGTTTTTGAAGGTTTTACAGCGTAAAACCACAGATGTAAATTAGCTGCATAGCTAACTCTAGTACAGGGCTTGAACTGTGCATGCATGGTCCCTGATAAATAAACTAATAGTAAGAGTATCTAAAGCTATCATGTGTTAAGCTCTTCCTTAGCACTGGCTCATGATGGGCATTGCTCCAGAAGCCTTACGAACATGTAAAACCCGTGACAGCTGCCTATGTCTTCCTCCCACACACTGACCCCATCTTGTAACATGAACTATAGACATACATTTAGCTGCCTTATGTCACACTGTGTACCACTACATTATCCTCGGTCCTAAGGCTGGCAGTTATAATTCGAGGTCACTATGTACACAGTGATTGTGAAGAGTATCTAATGTAGCCCACATGTATGCATGCGGGGTGTAATAGAGAGGGAGTCCTCTGTTTTAGCTGTGATTGTTTTGAAGCCATAGTAACTATAATATATGATGCTGATGTGTGTATATATATATATATATATATATATATATATATATATATATATATATATATAGCTAGTAGCATTGTTATATTTTTTAGTTTGAGGTTAGTTGTGTGTGTTGTTACAGCTTGAAACAATTCAAAACAGACATACATTCGAGTTTTTAAAACATTGAAATATTTCACATAGAGAATAAAGAGGGGACTGAGCTTGCATTTAGCCCAAATTCATTGATTGACCAATGTTTTGGGTGTCAGTAAAAAAGCAGCAATGTGACCTGTTCATGCGGTACAAAAATGTCTCCTTTTTGATTACCGTTTTCATGGTAATTCCTATGTATGAACTAGATTAAAACATGACAGCTGTTATACATGTATACATTATTCTATTCCAAGCCAACCTTTCCACTATACTGTCTTCCTTTAGATTCTCAACACAACTGTCCACTTTACGTCTGCTTCAAATAGTCCACTCTTTAGTGTCACCATTCAAGGAGCTGAAATGGAAGTCCTAAATCTGGGAGGTGCTGAACATTTGATCTGCTCTGTTCTTGCACAGTGACTGAGCACTGGTCAAGCACTGACATAATAGACAAAGGTGACTGGTCTGCAGAGATCTACCTAGTTGGCACCGTGCAGTCTGATTCATCAGTTAATTTCTTAAAATGTTCCTTTAACAAGATAATGATAATCTGTATTCTAAACAGTAATGATTTTTTAACATTTTCACACCTAAGATCTTATTTGTCTTGGTGCGGATCAAATACTCCCATACATTCAAAATGTTTTTGGAAAAAGACAAAAGCACAGATAGTTATCTTGTCTAATTACACATTTCCTCCTCTTGTATCTCCTGGCAGGATCCTCCATCCACGATGAGGAGCCTCTGGTGCGTCTGCAGCTCCAGCAGCCAGAGGGAGACTTCTTTTCCTGTGGATGTGACACAACAGAGGAGCACGCCAGCCAGAGCTCCTCCAATGACACCCCTGCCCCGGAGAGGGCCATGTGCCCACCCTGCAAACCCCCATCAGCTGTAGAAGAGACGGCTTTAACCTCAGAACATGAAGAGGAGGAGGCTGAGGCAGCGCCTGTGGAGGAGGATGCTTCCACTGAGGAGTTAAAAAGTGATGGAGAAGAAGTGCAGGAGGAGGCCACTTCCCAAGAAGAGGTAGAAGAAGAGGAGGCGACACCTGAGAAGGAGGCTGAGGATCAAAGTGTGGAGGAGGATGAAGTAGCTGGGGACGTATCATCATCAGAGGAAGAGGAGGTAGCTGAGGTTGAGGAAGATAAAATCAAGGAAGGTGAGGGAGAAGCAGTGGAGGATTTACACCAAGAGGAAGAGGAAGTGAGTGAACCTCAGGAAAAAATCGCAGAAGAGGAAGGAGCTGCTGCTGAAGAAGAAGCAGTTGAGGAACCAGAAGGTGAAGACACACAGGAGGAAACCGAGGCAGCCGCTGAGGAGGAAAGTGTGGAAACTGTCATACATGAGGCTGCCAAGGACACAGCTGAGGAAGAGGTTGCAGTGGCAGAATCTGAACCAGAAGAAGAATTAGTTGAGCTTCCTCAAACAGACTCTGAACCCGAGGGAACAGAACCAGAAGTGATGGTGGAATCTGAGGATGAACCAGAACCAGAGGTTATTGCAAGGCAAGGACCAGAACCAGAGGTGATTGCAGAGCCTGAATCAGAACCAGAGGTGACTAGAGAGCCAGAACCAGAGATGTCTACAGAGGCAGAACCAGAACCCGAGATGACTGTAGAGCCAGAACCAGAACCAGAGGTGACTACGAGGCCTGAACCAGAACCTGAGATTGAAGTGGTTGCAGAGCCGGAGGCAATTCCAGAGCCTGAACCAGAACCAGAAGTGGAGGCAGAGCCTATTATGGGGGAGGTCACACCAGAATCTGTAGAGGATGTGGCTGTGGAAGGGGAACCATTGGAGGAGGCATCGGTAGATGTTGTTGAGGAGGCTCTTCTGGTGGAGGAGGCCCCTGTTGATGTCGAGGAGGTTATAGTGGAAGAGGTGACTGCAGAGGAGCCTGCCCAGTCTCAAACCAAAGGTATACAAAGTCAACATTATCTAGGTTTATGTGTCATAAGTTTAACTAATGACTTTGTAGAATTTGAGTTCCTCTCCTGTCACCTCACAAGATAAAGCTGTAGCAGAAGGTAATTTCAATCGTTTCACTGACACCAGAGGCTAACGTCTTGCATTCATTCTGTCAGACAGTCCGAGCAGCGAGGTAGAAGTAGAGCAGCAGGGATCCTGTTACAGTATATCTGTTTCCATCCAGTTGCCGCTTCTGTAATTAAGGGAGCATGTCATTATCTGACATCTGGGTGTTGGCACCTGCTATGAAAAAATGATGGCTGAGTCGTTAAAGAGTTTCCCACCTCTTACTCTGATATCACTTCAACACTTGAGTCTAGTACACTTGAGTGTCATTTGAGGTCGTTCAATGTGATGTGTGTTATTTTTTTTTATGCCGTTGTTAAAATTCTTTGGAAATCCACCGTAATTGATTTAAACAGGCATATTCTTTTATATTTCATCACTCTATCCTCAGAGTTTGAATTAGAGATGACAAAACTAAATATATTTGAACCTGTTCTGTTGTGAATTAGTTATTAGCTTGGGAGCGAAGAATACACAATTATTTCTTGCCATAAAAAGAAATGGGATGAAAAAAGACAGAAATTAGCAATCTTAATCCTGAGGAGGCCAGTACGACACATGTAATACAATGTTAATACAATTTTTTACTTTAAAAAAGCAAGGATAATACCTCTTTGTACAGGAAAGAGAGAAACAGAGGAGCACAAAAAGAGAGAAAAACAATCTTAGACAACTAGAGAAATAAATCATGAATTCTAGAAGAATTTGTAAACTTTACATGAACATCTGTTGTTTAAGGATTTGTAACTACTCTCCAATAAGGCACACTTCATTGTTGGTTTCTAAGTTGTAATTAATAGCTTTATTAATGGTTGATAAATCAGTCATACATGTTTTGTAGGGCAGTAAAACGTGCAAACCTTAGCGGCTGGGGTTTATCCTCATCATAACTTGCTTTGTCCTTTAAGATAGCATCTTATTCCACACTGAGGACCTCTCTGATGATCTTAAGTTTTGGAAATTACCTGTGGGGCATCCCAACCAAAATGAATTTATTATTAACTTATTCAGAGGAGGATTAACACCAGCCGAAGGGATTCTTTACAACCTGTTAACACGTAATGCCTCATTACTGACCTAGACATTGTTCAAACATAGCCATGTACTGTATATATATATATATATATATATATATATAGTACATGGCTATGTATATAGTACATGGTATATAGTATTCCTTATAATTAAATTATGATTTGTGTTTAACTGGACATTTAACTGATGCGCCATGAAATGACAGCAAAGGTCTCTATCCTTCTCTGCCTGGCATGCAGAGCCCCCTGAATACGACACTGTGTGTAGCTAAAGGGGAATTAGCAACAACCTCTGGTACAGAAATAAACAAACCAAAATAGCAGAGGAAAGGAATAGAGAGTTAGATGGACAACAGCATAATCTAACAGTTGGGCCTGTACTCGGCCCAGATGGCCTGGTCACTCACAACTCAGGAAAGCTTTCACCTGGTCGAGCGCATTTATTTTGTAACCATGTCAGCTGAGTTTTTACTAACTAAATAAGCACGTGATCCATTTCACAGATACATTGTCATTACCTGTGTGTGCCATAGAAAACTTCAAACATGTGTTCCAGGCCATCTTTGTTTGATTAAGCATTGCTACTTTCCTGCAGTCACAGGTGAATGCATGTCAGGGCTTCTGACCTTAACAGTTGACCAACAGTCTGATCCTCCAATCAGAACATAAGAAAGATGAGGCAGCGAGCCCCAAACTGAGGGACCGCGCCCACATTGAGGACACACTGCGATTGGCTACTACTGAACCCTCAGCAGAGTTCTCAGGTGAGGAACAAAGACATCTTAAATTAGAATTTCTCTGCTTGAAATGCAATGAAAGGACCCAGAGCACCTCTGTCCAACTATGACACATTATACACCCACACATTCCTACATACACACATACCCACATCTTACTGATCAAAAATAGGATGTTCAGTGATAACATTGCTGTGCTGCCCACAGTTTCCAATGTCTTTCAGACTTTTGCTGTGTAGAAATGCTTGAAGTTCTGTATTGAAACGAAGAATGTGTACAGCGACTTTGTCAATGAAAAAGAAAAACAGATGTGTTTGTGAATGAAAGGAAGTTTGAGACATTTTGGGGGGATTTTCAGCAGAAACTATTCTGAAAATTACTTCATGATGTCTAGGTCCTGGGGATGTGTGAGTGGGTGTACTGTATTCATGTGTGTATGCATGTGTGTATGCATGTGAGCGTGCAGACGCATCTTGAGGCAGGTGATTAATCAGTGCAAATGTGTAACTCTGTCCTCGGCCATGAAAGCCTCTCTGTTCTCTTAAACCAGATTGGCTCGTTTCAGAGAGGCCAAAGTGTTGCAGCAGAGCCAGTGTTCTAATCACCTCAGCTTTATTTCAATAAACTTTTCGAGGGCATTCATCATGCACTGCCAAAGGAACTGTTGTAATCAGTAATTTTAGTAAGAGTCTTAACAATACTCTTGTACATTATATAAAGTTCAATGAATAATAGTGTGGCCCGGTAAAATGTGAAAAGTAGGTTACATTATTCCTCAGTAAGTAGCCAAAACTCCTTTTTTAGATAGACATCAATACTGTACTTGTCAGTCAATAGAGAGTCGTTTTCTCTTATCTCCCTGTAGAACTAGTTCTAACAAAAGGCCGTGAATTATTGAGCAATGGCGGCAAGTTTTTTGATTTTATTATTTATTTTTTAACTAACTTAAAACTTAAAACTGTATTTATTTACACAAAAAGTGGCTTAGAATACTATAGATTTATTGAATGATCTTGAAATGAACCTTGAGCTATCTATCAGTTTTCTTTTTTCTCTTTTTATGACCTGGATGATTCATAGTCAGATACTGTCTTTCTATTATAAACTAGCCTATTGAAGACATAAATGATTGTGGGCAATTGTATGTACTAGACTGGTTTTCGGCTTGTGTTGAATGTTGTCTGATGTGTTGGGTTTATTTTTTGTTGTATTGTGAGTATGAATGTTATGTATATGTGTATGTCTTGTTGTACCTTTGATGCACGTTTTTATGTTTTGTTGTCCTTTTGATGTACTGTGAGTATGAATGTTATGGGTGTTTCAGCTTATTTAATATTCCTATGAAATAATAGAGACCCCAGAACGAGCAGCTTTTGTTTAAGACACACAGAAGTTAATGGGGATCTTAATAAACAAACAAACAGCCCAATTATTTCATCCCTCTTTCTCTTGCTCTATCTTTAGCTGCTATGAAGAAGCTGTTGAACATCTACCACACTGCCATCAAGCCAATGGAACAAGCCTACAAGTACAACGAGCTCAGGCAGCATGAAGTCACAGGTAACTCAGCTTCCTGTTGGAGATTACACCTAGATTTTAAAACATCATAGCATTAACAGTAGTTTATTTTAATAGGGGTGAACAATGTCTCAAAAGGCTTACAGGCCCACATAACCAACCACTTTTTGAACTTTGAATCCTTCCCTAAGACATTTTGATGTCCCTGGCACCAAGTCAAAGAAAACAAGCCCTGTAAAATATGAAAAGAATTATCATTCTGCATAATGGTAAATAAGTAAGCTGATACTTGTTTATTCACGATTTTCATTTTCCAACAGTTAACTGTGTGAAAACGTAATGTAGCCAACATTACTATCCAACCAATGATCCACCAAAACAAGTCCCCTAACACAGCACACAACACATAGTTTAATAAACTGGAGTTGAACAGAAACAGTGAAGCACAAAACAAATCATAATTAAACAGAAATAGAGCCAGGAACTGACATTATTCAAACCAGGCAGCGCACAGTGAAGCACAATAAGGACTCTGTCTGCTGAAAATTAAAGGGAATGTTGTGTGGGCCAGACTCCCTACAACTTTGTTCCATTGCACTTGAGGGCAAGGAGTAAGCATTATTTATGCTAAGGTTGGAAGTCTTCAAGGATGAAGTCTTCAAACTGTGGCATGTTACTCTGAGACCCCTTGTGGTGTAGAATGGGAAGACATATGCAGCAGTGGCAGTGTACTAGTGGAGGGATGACACAAGACAAAATCAGGGAAGATCGCAAAATAGTATTCTGGCCAGTCCAGAGATAAGCTGTAGTTGACTTAGGAACCTTGTATTCAACAATTTAATTCAAGGTATTATTGTAGCTCAACATGGCAACCTGAAAAAAGCTTTATAATACTGCATCCTTTTTTTTATTTCCTTGTGCAAATTTCCCATGTTCATTATTTTTCTCTCAAATCTTTTTTTCAATTCATGTCTTTGTCACAAACTCTGCAGATGGTGAGATAACCTCCAAGCCCATGGTTTTGTTCCTGGGACCGTGGAGTGTCGGCAAGTCATCCATGATCAACTACCTGCTGGGCCTTCATGGCACCTCACAGGAACTCTACACAGGTTCACACATTGTTTAAACCTGATTGTTTGTGACACAGCTATTGCCATATTATGACAACAGAGTAATGAAGATTCAGAATATTATTCATATTATTATTAAGTATTAGATTACCTAAGTTATTTACTTATTATTCACCCAAGACCCACCATATATTGTAAACAATCAAGTGAAACTATGTAAGGTCTGATGAACAGCTGCTGGCTACTATGAACATGAAGTGGGAATTGCACATTTCCAATATCTTCATGAGTCAGTTAGCCTGCTTTAAAGACATCATCATCAGGTGAACTGACTGAAAGCGAGTTACCACAAATAGGAAACAATCAGCATGGCTCCTGGTGAGGTTGGCTGTGTTAGCTTCTTGCTTTACTTTTTAAATGGTAACACCCAAGAGAAGAGTCTTAAAGTCAGCAAAGTGATGCAGTTATGTATGTTACATTGCAATATCTATCTAAAGTTAACTAACATTAGCTAACGTTAAGTGCCTTACGCTACTGTTCATACCAGACAAGACTGTAGCATCAAAATATGCTTATGGAATTGAAGAAGAATGTGTTTTATTGATCATTATGAGTGAATGAATTCTATCTTTATCAATCTGTAAAAAGACGTAATTAATTATAAGCTTTTAAGCTTATTAGCTCACAATTATTGTTATGATAGTCATTAAACCTGAATTAAACCTCTGTTGTTAGAACTAAGTATATGTAAAATATGTTGTGTCAATTAATGATTAATTTACATACATGTTTAGTTTAGGCAAAATTGCCAGCTAATTAACTGTTATTTTATAAAAGAACAGTTTAATGAATGACCTTATTTGTACCAACACGTGTCAGGTTAAAATTAAACTAACGAACGCTTAAGCTCAAACCTCTGACACAATGTGTGTTCAATCATTCCCCCTTCATCCCTCCACCAGGTGCTGAGCCCACCACCTCAGAGTACACAGTCATAATGCACGGTGAGAAGTTCCGGTCCATAGAGGGCATCGTCATGGCAGCAGACAGCTCACGGTCCTTCTCGCCTCTGGAGAAGTTTGGTCAAGGTTTCCTGGAGAGGCTAGTGGGTGTCGAGATGCCCCACAAGCTGCTGGAGAGGGTCACCTTTGTTGACACGCCGGGCATCATTGAAAACCGCAAGCAGCAGGAGAGAGGTGAGCATAACTAGTAACCAATATGGTTTATCTGTAGGTAGACTTACTACAACAGCACCTGCAAAATCCATCCGACATTAGACCGTGATAACCATGACACACAGCAGGGCTGGAGTCAAGTCCACCTTTGTCGAGTCCAAGACCAGGACTAGTTGAGGTTCAAGTCCAAGTCAAGACCGAGTCCAAATGAGAGCCAGTCAATACAGAGACAGAAAAAAAAATCCTCTTGAAGACCACTCACTTACCACTTTGTTTATTATTTATGAATGTGAGAGACGGTATCTTCTACTTTAAGATGATAATTTTGGTTTATTATTTGTGATAATCGAAAAGCAAGTGCAAAGTAACACAGTCATAGTTGTCCAAATACCAACGAGTCCGAGACGAGTCCGAGACAACAGAAAAGCTCCTCGAATCCGGACTCGAGTACTACGGCCCTGACACACAGTCTCAATACAATGCACCCACAGTCTGGAATCACATGTAAAAACACACAGGGACACAACACACCCACAGTAAGTAATGTGTTAAATATTAAGTTATACAGTTTATTAGGTTTCTGTATAATGCATAAACAGACATGTTTAGCCCGAAGCTTTGTACAGAAAACAAAGGATGGAGACAAATGAAAACTGTGTAGTAGTCATGTCTCACAAAGCCATTTGTGTCTGTTGAGTTATATAATAGTGTGGGAGATTTTCACACTATAATTAAATGTTTCCCTGGAAATATCTGGTTAAAAGGCATAGAATATAAATGTCTGGGCTTAATCTTCTGATTAATCTTTATTTATAAACGTCACCTCATTTGTTACATATGTGCTACTTCCTGAAACAGAAATCCCATTAACAACATGAGTTTTACCTCAGAATCATAATCAGAAAAGGGTTTATTGCCAAGTAAGTAACACTTACAAGCAATTTGCCTTGGCAGTTGTTGAATACATAAACAAACAAACATATTGAACATCAATATGAAATAAACAATACATATAGAAACAAATATATAAAGAAAATAGCTTTACATAGAAAAAGAGGAGAGATATTGCAGATTGGCATTGCCACTCACCTTCTTAGAAGAGCGGATGATACGCTACACTCTGTTTCTGTTTAAAAAAAAAATTAAAAATTCATATGTGAAATGTCTAATGTGTCAATCATGCTGCTTTGGGACTTTTAACACAGCTAAAACATGTATCTTTTTTTCATCTACTGCGTCTCCTCCCTCTTCTTCTTCAGGTTACCCCTACAACGAGGTGTGCCAGTGGTTCATAGATCGAGCCGATCTGATCTTCCAGGTGTTTGATCCCACCAAGCTGGACGTGGGGGCCGAGCTAGAGATGCTCTTCAAGCAGATGAAGGGCCGTGAGTCCCAGATTCGCCTCATCCTCAACAAAGCCGACAGTCTTTCCACCCAGAACCTGATGAGGGTCTACGGTGCCTTGTTCTGGAGCATGGCACCCCTGATCAACGTCACAGAGCCTCCCCGGGTGTACGTCAGCTCCTTCTGGCCTCAGGACTACGCTGCAGACACCAGCCGAGAGCTCTTCATGAAGGAGGAGATCTCTCTGCTGGAGGACCTCAACCAGGTATGTGATCACTTCTTTACTTGTTTTTGTTGATAGTAGGCTATAATTCTTTGAGGTTCAATGCACGGTAAGAGATTTTTGTAATTGCTTCATTAAGCAGCTACCTGCATTCTGGGGCAGCCTCTAGATCACCTAGTAGAGTGCGCACCCCATGTAGGCTCAGTCCTTGCCAGCGGCCCAGGTTTGACTCCGACCTGAGGTCCTTTGCTGCATGTCATTCCTACTCTCTCTTCCCCATTTCGGGTCTCTCTTCAGCTGTTCTAAATAAAGGAACAATCTCTAAAAAATATCTTTAAAAGTGTAGTGACTTTTTTTCTCTGTATTTATTGTTTTTCTTATTAATGTTTAATATGATTGTTTGTATATATGCACCAATCACCAAGGCAAATTCCACGTAGGGAAACTACTGAGGCAATCTCTCATCTTTGAATCTTTCTGATTTTGTTTTTCAAGAGTTCACTCATGAGGTCTCTGAGATATATATTAAGTTATTTCCAATACTAAGTTACTAAAAAGTCACAAAACACTTCAAACACATCAAGTCTATGATTTGTATTTTCTCTCTCTCCTCCCGGAAGGTGATTGAGAATCAGATGGAGAACAAGATCGCTTTCATCCGCCAGCACGGCATCCGTGTGCGCATCCACGCCCTGCTGGTGGACCGCTACCTTCAGACCTACTACGACAAGCTGGGCTGGTTCAGCGACCCCTACGAGGTGTTCCAAGACATTGTCAATGACCCGGACAAGTACTACATCTTCAAATCCATTCTGGCCAAAACCAATGTCAGCAAGTTTGACCTGCCCAACAAGGAGGCCTACCAAGACTTCTTTGGTGTGAACCCGGTTTCCAGCTTCAAGCAGCTCTCCTCCCACTGCAGCTGGACCGGCGGCTGCCTGCTGGAGAAGATAGAGAGGGCCATCTCAAATGACCTACCGGCTCTGCTCAGCAGTGTCAGCAAGGCTGCAGACACGCCTGCCCCAGCAAAGGCTGCGCCCACACCTCCGCCTCCACTTCCTGGCACCTGTGAGGGTCCCGGGTGTGAGGAGAAACCCAAGAATCGCTGGAGGAAGCATTGAGATGGAGGAGCACGGTGCAGGAGAAGGAACTGAAGAAGCAGATGGCAGCAGCAGCCAGAGGGTTTCCTGGTATAATCTTCACTACTGTGATTTTCAGAACTGGGTATGTGGAGAGCAGGGAAAGAACAGAAAGAGTCAGAATGCTTCTTAGTGCTTTTACCTGCGTGGAGTACCAAATAGATGTCTTTTACTGTAAATGAGAATTATAGATATAATATATATATAATATCTACCCAACTCTCTGGTACATCTTTTACCCTTCTGGTATCTAGGTAGGTTAAAATGGTTGGTAAAAAGGGAAATTTTAATGGTTTGGTAAGAAAACAAAAGTAGAAAAAGAGGCTTTAGTCAACTTTCCATCTGATGCTATTGTGTCTGCAAAATGTGATAAATGTCAAAGTTAAATGAACAAACTTCCAAAACATGATAACAGAAGAAAAAAAATAATCCAAGACGTCTACGTAACCTTCCATGTTTATGAAATCTGAAAATGAATGTTTGTTTGATTTTTTTTCTCACTGTTTTTAAGTTTGTACATTATTTATTCAAGTTTTTTTTCTTTAGAGAAAAGGGTCGGCAGCGATTTTACTCCTCCAGTGATACAGTTATTGCTGCCACTCTTTTGTCTTCTTTGTTGTTTGCAAAGTCTGAAGATTGAGATTCAAACTGCTGTGCTGTGTTTTTACAGTTAAACCAGTGTAGGTCAGTATCGTGTCAGGAAGTTTATTTTTAGTAAGACAATAAAATAGAAAGAAGGGTGCTCTCATAGTGTTTTATTAAGCATGGATTCAACCATGTTTAGTCACTGTACTGTACTGTCATTTTTTTTCTCTATTGTACTATACTACGTTCATTATAGAAACAAGTTTAATTTTATTTGTTAGTGCTGCATTAGGAATGAACTGACGAAACACAACCATGGTGTTCTCCTCAAATCATTTAATGGTAGCTGGTTCTGTTCCATTTATTGCCATTGCGGCCTTTTCAGCCCTCTGAACTGTTGCTAGTTTTACTCCAACACGGCTGCGTACCACATGGAGATTTCCTTTAAATTGTAATCTTTTCTTTGTTCTTTTAGGTCTGTTTGTAATCATCATTCTTTTAAGTGATTTCTTTTGAGTAAACAACAATATAAAAAACTGCAGGCTTGGTTTTATTTTTTACGGTCAAAAAGACATTAGAGATGAAATCGCAACTGAAAAAATACATAATTCATATTATTTGGATGTTTTGCTGCAAAATGCAGAGAAGGGGGGTGGAAAATATGGGCCAAATGCAAGCTAAAAGCAGCTTCTCTTCCTCACAACACACAGGGTCGGACAAACTGCACCCTCAGAATAACATTATGCAGACTTATTTTCTCCTACATAACAGCACTGTATGATTAAGGAACATGATTAAATTTGTAACAGCTGGTTGAGCACACATCAGCCCCAAAGCCCATTAGCAATAAAATAGAAATGCTGTTTTTTTGATAGCTGTTGACAAACTATACCCTGCAGTGACTGAAAACAGCCACCAGGAGGCGCCTGAAGTCATTGTGTTAGGAGTCAGACTAACGACATAGCAACTGGCATGATAGAAATAAGCTTTCTTTCTTTCTATCAGTTTTATTTGTAATGCAAATAAAAAGGAGACAACAGCAGACAACCACTTTTAGAAAAACATGGAGAAAACATCTTCTTTTGCTTCAAGGGTTTTAACAACTATACCGTACTTTTATACTTTTATTTAAAAAAAAGACATAGTTCTGTCTTAATGCATTTAGTGATAATCCATGCATATTCTTATACTTTTCCCACTAATAGTTTGCCATGATAGAATAATGTTACACTTTCTGTATTTCTGTGACTTCATTCAAAGCAGTGAATCAATTCTGTATACCAAGAAGAGTGTATGTGTTTTAACAAATGTGGTCAGTCTGAAGTTAGTTTGGTGTTGTTACCATGAACACTCTTTGGACTGATCTCACATTTACCACATAACCAACAACAGAGCCAACTGAACTGTGACAATGACTCACTCAAGTCTATTTTAAAATCACATTTAAATGTACAGGATTTTGTTTTGGTCACGTTTTTTACAATGTCATATACGTTTCACAATATATACTCAAAAGAAATTACTATTAAATGATTTAGTACAGCATCAGACAGTCCAAGGCATTCTGTAGACAGTAGAAACACATGACATTATAAATGTAAATATAGACAACATCTAAAGCTGTATTTGCATGCAGCCATTTGTTATAAATGCGTACAGTAACACATTAGAACAACATTTTGGCACACCACCACGACAAATGTTTATGTCGAGAAGAAAATGAATCCCAGTGTTGTTGCTTTTGTGTCTCTGACTAACTTAATTTAACTGCGTTTATTCCTTCTAGTGTCCTATTATTTTTTAAGTAACAGTAATTAAAACCAACTTTGTTGAAACAAATTGATGCATATGTACATTATATGGAAACTCCCTTCTTAAGTGACATAAATATTCTGACATAAATAATATCAGAAATAATCATACATTTTCTGACATCCTGTCTCATTCCAGTTATTCGTTTTTCTTTGGTGGGTTAAAATATTAGGTGGATGGTCCGTTTTACCTTTGGTGCTCTTTGGATGTTTTTATATAGACCTTAGTGGTCCCCTGATACCATATCGTAAGTCTCTTTCCAAAAATTCAGCCTTGGTGCAGAATTACAGCCACTAGAGCCAATCCCACAATGAGCTTTCCTTAGGATTGTCATTTCTGAGTCAGTACTGTAGCTTTAGAGGAGGAGGAGGGTGCAAGGTGGAGGCTGGGGGTGTGGCCTTGACCAACTGCCACTTTGCTCGTTTGAAAGCCATGATGTCTCCATCTCATGGGTGGGCCAAATTCTCTGGGCGGGCAAAGCAGAAACGGGAGGTAACTTTCCCTTTATGACCTCATAAGGGTAAGATTCCAGATCGGCCCATCTGAGCTTTTATTTTCTTAAAGACAGAGCAGGATACCCAGGGCTCGGTTTACACCTACCGCCATTTCAAGCCACTCGGGGACCAAAGGCAGGCTGAGGGGCCGCATATTAGTGTTAGAAATCCTCATAAAGTTAAATTTTCATGCCATGGGACTTTTAAGAGTGTGACATTTGGTTGGGCACTTGGAGGCCACAATATGCCAGTGTCCTGTGGATTTGAAGGTATAGGACAGTCTGTAATTTTGACTGATTATATTAAACTAATGGATTGGTGATGTTTAAATATCATTATTTAAAAATAAAATAAACCACACAAAAGTCATGTATAAATGTCTTGTGGAATCCATGACCTTTAGCCTGTAGGTGAGTCATGCTACTAGGGGCTAAACCAGTTTAGCCTGTTAGCTAATATTTACTACATAGGACTAAACACTAAATGCAGCTGAGGCTGAATGTCATTAGTTTTGCAGGTACAGTAATTGGTTGTGAAACAAAGTATTGGAGAAATATCTCACACAGCTCACTCTAAACCAAAAATGTCAACCTCATGGGGGTGCTAAAGCAAAAGTCAGGGGCTCACCAAAGTCATTAGGATTCATCCTCTGGGCACCACGAAAGTCTGTACAAAATTTCATTGAAATCCATCCCAGAGCTGTTGAGAGATTTCAGTCAAGACCAAAGTGGTGGAATAACTGAGCGACTTGCCATACTGATGTTAGCATGGCAAATAACGCTGCTGGTAATACTGCACATGGGCTTTTCAAAAGCAGAACACATTCAAGAAAAGAAACCTCACCATTTGAGCAGAGTTAAGCCTTGTCACCATATCCTTTGGCAGCATGTCTCCTCTCTGGTGCTTTTCAAATACTTGGAAGAAAAGCTGCAGCTGTCCTGCAGCTGACCTTGAGCTCTAAGGCAAGGAGTTAATTTCCCCACAGCGGCCAATAAAATATCACATAATCAACCACACCAGGATGACACACGCGACACAGGTCATGAACACACCTGCACATATGTAGTGAATGCTGTAAATATGGAGCTCATATTGTGTATAATCTGTGTTTGCTTAGCAGACAGGCCGTGCTCCCGGTTTAAGGCACAATGTTAACAAAGACTTATCAGTGCAGCTCTATCAACTCTCCAAACAGGCCTCTTGTAAGCTCTCGACCATAAGCACGCACACATGCACACGCCACCCATGTATCACTTACACACACACACACACACACACACACACACACACACACACACACACACACAAAAACAAACACACTTTAACGATGCATAGTGGCTTACTTGCTTTATTGGATTCAAAGTTTAAACATTATGGCTTTCTCAAAGGACATACAGCTCTTAACGATAAGCACACACACACATGCCACCCAAATACCACGTGCACACACACTGAAACTGTACTATACCGTAACTGTTTGCTAACTTATTTTTATTCACCTGCTGTTCACAATCCCATCACTTCACTATCTCGAGCTGAAAGTACAGCGTGGTCTATAGAAAATCCAGTATTGTGTCTATTCATGCAGATTAAGCACATACCACCTCGGATATGTGATTGCCAACGTGCCTTAGATATAAATAACAATACATTTGTTTACAATTTTCCTTTAATAATTCTTACTGTGTAATAGGCCACGGCACAGTAATCCATCCTGCTTTCTTTCTCGTGGTATTTCCTTCAATATATTTGGCCTCGGATATTAAACTGTTGCCAAACTGACAATTTCCTTTCATACCTCTTTATTTTCTACATTTTGTAATCTACTGGGGTTGTGGAAATGTCTGTGTAATTTTTAGTCCCCTCAAAAACAATTCCCCTATAAGATGGAAACACCTGAGCCTTCTTTTTTCCCAAATGTTAAACAGTTTTATTGTACGTATTTGTTTCTCATTGTTTATTTCCTAATAATATGTTTATGTATGCACCAACCAACAAGGCAATATCCTTAATAGGCAATAAATAATTTTCTGATTCTGAATGCATCTCTGTAAAACAAAGTATAATAGCCTACTGTAGCCTAATAAAATAACGTAAAAAATAATGCCTTATCAAGTCCACACTGTTTATAAGTATGGTATGGGTTAGATACGTTATACACCAAACTTAGCCAATGAACACCCCCCTTCCAATCATTGTATCATGCTACGTTACAGGAAATAGGAAATACTTTGAAAACATTACTGATCTCAAATTTTAGGCACTAGGCCACTTTAAAACATAGTCTACCTCAACTCGACTGTGTAATGATAATACAGGTTCAAGGAATGAGTCAAAACATTAACACGCCATGGTGATAACACCTTCTGTAGAGCTGTCGTGGCAGGACACCTGTAGGATATGTCTAGCCTGTGATTAGCAATGTAATTAATAATGTTTAGGATTTTAATAGGGCGTTGATAATCATTTAGCAGTAGCAACGCAAATATCCGACATTACACGTCAGTCCAGACGGTTTTAAAGTAGCGACTATGGCAGTTAGCCTACTACATGCGAGTTGAACGCCGGGCTCCACTCTGGACATCCACCATGGACGTAGGCTATAAGAACGACATCCAGCACAGCACTAACCGTCAAGTGAGGCAGAGACAATAAGGGAGATACCGGAGGTCAGAGTCCGCCTTCAAATTAAAGGCGTTGTTCTTTGTGTTTCACTTAGGTAACGTGAAAACTTTCTACAGTCAAATATAACCTAGAGATAGCGCATTTGAGTCCAAGCCGGGCCAAAAGTATGAAACTGTAGGCCTACACTCCTGTCTCCTAGGGCGTGGCGTTTGTGATGTAGCCTACATTGTGTAGATTAATGAAAAGCTAACATTGATAATGTTTAATAATGATTTAATATTTAAATAGCTGATATTTACACAAGCCATATTTAGCGTTATGAAAATGAGTTAACTTTGGCGTTTGCGAACGTTAGTTGATGTTTGCCTAGGTGTCTCCAGATCTCGCGAGAGTTTATTGCTGGGACAGAAACAGGTCTCAAACAAAGTTGATTTCCTCCAAATTTGGCCGTTTGTAAATGCCATTTTAGTGTCCGAATTTTCGGGCGATATGTGGCTCATGAAAAATGGGTCCAATATTTACTTAAATGACTATGAGGCGAAAGAATAGACCGTATGCTCAGAACCTGTCGCTGGTCTCCTAAAGAGGCGTGGCAGTTGCCCACCTGACACACTGTCAGATAGGCTACATAAAAGCATATGTAAAGTAATAATCATATTAGGCCAGCGATGTGTGAGCTAATGCATGGTAGCACGGTGGCTCAGTGGTTGGCACTTCTGCCTCACAGCAAGTTGGCACTGCAGACTTCGATCCCCGGCAGTGCCGGTCTGTGTGGAGTTTGCTTGGGTTTCCCCCCCACCATATTAATCTTAATGTTATTAAGTAGGCCAACGTTGTTGTATATAATTCATAATTGTACACCTATTATAATATTAGCCTAAAAGATAGCCTAGCCTACGTTTTAATGTGTTTTATTGTAGGCTACTGCCTCATGCTTTTGCCCATTTTTGAATGATGCTTCCTTAACCAACAAAATGATCCTAAGTTTTCCTGTATTCTGCAGTTTTGAAAGTTAAACCAATGTGAAATAGGCTAACTATCTTATTGGCCGTCTTGAAAGACCGGAAACCGTGTATTTTTTTTTTTTTTTTTTTTATAAACTGTGGTTTACTTGACAGGCACCAACCCGCACTGCCACAACAGCTGGGGGAGGATTTCCGACCCAGTCACAGCGAATATGGTGGCAGCACCAGGAGTGGAGATATTACGTTCGCCCCGATAAGACGGCAAACAGCAGCAAAACTCGCGCTGTAGGTCTGTTTTTATTTAGCCCCAAAATCCAGCAGAGAGCTATATCAGAGGGAAAAGGGAGGCAACCAGCGGCGGACGGAAGAGGACGCACCACAGCCAGAGCGCACAGTGTTGTGTTTGTTGGACACAAGCATGCCAGCAAAAACTAGTGCTATCCAGACCTAAGGAATCGGTTCAAGGAGATAGTGCCGTTTGTGGAGCGCTTTTTGATAATCTCACCGAGGATATATCCAAGGGCTTTCCTTCATTGATCTGGGGATTTTCTACTTTTTTTGCTCTGGGGGAATGCGAGGGGAGGAAACCCAGCCTCTGCTCCAAATAACCAGAGACTCCTAACTGGGTCTCCTCTCCAAACGCAGGAAATACGGCCTGGGAAAAAAAGTTTGGGAGCTTTTGGAAACGAGAGGGGGCCTATCGCTGACGTTTTGCACGCGTTGTACAACGTGATTTTTAAGTAGCCTACTACGTTTTTATGTATTAAGCTCTTATGTTGTTCCACATATGAAGTTTATGACAAGCAATTTCAGTGTTACACACCGTTGGTGTTGTTATTGCAAAAGTTTTGATCATCACTATTTATAGACCACCCTATTCCGACCGAGGCTGTTCCTCATAGCAGTATATTTTGCCAACTGCGCGCAACAAGTTGCAGACACTCCCAGCAGAGGCAAACCTACACTAATGTGGGCCAGCGGATGGTATTTTCTGCGCTTCTCTTTTCGAATTAAGAGTCTTTGAATATCGCAGGCTATACCCCTCCCGACCCCTCATTGGAAGGAAGAGGGGGAATAATCGTTGGAGATCCGGAGAGGGAGTTCAGGAAAGGACGGGGCTGGATCCGTGGGAATAGGCCTGCCTGTCAGGCCTCTTATGCTCTGGATCTTGGACTAGACAGGGCTCCCAAATATCTCAGTCTGGACTATTTTCATGGTCTCGCTGAAATAAAGATGGGAGTAGAATGCATGGGAATAAGAAATGCAAATCCTTTGGACATGTAGGCCTATGAGAAGGGATTTAGTGGAAGGTAAAGCCGGCCTCAATTACAGATCACCTACTTTTTAATTAAGAAAATTAAGTTTGCCCACATTTTAGGACGGCATTATTAACGTAAAACATTTACAGCATATAAAGTAAACTACTTTATATGAAACGAGAATAGCCTTTTAAGTGAGGATTTATTATTTTTTGAAACTATTTTTATTACAGTTTGATGCTTCATTGGAAAATGTAGTGCACAAATTTTTATTTTAGCACTAGCTACTAGCTGTTCATAACAATTTATTTGGGGGGCGGTGTTTTTCAGAGGGAAGAGGGAATGTAAATTGACCATTTGTCGCGCATGTTGTGGAGATCAGAGGAACAGTGTAACTTTTGTAGCCACTTGCTGTGCACAACGCCAACTGTTGACAGTCTGTATCTCATACAATGAAGCCTTGGACCTAACGCTGTTGCACGCGATTACCGTTATTTCGGAATGAAGAACAATCTGGGTATTTTTTCCTGACACCGTCTGATTCTGTAATGTCAGCAGTATCGAAATATTGCGCACACCCAAAGGAGGTAATTTTTAGTCATCTAACGTCAGCACCGACTTGATGAAGGCATAACAACGTTGCATCACCATTCCTTTCCGAGAAGGATGTTCAATTCAGGAGGCAGAAAGAGTGATGACAGTGTTTTTACCGCAGCTGGAGAGAAAGCCGGGCTCAAACCCAGAGCCTCTTTGGAGAAGGATACATGTAATGTGAGTACTGACGCAAACCCGGGTTCGGATAATGAACTGCTCAAGAAACTGGAACGGCGCGTCTTGTGTGAGTGAGTGTGCAGGCTGCTGTGTGCGTAGCAAAGACGTCTGTGTCGTGCTTACCATTCATGCACTGTGATTGTTCCAACAAACACCTTTGCTCTCTCTCTCTCTCTGTCTCTGTCTGCCTGTCTGTCACTCTCACCGCCGCCTCCTCCCTCCTCTCCGTGCCACATGTGCACACGGTGTCCACGCACCGCGTCTAATTACCTGGGGTCCATTAGAAGATATTAATATTTAACACCTCCCCGCGCCCCTCTTTTTCTCGTCATAACGGTCAATATGGCCACTCTGCAACATCACCGGCAGCTTCTCATGCATGGCACGGAAGTGAGCTGCGACTCCAGCGGGGATGGCGCTGTGACCGTGCGGATTACCAACAGCGCGCCACACGTGCATCAACATGAGCCGCTGAGGGCTGCCAGCAGTGGAGCAGGAGCAGGAGGCGTTGGGGCTGTGAGTAAAATTAACCCTAACCTCCACAAATACAGTATATCCTCCAGCTGCAGCTCAGACTCCAGACCGGCTGGGACCTCCACTTCCAGGGTGCGTAGGAAGGCACCGCCACTGTTCGAGCGCTCTGCTGCTCAGTGCTGGGACCCCAAGTTTGACTCCCCCATCTTGGAAGAAGCGTGCCAAGAGAGATGCTTTCCTCAGACACAGAGGCGCTTCCGTTATGTCTTGTTTTACCTGGCAGTGGCAGCTGTACTTTGGGGTGTGTACTTTGGGGTCAATAGTGACCGCTGCAACCCCATGGCCTTCCTAGTCCCCACAGGCTCCTTTTTAATCCTCTTAGTGCTGCTCTTTTTATTCACCTTAACCCAACCCTACACATGGCTGTACAACCAAACATCCTTGCTCCTGATCGCAGTCACCTTCGCCATCACCTTAGCTCCACAGATACAGACTGCTGGCTACACTGAGCTGAAGCGGGCTGGCGGTGGCAATGCCTCATATCCCTCAGCAGACAAAGTAGCACCATCCCTAGCCCCTTGCATCTCCCCTGTGGGCACCTTTTCCCTGTGCATGGAGGTTCTGTTGTTATTATATAGTGTCCTTCATGTCCGTCTGTATGCCTCAGTGATGCTAGGGCTCCTGTATTCTATATTATTTGAAGCATTAGAATGGCTGCCCTTGCTTCAAAGGAGTTATGACGCTACTGGATGGAGGACAGGGTTAATGGGTTCAGGTTCTGATTGGGAAGGAGACACCCTCCGCTGGCTGAGCCCGGCCAAAGCTCTGCTCCACTTGTGTGCCCATGTTATTGGTATCCACCTGTTCATCATGTCAGAAGTGCGTTCCCGCAGCACATTCCTCAAAGTGGGCCAGGCTATCATGCACGGCAAAGACTTGGAAGTGGAGAAGGCCTTGAAGGAGCGTATGATCCACTCTGTCATGCCGCGGCGAGTTGCAGATGAGTTGATGAAACAAGGTGATGATGAGGGCGGTGGTGAGAACTCTGGCAAGCGTTATTCCTCTGGTGCTTGCTCGGCCTCCGCCGTCTCAGTGAGTGGTGGAGGAAGCGGTGGAGCTTCACAAGCCCAAATTGCCACAAGCACCAAGAATTACCCTTATAACAATCACAAACGCAAGAAGACCTCCATCCCCCGTGGACAGATAATCTTCCGGCCTTTCAATATGAAACGTATGGAGTCTGTCAGCATTCTCTTTGCGGACATTGTGGGTTTCACTCGAATGTCTGCCAATAAGTCAGCTCCGGCCTTGGTGGGCCTTCTCAATGATCTGTTTGGACGTTTTGACCGGCTCTGTGAACTAACCTGTTGTGAGAAGATCAGCACTCTGGGAGATTGCTACTACTGTGTAGCTGGCTGCCCTGAGCCTAGGCCAGATCACGCCTACTGCTGTGTAGAGATGGGCTTGGGCATGATCCAGGCCATAGAGCAGTTCTGCCAGGAGACATGTGAGACCGTCAGCATGCGTGTTGGCGTCCATACGGGCACCGTCCTGTGTGGGATCCTGGGAATGAAGCGCTTCAAGTTTGATGTGTGGTCAAATGATGTCAATCTGGCTAACTTGATGGAGCAGCTGGGCGTGGCGGGCAAGGTCCACCTGTCAGAAGCTACTGCCCGATTCCTGGATGACCATTACCAAAGGGAGGACGGGCAGGTGGCGGAAAGAGCCGGGCAGAGTGTGGTGGAAAAACTGAAGGGTAAGTTGCTGTTCAACTCTAACTTTCTTATAAGTTCTCTACATAAGTCTAGAAAATGGTGCAAGGGTGCAGAGACTAGACAGACACCGGACAGAGGGTGAAAGTTATGGAAATACATTTTACTTGGCTGTCTGCAACTTGTTCAACATTCACTGCTCATATTACACACACACACACACACACACACACACACACACACACACACACACACACACACACACACACACACTCTGTCTCAATACTCCGTGAAGAGCAGCATCAATGGAACTAATCTCTCCAGCAGGGGATTCCTTGTGGACTGTCTAATCTTAGGTCTCTCGCGGACAGAGAGAGTCTGTTCTATTGTCAGGCCCTGTGTCAGAGTGTATTCACACTTGGCTCTAAATGGTGCCATCACTCTCTATTTCCAGACTGGCAAACAGTGACAGAGTGAGATATTGACATGCAGCTTTTGTTGAGGGAGTGAATAGGAGAGAATGGCATCTAGTTTCCTGCTAAAACAGAGACCCATAGTTTCCTGCTCACAGAAAGAGATGACCTTAACAGTTTGTTTCTCTAGCAGTGCGAGAGAGGGTTTGACACAGTACATTTTGCAGAAAATGGACATCAAGAGGAATCACTTTTTGTTGAGAGGAATACATTGTCAAAATCACATACTACTGCTTTGTGTAGGAGAAAGAGTGATGAGCAATGTGTTGAAGCGAGTTACAGAGTGAGCACTTTACTTGATTAAGGTCTAAGACCGAAACGTTGTATTTTATAAATAAATTATTGCTTGCGTAATGGTCAGTGTGCGGGACTCTTTCTAAGCTCCCAATCTGCTGATTTTGGTCACATCCTACGCACCTGCCCGACAAAAGAGCTGTGCAAAAAAAGCATTTCTACGTTGCACAGAGTGAGCACTCAATAATAATAATAATAATAATAATAATAATAGTTTCATCTTCTTTAATTTGCCATTTGCCAGAGATTTGTCACACACTCAGAACACCTTGAGCTTTATTAGACATCTGTCCCTCAGTTAAATGACAGTTACAAAATGTAGGTGAATATTTTTTTACACTCAACTGTCTGTTAGCTCTTCTGTCTTTCTGTCCTCTGCTTTCTACACTTTTTCTGTCTGCTTTCCTTCCATGCTCCACATCTCTGCCTCTGCTTTTTCTTCATCCTTGTTGTTTTATCACATTCATTGCCTCAGTCTCTCACCTGTCTCCCAGGCCTGTACATGTGGTCTGTTGTGTAACACTGCTTTATGGCTGTCGGGTTGTCTTTGGTCAAGGCTTTGCTATAGATCGCCCAGCAGGCAGAGTGATTCGCCTCAGATAGCGTGCTTTCAACCATTCTCTGCTTGTTAGTCCCTAAATACCCATCACCCCATTCTCCTTTAAACAACAACAACTAAGCAAACACGGCTTTGTTTGACCATGAATGCAGCCAGTTGGTAGGATACCGTAGTTTTTAAGTAGTTGCATTAGAAATGGACTGAATCTAAGGGAGATATATAATGATTGTGAGGGATGACGTAGAGGCAAACAATCTCCCATCACTGTGAAGTACATGGAATGTAAATTTTGTCAAGACTATTTTAACTGCCAAATCTCAAACATCTGCTTAATGCAGTTAATGAAAGATGCAGGGATGAGTCATACCTCTGTTGAGAAATTAATTAACTATGCAGGTATGTGATGAGAACATCAAAGGAAGATAAGAAGTTGAGACTAGTTAAGTTTGAACTGTGCAAAGTTTTCAAAGAGTACACATATATAGTGTATACAGTATGCAGTGTGTATTACATGCACCTTAATAGTGTGAAGCTGTTTCATAAAATTAAAAGGACAGTAAGTGTATTTACAGTCTAGAGTGGCCTTACATTCAGACAGTTGTCCTTGAAATAGTGTTTGATCATCAATGTGGGCCTCCAAGTCCCTCTGTGGTTCAGCAAACAAAGAATGAATTTTTGGTTTCCTATTCCTACTTTATCCAATCAGGAAAGAGAGTGCTACAAAGAGGAGGTCCTCTCTGCGCGTACATGGCTCTTACAGCAGAGCTACAGTCTGACTGACGATTGTGGACCAGGCGAAGCAAAGGTTGCCTATTCAGGCATGGCCTATATCACCAAATGTGCAAAACGAGTGAAGACCGTGGAGGAAGAGAGAAGACAAAGCAAAGCTGCCAGTAATAAGAGAGTCATGCAAAATATGCATTTACATCAGTGTGGCATTTGATCGCTGGAAAAACCTCAAAGTTATGAAGGGTTTGAAAAGCAATGCACAGCTAGCCTTACTGCTTACTGGGGAGTTAGCGAGAATGGACAGAAAGTTAGCAAAAGTGCTAATGTAGCCCTGTTTAAAAGATTACAATACAATTGCTCTTAAATGTGAAAAACGTTATACACAAATTAAAAATTACAGTCAACACAGTAGTCTCAAAATCTATTGAAACAATTTGGCTAATTGGGTTTGTTTCAAATGTGCCCCTTTTGTTCACTGGATTTATTAAAAGTGCTCTAAGCGATGTTGGCTGACATTACTTCTTGTTGACGTTGTATTATTTTCAAACAGAACAAGACTAGCTTGCCCCTCCTTCCTCCTCACCCCGCTCCCTTCTGTGCTTGCGCTTAGTGCCCCCCCACCCCCAAATCCTTCTTGACCATTATTGGCTGGAATGCTGGAACATTGTTTGTGTATGCTTCGTGGTGCAGGTGGGCACAGTTTGTTTTTGTTGCTGTTTGTAGACCCTGGGCTGTCTACAGAGACCAGGGTTTTTTTACAGTGTGTTCTGGGGACAGGCAGCTCACAGATAGTGAGGAGATGTTTGTTGTATGTGACCACAAATGTTGTAGCCTAAAACACGCGTGACCTTTAAAATCACTTGGGGTCTTAAAAGTCACCTAATACACAACCACTTAGTGATCATTGGGGCGCTTTGAAACTGCATTTCCACAGATTATGTCCTCCTGTCAGTAACTCCGCAATGGACACTCACCCTCTCAGGCCAGTCACTCTCTTAAATCCTTAGATGGTAACCCAGTGATTGTCACATTCTACTATTGTCCTTCCTTCATCCTCTCTATTTCTGCAATCTGTGCGTGTGCGTGCGTACGTGCGTGCAGAATAGCAGCATGTTGTATATCCTCAGACTCGAGGTTTAGACCTTGAACTGTTCTAATGGTATCATGGGGTGGCACTTTGTCAGTTGCAGTTCGTGTGAGTCTTGAAGTACTGTCTGTGTGTGTGCACACATTTTTGTGTTTGCATGCACAAATAGTTCCTTGCATGCATCTGTCTTTATTTTTATGTGTCTGTGCACATACACCCATGTGTATAAACACGCCTAGTCTTCGTGCAGTTGGAAGTCCATGCCCTCAGGCTGGTTAGTCTGTGCTACATCAAACATGTCACCTAAACATGCAGCAGCAAATGGCAGATCCTTAACTATAACCAGGCCAGCCCCAGTGGGTCATGGACTTTGTTACTCTACGCTCTGGCTTTATCCACAGTTTTCTGGTTAAGGTAACATTTTAGCTGTCTCATAGGGAAGTATTTCGCTTCCATACCACCTCCATCACCATTTCTGTTGCTCTGAAGCTAGTTGAATATTTTTTATGTGAAAAATGTGCTTTCCATTATAAGATAATATTATATAACATAATATAACACTATATATATGCTTTGTCATGGACTTGTCAAGAGTTCTTGATAGCAATTCCTACTCTGCAGATTGAGGTTAAAATCGCAGTTTTCATCTTGTTTCCTCTTCTGGAGTCATGGAAATTCCGAATGTAGATTACCATAATACCAGTAGTTCATTAACCCAAGGCCGACCTTAGTGCCATATTTAGTGGAAATACATTTATGAGTTTGTGTGAAATTCTGCTAACAAACCGTAACTTCTCTGATAGTGAAGTTTCTTGGGATCGTAGACAAAATTAAAATAAGACATTTTGACATATTCTTGGTAGAAAAAACACAGGTATAAATAATAAAATAAATGATGGATGAATTATATTTAGCGGTTTCTGTTCTGTTGGTCCTGGTATTGTGTGTGTCATGGCTTACTGTGCGTGTGAATTCAAAAGAGAAAGTAGAGCAGATTTCATGTTTACTTTCTGCAGCCAAAGTCTCTCAGCTGTTTTCAGTAGATTTAGATTATATTACAGAGCATGGGAAGTCCGATATTATCGGCCGATATTAGGCATTTCCCAAACTATCGGTATCAGCATTTATAATTGGCGATTTAAAAAAAAAGCCAAATAAATTATTTTGATAAATTAATATTTCAAAAATAAAATAAAAAAAGGATGGTCAACCATGTTATGACTGTTGAGTGTTGGCATTGCATAGTTTGTCCAACAGAGGGCGCTCTACAATGTCCCTGTTGGCAACACACTTTTTTTGTTCTTGTGTTTTTGTTCAAAGGACTTTAAGTTTCATATCTTAAGTTTATATTTTTATACATTTTAGTTATCAGAACTTTAATATATTTTGATGTTTCTATGATCTGTTGTAACGACAAAACAAATTATATTCATATTATTTTGGTGACAACTCTTAAATAACTACAAATAACTAATGTTAGGGAAAATCTTTTTTTTTTTTAAATATATATCGGAATATCAGATTTTTAAATAACCAAATATTTGTAACGGCCTTAAAAATCATTTTTTGCTCGGGATGAGATGAGTAGTAAAGGGTTAGAGCAGAGACAGACAGATTATGCTTGTTTCTCCTCCTCAGATCTTCACCTTTTGATAACAGCCACAGCGCTGCATTGGCCTATCTGTGTGTGTGTGTGTGTGTGTGTGTGTGTGTGTGTGTGTGTGTGTGTGTGTGTGTGTGTGTGTGTGTGTGTGTGTGTGTGTGTGTGTGTGTGTGTGTGTGTGTGTGTGTGTGTGTGTGTGTGTGTGTGTGTGTGTGTGTGTGTGTGTGTGTGTGTGTGTGTTATATATCATAAAGGACATAAAGTGACTGATCAAAGTATTAGTGCCTTAGATACACAGACCAACATGTGTACACACAGAGATTTATTACTTAGAGGTGAGCACAGAGTAGAAACTAATTTATGGCTCTTAATGTTGTCTTTGTAGAGTAAACTCCCTGTGTGTGCACTGTTCTGTCTTTTCCTTTTTCTCTCTCTCTTCCTCTACTTTTTTAATGTTATCCTGCACTGACACACATGCGCACACACACACCACCTTTATTCTGTCCTGTTTTTTGTATGCTAGTACATATCTGCTCCCTTTTGTGTCTGTGTTATATGTGCGTTTGTGTGAAAGCAATGCTTTGTATAAAGTTGAGAGGAGACAGTTACCCTAAAGCCTTCGACCCAACATCATTTTTTTTTCGGCCCTGCTACCGTGGGGCTCGAATGTTTGTGCACCCCAGGTAAAAATTTGTATTAATGTACATAAAGAAGCCAACAAAGGGTGGAAAAATCTCCAAAAGGCACCAAATGACCGATTAGACATCCATATAATATGTCACAAAAAGTTAGCTTTTATTTCCATCATTTACACTTTTAAAATAACAGAAAACTAAATAATGGAGTTTGCAAAAGTTTGGACACCCTGCAGAGTTTATAGCATGCAGCGCCCCCTTTGGAAAGCTGAGACCTGACAGCCAACCATTGTCTGGAAAGACCAGGTGATGTCAATCTTAAGGTTTTAAATGCCCAGACTCATCTGACCTTGCCCCAACAATCAGCACCATGGCTTCTTCTAAGCAATTGTCTAGAAAACTGAAACTAAAAATAGTTGATGCTCACAAAGCAGGAGAAGGCTACAAGAAGATAGCAAAGCATTTTCAGATGCCAATATCCTCTGTTTGGAATGTAATTAAGAAATGGCCGTCATCAGGAACAGTGGAAGTTAAAGCAAGATCTGGAAGACCAAGAAAAATATCAGACAGAACAGCTCGCAAGATTGTGAGAAAAGCAAGTCCAAACTCACGTTTGACTGCACGATCCCTCCAGAAAGACCTGGCAGACACTGGAGTTGTGGTACACCATTCCACTATGAAGAGATACTTGTACAAATATGGTCTTCATGGAAGAGTCATCAGAAGAAAACCTCTTCTACATCCTCACCACAAAAATCAGCATTTGAAGTTTACATATAGACAAGTCTGATGCATTGTGGAAACAAGTTCTGTGGACCAATGAGGTTAAAGCACATTTGGAAAAAAAAGGGCACATAATTTAATAAAAAAACCCGCTGTCCAACTTTTAAACATGGGGGATCAATCATGCGTTGGGGTTGTATTGCAGCCAGTGGCACAGGGAACATTTCAAGAGTAGAAGGAAAAATGGATTCAATAACATTTCAGCAAATTTTGGACGCTAACTTGATGCTATCTGTGAAAAAGCTGAATTTAAAGAGAGGATGGCTTCTACAAATGGATAATGATCCTAAACACACCTCAAAATCCATAGTGGATTACAACAAGAGGCGTAAACTGAAGGTTTTGCCATGGCCTTCACAATCTCCTGACTTCAACATAATTGAAAATCTAGGGCTAGACCTTAAAAGAGCAGTGCGTGACAGACAGCCCAGACATCGCAAAGAACTGGAAGACTTTTGTAAGGAAGAATGGGCGAAGATACCTCAAACAAGAATTGAAAGACAGTACAAGGTACTCTGCAGGGTGCCCAAACTTTTGCAGAAGCCATTTATTTTGTTTTCTGTTATTTTGAAAGTGTAAATGATGGAAATTAAATCTAACTTTTGTGACATATTATACGAATGTCTAATCTGTCATTTGATGCCTTTTGGAGATTTTTCCATCTTTTCTCGGCTTCTTCATGCACATTAATACATTTTTTTACCTGGGGTGCCCAAACTTTTGAGCCCCACTGTACTTGTAGCTCATTTGTTTTCAGCAACGTTGCCACAACAAGGTTCAAAGGTCAACTGCAATCACTTGACTAGTCTTGCAAACGTGTCTCCGTCTGTCTGAACATGTGAAATTTAGAGGAAAGACTGAGACCAAGCAGGAATTTACTGGGAAAGGACAGAAAGGGAATTAGATAATGGTAATCAGCTAGATTGCTCTTTCTTTTGTTTTAGCAACATTTTTACTACGTTTGTCTTTACCCTAGGTGTGACAGTCATCTTTGTGGCAGGCAATTAAAGAAGAACAGAGTCCGCGTTTTATCACTCACTAATCCTGCCTAAAGCAGCTTACACATGATCTGCAGTAAAACTGCTCTGCGCTGGCTGTGCCATTGTTTTTCTGTGGGGTTAGCGGTGTGGACAACCCGGAGGAAACGCCACTGGTAGCGTGGCACACCACTCAAAATTGCCGTGACTCCTAAACCAGGTATAAACCAAACCTTGGTGCCTTTCATAGCACTCAAGGACACCTTACAGTTAAAACAAGCTAAAATATAATTTAAAAAGTGCTAAGTGCTGGTCAAACACACACAAACACACACACCTACAATTACTTATACAATATTATATTAGGTACAAATGGAATAAGGATACACATTAATGTAATGGTGTGTGTGTGTGTGTTCCAGAGGGAGAAAGGACAGTGTAGATCTGACACTAAATCATAATTTAACAGTGACAGCCAGTAGCCAAAGAACCGGCAGAAGCACTGAGAGCAGGAGCTTTCTACAGTCTTCTTCCTTCTCTGTCTCCTACTCCTCCTCTAGCCTAATAGACCTGTAATAACACTCTGGGATCCTCTGCATCTCCCTCATATAGTGTCAAACACGGATTCTCTCTTGCACACAGTTGTCTAATCAGCTTTCTTTTATTCATCCACCCCACATATTCCTCTTGCTCAAGAATGTGTGTGTGTGTGTGTGTGTGTGTGTGTGTGTGTGTCGTTCAGCGTTGATAAGCGTGCCCAACCCTGTGTGTGTGTGTGTGTTCAGCGTTGATAAGCGTGCCCAACCCTGTCCTAGCCTGATTGCATGTGCGTGCACACACACAAACACACACTTAATCTTTAACTAGTCTTTTCTGGCAGTTTGATATTCATGTATTACACCTTGCTATTTTTAGAAGAATTCTGAATACATTTCTGTGTTATATAAATCCCAAACAGATGAGTCACCTGCGTGTATATTGTATTTCATCTCTTTGACAGGTCTGTCCAGTCTTTCCGGTACGTGTGTATGTGTGATAGAGACTAGAGGTTGCACATGTTTATTCCTGTTTGTGAGTTGTCATTCATTCAATGAAGAATTATACAACAGTGTGACATATTACATTATCTTTACATGTGTGTTTGTTTAAAGTATTATCTCACTACTAAATAAAGCCATTGAATAAATTACTGGAATGTGACTTGTTACAGGTGGATGCACTCAGTACCTGGTTTCATTTGCTGTTTTGTTACTCACAAGATGACTTGCATTTTCTTTACTGGTAAATATTTCAGTGTGTGGATAGATAGATAGATAGATAGATAGATAGATAGATAGATAGATAGATAGATATTTTCAACAAAGATCCCTTAATTAACCTTGGGCACTAGTTAATAAGGTTTTTGGGCAGATGAGAACCCCAGACATTGCATTGCAATGTTGTTACTCTGGGAAAATGTTTCCTCTTGTGGCTAGGTTGGCTCGGTTGGGGGAGCAGGCGTACATGTGTTGAGGTTTACTCCTTGGCTCAGCGGCAGCGGGTTCAGCTCCTGCCTGCGGCCCTTTGCTGCATGTCATTCCCCTTCTCTCTCCCCTTTCATGTCTTCATCTGTCCTGTGGAAATAGGGGCATAAAATGCCCAAAAATAATAATCTTTAAAAAAAAAAAAAAAATGTTTCCTCTGACTTGTCATGCACATTGCTGGCCTTCAAATGCTGGATTTGTATGTATGAGTGTCAGGATAACAGGGATCAAGAATCAAATGCATGTGTCTGTGTTTGTGTTTGTGGGTCAAGGCTGCGTCATGACTTACTATAAACTTAATTTGGGGTTTGCACACATAGAGTCACATTACTTTCTCCCATTTACCTGCCAGTTATTCTGTATTTTGTTGGCATGTGTGTAATATGACAACTGTTTAAAATTCCATTTTTGCGACAGCTGTTTGTGCCAGTGTGGCAACAGCGGCTGGCTGTCTCAACTGCCCAGTGTGTTTGTGCATGTGTGTGTGCCAGCTCAAGTAGGCTGGAGTGGTGCTGTGTTAAACGGCTGTTCTGAATAATAGATACAGAGTGCGGCCTCAAGTCTGTTAAAACATCCATGAGCTTCCTTTGCACTGGTTTATATAGCTAAAGAGCTTAGAAGAGAGAAAAAGAGAGTTTTAGCCATAATGTGGGGGAAATGTAAGGATGAGATTTGGGCAATAACAAAAGAAAAGCACAAAAAAAGAAAGCAAGACAAACATACAAGTCCTTCTTATGGTGGTAGTACAGGGCTTTCCACAACAATATAGAGTAGTCAGCTAGGGGATCCACAAAAACAAAATTTCTGTAAATGGCCTTTGACACATTCTAATGTCACTATTCCATCTGTCATATACACTGATTTGAATTATTGCGTATTTTAATGAGTTTGCCTTCCCAATTGTAAACATGTAGTAAGTTATAGTAAAGGAGAATTAGGCAAACATTGTCCCCTCCCTTCCCTTCTGTGCTTCTGTGCACTAACCCCCACCCCCAAATATTGTCGGTTATTGGCTGGAATGCTGGAACACTGTTTGTGTATGCTTTGTGGTGCAGGTGGGCACAGTTTGTTTTTGTTGCTGTTTGTAGACCCTGGACTGTCTACAGAGACCGTGTCTTTTTACAGTGTGTTCTGGGGACAGGCAGCTTGCGGATAGTGAGGATATGTTTGCTGTATGTGACAACAAATGTTGAAGCCTAAAACATGTGTGACAGTGCTATTAAAATGTTTTTAAGTATTTTAAAATTTACTTATTAGATTTTGAGTGAAGTATTATATTTTTGCTACATTACAAATCCCATCCGTTACTGAGTTAAAAAAAAGAAATTCGACTAACAGGAAAAAAAAAAGCGGACAAAGTCAAATGCATTCTGGTATTTAGCATTTCAAGCAAAAATCTACCCCCCTGTATTTGTATCTCTTTTCACATGCTGGGATTCTGTACAGCTATTCCTGCACTCTACACACACACACACACACACACACACACACACACACACACACACACACACACACAGCTGAGCCAAGATGTGTGTGCGTTAAAACATGCAGTAGCCTACATGACCAGGAACAATGCAAAGAGGATTACCCGTGGCCGCTGAGGCAGATAAACTCCTGCTAGTCTCGTTACTGTAACTAAGTAGGCTACAATAAAAGCTCTGGGAGTAAAAAGTCAATACTGACCAATGCACTCACCTGTATAGACCGGCATAAACATTTAGAAAGTGATATTTTAATCTGTTCTGTCTGCTCAGTCCACTCATCCACTGCGCTGTTTTACATAAACACAGCTCTACTCTGCAAATAACTTTTTCATAAACAAGCTAAAACAAAAGCTGTTGGTTGTAGGCTAAAGGTTTATCTTAGTTTGCTGGGAATCTTGACATTTTGACAAATTCTTAAATGAACCATCCTCTCTGCTGGAGCGGTAAATCTATGGATGCATTAAAAGACCAAAACAGATTAATGCGGCTAATTAATATGCACGTCAATGACGCAATGTTATGTTCGCCTTCTTCATCCTTGATGATGATGCTGGTTGTATTATTTTGCAACAGCATAGTTTCATTGCAAATGAGGATACATGACATGACAACTGTTCGCTTCAGCCTCTTTGACAGTAACATTTTTACACAGCCATTTCTTTCTGCAAGCATTTTCCACCAATCAGGACGCTGCATACTACAACCATGTTTCAGTAATCATAGACTTTAACCATCACTCCTCGATGAACTGCCTCCTAGTCTGAGATCTTTTTCTAGTTAAAGAGACAGTTTCCATGTTTTTTAAGAGTTTGCTCACACTAATACATGTAAAAGAAATAAAAACATGTAAAAGAAATAAAAAATAAATTCATTTTATTTTCTTTATTTCAAAGTCCAGGAGTGTCTGCTTACGTTTGTATTCATTTGTATAGATTTTTTTTTTAAATCTAGGTAACTTTTACTTAAAGTACATTTTAAATTAACTACTTATTGCTTTTACTTGAGTAATTCTTTCAGTTAGGTATTGTTACTTGTACTTGAATAATATTTCAACAACGTATTGGTACTTTTACTTGAGTACAATATTTTAATACTTTTTCCACCTCTGATTAACTTTAGGTTTTATCAAGACATGCTACAATGATAGTTATTGTATTGTTTTCTTAATACACAAAAAAAAACACAGTAGCTCTGTCCGGAGGGAGTTGGGTTGGGAAACAGAAGGTTGCTGGTTCAAATCCCAGTATGCACCAAAGTACAATGTGGGGATTGGTAGCTGGAAGGATGCCAGTTCACCTCCTGGGCACTGCGCAAGGCACCCCCCACCACCCCCCGCAACTGCTTAGGTGCTGGTCCAGCACTGGGACCCCACTCACTCTGACATCTCTCCACACATCTTCATCTTTTAATGCACTCTATTTGTGCGTGAGTAGGTCCTGAGCATGTGTGTATTTAAGGTCTATGTGTAGTGATTTCTAACAGAGTGTAAATTGTAATTTCCCCACTTGGGATAAACAGTATAAATTATTATTATAAATTATTATTATTATTCAACTTCTGGTGGGAAAAACATATGTGTGATATACTGTATATATCATATATGATATATATAATATATATTGTATGATGTTAGTGCAGGAAGTTCGTTACATCATATTTTATTTTTAAAACATGATTTGGGGCATCTGACATTAGTTTGCATAATTGGTCAATGTCAAAAAATACAAAGGCATTCTGGGACATTTTAAACTGTGAATTAGGGGAGCCTCTAGCTTACCCTGTAAGAGCGTTCGCCCCATGTTGGGTGAGTCCTGCAGCGGCACGGGTTTGATATATGATTTATGACAGACAATTATGGCCAATGTGAACATCAGATAAAATACTGCAAATTAGTGATGTTTTAAAATGTAGCATTTGCAACAAAACATCTGAGATGTCTGTCTAAAGTACTGGTCATCAAAAACCTGTATCAGTCAAGTCCAACTATGAACAGCATGTAAAGCACTGTTCCCTGGTGGTCTGTGGAAAGGGAGAGTTGTGTGACATTAGAGGGAAGAACAGAAGAGGGAGGGAGATAGAAGAAGAAGAAGGCAGAAGGCAGAAGGAGCATGTTTTCTGGTCATGACCCTTTCCCAAGCATCTGCTATTGCGCTAGGCCTGTTCTCAAGACCCGCCACTGACCAGGGAGAAAACTGGAGGGAAGGGAAGGGAGGAGGGGTGTAGAAAAAAAGAAAGACTGGTGAGAGAAGGTTTAAGTGCAAGGAAGATGGCTGAAAAATGAGAGAATGTGACAACAGAGACAAGACAGACTAGATAGATATAAAGATAGGTAGTGAGAGGCTGCCTGAGATCTAAGGTTTGGCAAGACAAAAGACGAAAAGATTGAGCGATAGTTGAGTAGAAGTTGGACAGTGGGAAGGCCAAGTTTGCGAAAATGGAAAACAAGTTCAAGTCTATTTCTGCAGTGTAGGAGTTGTTTGTTGTCTGACTATTCCAAGCAGCAAGATGAAAGTGAAGAATAAGAGAGGTTAGATCAAGCTAAAATCGCTAAGGGGAAGTTCAGCCACTGCCTACCTTAATTTTTCAGTTTTGAGGTTGACTTAAGTCGTTTTGATGCTTTATTAGTTTAAGTAAATGTGTGATAAGTGTCTCTCTTTGTCTCTCTGTCTCTCAAATAAATTCACACACATTTTCACCTTTCTGTGTGTGGAACCAGAGGGGAGCTGGCAGCCTTTGGGTCACTAAAGAAGGTTTTGATCATGTGCTTGGAAGCCGCCATCAGGTCAAAGTTCATTTGTCAGGAAGTGCAGAGTCCGGATTAGGAAAGCCCTGTGGGGATTGTCTGATTGCTTTAGTCTAAAATATTCACCCAGACACTCTCACAAGGGGACTACTGGGCAGGTGTGTGTGTGTGTGTGTGTGTGTGTGTGTGTGTGTGTGTGTGTGTGTGTGTGTGTGTGTGTGTGTGTGTGTGTGTGTGTGTGTGTGTGTGTGTGTGTGTGTGTGTGTGTGTGTGTGTGTGTGTGTGTGTGTGTGTGTGTGTGTGTGTGTGTGTGTGTGTGTGTGTGTGTGTGTGTGTGTGTGTGTGTGTGTGTGTGTGTGTGTGTGTGTGTGTGTGTGTGTGTGTGTGTGTGTGTGTGTGTGTGTGTGTGTGTTTTCATGGCATACAACAGAATGAGTCACACCATTTTATGACTCAAATGTGAGCATACAATTCAAGTGTGTTTGTGTTTCCCTTTTAAAATTATGTTATAAGAGAAGACCTTGTAAGTATAATAAACTCTGCTGCATGTGTATTTTTATACCATGCACTGTTAACCTACCAGCGTGCTTTGAGTTGATATGTGGCTTGGTGTGTACACATCCATGAAACAGAGTGACGTGTCAGTCATCATTGGCCTCCCCTTTTGCAGAAGACCAAGGTTGGTCATCTCTTGCTGAAGGACTGTCCTCTGCTGCTGAGCGACAGCCTTCCCTAGAGAAACTCAGAACCTCTGTGAAGACGCACACACACACACACACACACACACACACACACACACACACACACACACACACACACACACACACACACCATTTTGCCTTTATTAGTCAGATGTAATGTTAGTAAAAAAACAACAGGAAGAGAGAGGGGGTGACTATGGTTTGGGTATCTTTGAATTTTTGTCCATTCTGATTCCAATTCAGCTTATCAATCTGTTTTTCAATCCTCGTATCAATTGTTGTCATGTTTTTTATTTTTATTTTTTATTTTTTATTATATTTTTTTGGGGGCTTTTACCTTTATTGCATAGAGACAGTGAATAGGCATGGAAGGGGAAGAGAGATGGGGGATGACACGCAGCAAAGGGCAGCAGGCTGGACTCAAACCCGCACCGCTGCAGGACCCAACCAACATGGGACGAACGCTCCCACTGGGTGAGCCATAGGCCCCCCTGTTGTCATGTTTTTTGAGCACAAAAATTAACGTGAGAATAATGTAAGTGTTATTGATTCTAATTGCGTTCCAGACTCTTAGTCTTTTGTTACTGGTTCCAGTTGGAGCAAATTCTGGATATCCTACTCTACCACAGGGATAATATGACAAAGGTCTTGTGTTTGACCTCAACCTAGGAAGTCTGATCCCCTTAGGCTGCAAATAGAGGATTTATTAAATCCCCAGAGTATGGTTTTGAAAAAGATAAAGGAGATGGAGAGAAAAAACGAAAGGGAGGAAGAAGAGGGAGCAAGTGAGGAACTCCTTGGACTAAAATAATGGCCCAAAAGAGGGAAGGGAGGAGGGATGCATAGATTGGAGGGAGGAATGGGAGCGTATTTGAAGGAGGATCGTGCAAGAGCCTCATCCCTCGGTTCCATCAGCATGTCCAAATATGGAAGCATCTGCTATTGCGCTAGGCCTGTTCTCAAGACCGGCCACTGATCAGGGAGAAAACTGGAGAGAAGGGAAGGGAGGAGGGGTGTAGAAAAAAAGACCGGTGAGAGAAGGTTTAAGTGCAAGGAAGATGGCTGAAAAATGTGACAACAGAGACAAGACAGACTAGATAGATATAAAGATAGTAGGGCTGCACAATTAATCAAATTTTAATCACAATCACGATTTTGGCTTATCATGATCAAATTTGCGTGATCAAGCAATATTTTAAATGTGTCATTAAATAGAAGGCGCCAGGTTTTTTTGCAAAGTCAATCTACCGCTCCATAAACCACTGTCTGATCTTGAGCCAGTCAGAGTTGTTCCCTGCACAGCGCAGCTTAGTTTCTAGATGGAGACAGTCACAGAGGACAGAGTAACGGGTGGAAAATTCACGATCTCAAGGTTTACCAGTTTACCAGTAAACGTAACATTTTGTCCCGTCTGTGTTGTTTTTCAGACAACCGCAGTGACCAGTGCTAGTCGGTGCTAGTTAGCGTCTGTTAGCTCACAGGGCTCTAGGGCGCGAGTAATATTTTTCCTCTAGGTCGCACCGGTGCACCTAATGTCCTCGCATCCGCTGCAATGTTGTTAATATGGATATGGTTTAATTTTGCGTTAAATGACCCATTTCTTCTGTAATGCCGTGCCTGTGTTGGATCTCTCCTCTACGCTCTCTCCTCTTACTCTCCGCGCAGCCCGGCCACACTTCTGACATCTGTCTACAGTTTTAATTTTTATTAAAACAGCTGTATATTGTTAAGCAGGAGAGGCAAACCTGTATTTGTACCGTTTCCGCTGGTAACTCTGCTATCACGGTGGCCACGGCAAAAAACACAGAAGAAGTTATTGGATGCAACTAACTTCAGTTCACAGAGTAATAGCAAGACGGAGCCTGCTGGACCTGGGCGAGAGACGTGACGCATGGCCAGAATATCATAGTTCATAAAAATGCAGCTTAGTGACGATACAGACATTTTGCTCACACAACGTTTGTAATTCTGCTGACCCGCCATTGGAAACCGTGCTGGACCCATTCATAATGAGTCAGGCGTCACTCTGTGAGTACCGTCCATCGCGCTCCCTCTCTCTCCCTAGCCCTTTTAATCACTTATTGTTGAAAACAAGTGAAGGATCTTTCTCAGAGATACCTTAAAAAATATCCTAAGCTATCTATTTTAGATAGCATATTTTCATTTACATGTGTTGCAGCTGTATGTCTATACAACATACCACTTCAACATAAGAAGAATGTAGCATAATATCGATGTGAAAGTAGTTATAAATAGCCTATGTGACAATAAAATAGGTTTTGGTTAAAATCAACAAATTGTGATAATTAATCGTGATCACAATATTGATAAAAATAATCGTGATTATCATTTTGGCCATAATCGTGCAGCCCGAAAAGATAGGTAGTGAGAGGCTGCTTGAGAGCTAAGGTTTGGCAAGACGAAAAGATTGAGCGATAGTTGAGTAGAAGTTGGACAGTGGGAAGGCCAAGTTTGCAAAAAGGAAAAACAAGTTCAAATCTATTTCTGCAGTGTAGGAGTTGTTTATTGTCTGACTATTCCAAGCAGCAAGATGAAAGTGAAGAATAAGAGGGGTTAGATAAAGCTAAAATCGCTAAGGGGAAGTTCAGCCACTGCCTACCTTAATTTTTCAGTTTTGAGGTTGACTTAAGTCGTTTTGATGCTTTATTAGTTTAAGTAAATGTGTGCTAAGTGTCTCTCTTTGTCTCTCTGTCTCTCAAATAAATTCACACACATTTTCACCTTTCTGTGTGTGGGACCAAAAGGGAGCTGGCAGCCTTTGGGTCACTAAAGAAGGTTTTGATCATGTGCTTGGAAGCCGCCATCAGGTCAAAGGTCATTTGTCAAGAAGTGTAGAGTCCGGATTGGGAAAGCCCTGTGGGGATTGTCTGATTGCTTTAGTCTAAAATATTCACCCAGACACTCTCACAGGAGGACTACTGGGCAGAAGTGTGTGTGTGTGTGTGTGTGTGTGTGTGTGTGTGTTAAATGTGTGAGTTTGCACACAAGCTTTTTAGAGCAGTGGTTCTGTTCACCTTTTTTGATTTTCAGCCCCCCAGAATATTGAGGTTGGTGTTTTTGACCCATCACAATCTCCCATATTTATTTATTTTATCTGAAAAGAAATATACTTTTTACAGTAATATGATAAAGGCTAGTGGAAAGCAAGAAAAGTCCTGCATTTGAAACGCTGTACGCAACAAAGAGACAACTTAAGAAATGTTAAATGTTTATGGTCAATGATTATCAAAATTGGTTAAGGATCATTTTCTGTAGATTGATTCATTTACCAGATGTTTCAGTAGTGCAATGTGTTTGAATCTCTATGCATGGCTGTGGTAGTGAGTTAGGAGTGTGTTCGTAGGAGAGTCATTTTCTGATGTGTGTCTATGGTGTGTGTGGTCTTCGGGTGTACATGTGGAATGTGACAACTCAGCTACGCTTCCTCTCCATTCATCCTTCTATTCATTCATTCATTCAGTCATTCATTCACATGTCGTGTATACACCCTTTACATTTGGACTTGTGGAAATGACCAGTGCAAGTGCTGTGTATGTGTTTGCATGTTGTTTGTGATTTTAATAAAGGAGAAAATGTGGGGCAAAGGGGATCACACTGCAGTGCACTACCTTGGATGTGTCATATTCACAGGAAAGGTGAGCTGTGGGTTGTATACACTCTACATACCTACACACATTAACAACCACATTAATCCCAACATTGTACAGTTGTTGTGCACTTGGAAGTGTATGCAAATTTACAAAAAATAGAGAAATTAACAATATTAATTAATATTCTAAAGATTACTGTAGTTACTGTACTTACTGTATTACTGTAGGCCTAATGCACTTATTGACACCTGGGTGACAAATTAAATGACTAATTAACTAATGATAACAAATGCAAATGTGAATGTAGATGCTTTGACATGGGGCTCACTGAATTGTCTCATTAGTATGAAAATGATGTGTATCATTTGCTAAGGCCTTCGCAGTCATCCGATATCAACCAATTTAACACCTGTGGGCGATTCTGGACTGAGATCATTGTACTGATTAGCGCACATTAAATCAGCCTCAAGACCTTTCCCACACAGGTCTGCCGTATGAAAGAGGTATAATTGTGAGCACTTGTGTGTGCGTGCCTGCGTGCGTGCAATGAGTGTGTACACCTACAGGTGTCTCTGTTTGTGTTCAGTAAATGTGGAGTAGAGGGCTGAAATGTGTATCTTGACCCAAAAAAACAACTGGACCTGTGCCTCAACAGACCGTAAAGAAGTTAGACCTGAATGGAACCAATCTTAGAATAAATTATCAATCTGTGCCGTAGCTTCCGATTCGATTTGATCCTTGTCATTAAAAATGAATTAGATTAGATTATTAGCTTTTAATGGAGGTCTCCTGTTTTCAGTCATTTAAAGCTACAGTGGGTAGAAGGCCAAAAAAAAACCCACCAGAATTAGAATGATACCTCTTCCTGCAGCTCTCCCTCTTCCCTCTTTGTTGCACAGGCAATACATGAACAGAACAGCCAATAGAAAAGCTCTTGTTCTCTGAAATTACCTATGATTGACCCAAGTCTCCCATTGATGGCTAGATTTTCTGAAGCCAAGAGTAGGTGCAGAAGTCCAATTTTCTCCCAGTCCATTTGAATTACAATTTGCTGAAAGATTACTATGGATATTTGCCTAACAACGCCAAAAATAAAGGGCCTACCACAGCCCTTTCTGTCGCAACAATGCATGTATGAAGTATAACAGTATAAAAATGTATAAGAACGGGCTTACTCTAGAAAAAATCAAATGTCAAGTGTGGATAGTAGGCACAAGCTTTAAGATGATAAAGCCACACCCAAGTCAGTAATTTCCATGCTTTGCTCCTGTTGTCACATGTAGTTTAAGTTGTGTTGTGCTCTACAAGTCAGCCAGACAAGATTTGAATAAGTGTACATACATACATACATACTGTGTGTGTGTGTGTGTGTGTGTGTGTAAATTATATATATATTGTAGTTGTTGTAGTAGCAGTCCTCAGCTGAACCCTAGCTGCTCAAGCCACCTGGCATGAATAAATCAATAAAAACCATTGAGCTGCATTGAGACTTCAGAGTGCTGGTGTCAGTCTCTTTCCCAGAGTGCTGCCTTTACAGTGCCTAGATGAGAGACACACACACACACACACACACACACACACACACACACACACACACACACACACACACACACACAGCAATGCCCATACACAGTGTGTTTGAATGGCTTTGGCTGCACAAACTCAGAAGTGAAGGATTAGCTCTGTTATGCACTTGCACTTTATTGTTTAGAAAGCAGTTGACACTCAGGCGCACACACACACCTGCTGTGCAGAGTGTCAGTGGGAAAACTAAAATCTTTTAGTGTCTTTTATGTCAATCCTTTCCTTCACAAGTCAAGGTCTGTTTTAGAGTTTAGAGCAACCTGTTGATAAGTTTAGAAATCTGAAATGGAAGTAGATAAGGAATGTGGGTTATGCGAGGCATGCTAAACTCAATGATCTTCAAAGTACTCTGGGTCTCTTCCTCCCCCTTGCCATCACTTCGCCATTTGCCACTCTGCTTGCCATATCTCCTCTGTGTCTGTGTCTCTAACTCATAAGCATTTTGCTGTATGAGTGTCTGTAGTCATTGTACGCCAAAAACATTACGTGGCTTACTGGGACACTTGAATAGAACACAGCCATCTTTATTGTTATTACTAACACCAGTGCTTTTCTTAATCTGACAAAATGTTGGTTGTGGAAAAACCCTATGGAACACTAATTTTCAAAGTTTCCAACAAGACAAATCTTACAAGAAGCAAAAAAAGCTTTCAGCTTATTCACTTCTTATGTTATAAAATGTACTGACTTTGTATTTTAAGATAATTTGGGGGTACACAACTCTTGCTTCTGAGCTAATGGACGGCAGACAACAGCAGTGAATCTTTCTGTGTGTGGCGTGTGCGCATGTGTGCACATTTATGTGTGTGTGTGTGGGTTAAGATCTTATAAATGGCCTTTGTCGCCTGCTTGGCAAAGGACTCAAACCCAGAGTTAGAGCTGTTGTTGGCCTAAAGGCTGAGAATGTCTGCCAAGTCGACACTGTCCCAGGGCACGGAAACACAGTGCTTCCAGACTTCCAACATAAGTTAATTGTTAGAAACATATTCATAACTAAATGTATTTATGTAGACACGGAAGCAGAACAGAAAGCTGTGGTGAAACTCAGTCATGCTCCTTGGTTCCAGGCAGTAGAAAGGATTTTTTTGTTTTTGCACCTTATGGCAGATTAGCCCTGTATCTGTCATACACCATATCATAGAAAATATTGTAGCTTTAGTTCTGCCAATAATGATCAGTTTGACTTTTTTAAGGCAACTTCTTATTATATCTTCATCCAGGGCTGGACTGGGGTAATAAATCAGCCCTGGACTTTTGAGACCCAGACCAGCCAACCACAATCAGCCAGACACCCCTCTTGCACTCACCTTCAACACATACCAGTAGCCCCTAATATTGCAAAGATTAGATCTTCTTCAGAGAGGGGCACCATCAACTATTTTAAAGGTTAAAATACCAGGTTACTTTATGGCCCACAGACGCTCCTCCAGTCATCACTGTGCTAACATGGTTAGCACCTTTAGCTATTTGAACAAAGAGGCCAGCTAACCAAGTTGCTGTGTGTTTGGACAGGCTGATAGCGGCTGGCTACGGGCCACAACGCTAATCCCCTGTTTGTAGATTTCCTTGTTGGCCCTACACTAGTGTGAACATGGCCAGAGCTTTGGCCTGAAGTGCAAACATTGTTGGTGAAATACCCAGTCTTGCATTACCACTTGCTTGTCAGTATGTTTACATTAACAAAAAATGGATGGTGATTGGCTGATGAGGGCATGTGTGCAACTAGCCACTGTTTTTCACAAGTGAAAAATATTTTCTCAAAAAATAAAAAATCATAAATGCCTGCAACTCAGACGTTATGAGTCACATTATCACATTTTAGTCACATCAACACCCAACAGTGTTTATTTCATAATATAAAATAAAGAAACACAAGCTATGACCAGCATGTTTGGCATTTGTACCTGATAATTTACTTAACTAACGTAACAGAATTACAATCACTAATTGTCCTGTAGATTGACTTATTGTTTCAGCATTGGATAAGTTTATGCAGATGTAATATGGAGCAATCATCACGTTTGGATTTGGATTTGTTGCCAGGGAATTTTTGGTATAGACACATTGCTCATTGCTTTGAGGTGGTCCAGCCTCTTCTGTTTTGCGTTCTCAGTGATACCATCATTAATGATGCTTTTTAGGAACATTTTTTGTGTGCTGCAGTTTTTCTTTTTCCCCTCACTTAAAGTCAAACCAAGAAAATTATAAAAATCATGATCACAAAACAAGTGTTTGTTTGTGCTTTCCCTCAGGGTTGAAAACCTACCTGATCTCTGGAAGGAAGTTTGAGCTTGATGTTCAGTGTGGCTACTCTCAGGTGGGAATGCCAGGCAGAGATTTTGTTGGGGTTAGCCTGTCCTCCTGTCCTCAGCCCCGCACACCGGACCTCATCCAGGGGGGAGCACAGGCTGCTGAGCCCCTGCTGCCTCACCAACTTCCAGACAGGATCAGGGTAAGTCAGAAAAAAAAAAAAAAATTGAGGGTGGAACTTAAGAGATGGATACCTCTACTGTTAATTCTGTGATGGTTTCTATTTCCCTCCCAAAAAGATGATAACTGTTGCATTATTTCACACTTTATTTCAAATTATCATTCACTTTCTTCTGTTTGCACGTTTTGGATGACTCCCAAATGTGATACACACACCACAATAATAATTTACAGTGAAAGCAATGAATGAGTCTTACTTCTAAAGAAACAATATCACAGTGTGTCCACACTCAAACTAACCATCTAAGTGTTGTTATATTTCAAATTGCTTCTGTGTGGTATGTTTTAAATTGTCAACCTTTCCACTGTCCTTTTGTCTCTCTAGCCTCCCTGTGTGTCCCGTAATGTGGTCTTGTCTCCAGGGACAGAGCAGGGCGATGATGTTGCTGTGCTGAACGGCTGCCAGGAGGAGCACAAGACCAGCAGTGCCAAGGTATACACACACACACACACACACACACACACACACACACACACACACACAGAAACACACTTAAGATACCAGTGTGTTTCAATGACTGAGGGATTAGCTCTGTTATGTAGTGACAGCTTTTGTCTAGTAGTTGTTGACACTCTGTCACACACACATTAACCTTCTTTGAAGTGTGTTGGTCGGAAAACTACAATTTCCAGTGTCTATTATGTCAATCCTTTCCTTCCCAATTCAAGGTCTGTTTTAGAGTTTAGAACACACTGTTGATAAAGTACATTTGTCAAGCTCCCCTTTAAGCATTTCACACAATCATTCTCTGTGCCCCTTCCTCTTTGTGACCTATTGTTTGTTCTTCTGAATCTTGTCCCTCTGTTCTTCTTTGTCTTCTTCACCTTTTCCTTCCAATCCAGTTCATCCCCGGTCACAGCCCCAGAGCAGCCAACGGTCTCCTGAGTCCCCCGCTGGAGGACCCAGTGCGAGCCAGTCAGAGCTCCCTGTGCGACATGCTCCAGGAGAAAGAGAAGAAGACGAGCACTAGCACGGGGACCGGCACCAGCCTAGGCATGGCTGGAGGCACAGGGGCATCAGGCAAGGGAATGGACCACTCCGCCCTAATCCAGCTGCGTGCCAAGAACTCTAGAGAAAAGAGCGACGTCCACTTTGTGGATGTTATCAGGGAGGACAGGTAAGAGGTTGAAGGTAGAACTTATGAACTGATAGTGTGATAGAGTTAGCGGTAGTGAAGGTGGCAGTAGCTCAGTCCGTAGGGACCGTAGGGTCACTGGTTCAAGTCCCCATATGGACCAAAAAATACGGAGTGTGGATTGGGGGCTGGAGAGATGCCACTTCACCTCCTGGGCACTGCCAGGTGCTCTTGAGCAAGGCACCGTACTCCCCCACCCGCTCAGGGCGCTGGTTCAGCTGGCAGCCCACTCACTCTGACATCTCTCCATTAGTGCATGTATAGGTCCTGAGCATGTGTGTGTATTTCAGGCCTGTGTGTGATTTACTAACAAAGTGTGTACGCGGAGTGTAAATTGTAATTTCCCCTCTGGGTATGTACACACACCAGTTGCCAGTCTATCACAAGGATAAAACATAGCATTTGATATGTCTTCAGAGTGTCAGGAAACACACAGTTATTGTCATATGATAACTTGGCCATATTCAGAGGCTGCACCAGAATACGACTGCTGTGTTTAGATCTGGCCATACAGACGGGAAAAAGTTGAAAAATCCCTGATGGAGAGAATGCAGTCTGCAAAACGCTTTTTGATTGTAGGTTTCTCTATAGAGCTCCACCTACAGTTTCAGAATAGATATTTGTCAGCTCCTTTGTTTACTTGTGTCTGACTCCATGCTCGGTCAGTCCTCTTTCCTCTTTCTCTGTTCCTCTGACAATGCTTTGTTACATCGCGAGACCTGAAATCACGCGATCCTTCCTGCCGCTGAGTCCGGCGACTCGTGGGCCGAAAATTGCAAGGGTGGTTTTTACGCTCACGGGCACTAAGGGGGAGCGAGACGACCACAATTCAACCCGAAAAAGTCGTATAACCATTCCAATGACTCCAAAGCTGTTCAGTTAAGGTAAATTAGGCTAAAAAAACTGCATAGTTTCCCTTTCACATCTACTCAAAGTAGAGTAGATGGGAAAACTAAATAAAATCGTCTGAGATGGGCATCGTCATGTCAAAAGAATGCCACGATCTCGCATTCCCCACTCAGTACCACCAGGAGTATTGGAGGAGGGAACTCGGCATATGGGTAGACGAGGATGTGTTAAAGAGGGATGTCATAGACTTTGACATAAAACCTGAGAGCTGGACAACACTGTCATGGAATCGTGACCAATGGAGAACAAGCCTCTACCATGGCAGAGCATATGACCAAGATAGGAACCTACAGAAACTGAGGGAGAGACCACACATTGTCATTCATGACAGTAGCATGCCAAGAGAGAGTTTTTTCAGAAATATTTGATTTTCAAAGGAAAAACATTTGACTTTATATCTGGTTTGGTTTTTCTGTGGTTCACAGTCTGATGAAGGACTACTTTTTTAAGCCACCCATCAACAAGATCAGCCTCAATTTCCTAGAGAGACCTCTGGAAAAGGCCTACCGCAGCAGCTACAAGGAGGAGGTACACACACACTCTCACACACACACACACACACACACACACACATGCACAAACTCATGCACACACAAACACAAAGTTAGTTAGTTCCACTTGGCCTGCATTGACCTCTCAGCCTTGCAGCCCCCTGCTGTTACACCAGTGTTACTACAGAGCTCAAAAACACTGACATTCAACCTAAGTTAAGTTCATGCAACTCTACAGTGATACACATTAATGATTAGTTCTGGCTAAGCTGTGAAATGACCACTCTTGATTATGAGAAGCTTTGCATTTGTTTCAAAATTTCTTTTTATATTTTCATTTCTTTTCTTCCATTTTTTTGTTTATATTGTAGTTTAGAAGATAGCTTTCACTTTGGATTTGCCTAATTATGTGTTTCAGGTTATATTTGATAAATGGTTTGTTTTACTCATGTTTATTTGACAAGATGGTCAAGATTATGAGGTCATAAGGGGCAAGGTTACCTCCCCTTTCTCTGCTTTGTCCGCCCAGAGAATTTGGAATCATGGCTTTCAAACGAGAAAAGTGACCCCCCTCTTCCTCAATAGCTACAGAGACAGAAATGGCCCATACTGGGATTGTGGGACTTGCTCTAGTGGCTGTAATTCTTCACCAAGGCTGAATTTCAAGAAAGAGACTTCAGATATGATATTAGGGGACCACTAAAGTCTATATAAAAGCATCCAAAAAACACCATGTCATGGGAACTGTAGACACTCAAATAATGGTACAAAACCTGTGTATGCGCAGTGTAAGATGCAGGGAGAATTTCTGTCAAAGTATTGAGCCACTGCTTCCTCTCAGTTTCACATCCCTGTTCCTCTCCAGGTGAAGAACCAGGTGCAAGTGCAGACATTTGCAAGCTCCACCTTCAGCTCCTTCCTGGATGTTCTCCTCAGCTGTTTTGTCTTCTTGGCCCTGACACTGGCCTGCTTCCTTCCACCTCTGGTGAGCCCGGCCACCGTGGGCCCTCCAGCTCCAGCTGCCCTGGCCCTGGCTCCCCTGGTTGGCCTGTTGGAGCTGGCCTCCCTGGTACTGTCCATACGGTAAGAAGGAAGTCTGTATAAGATAATAGATTCATGGCCCCAGAACTTGACCATTTTTTTAATACAAAAAGACAAGGAGTCTTTGTTTTCCTCAGATATCTTTTTCCTGGCAGGATGGAAAAGCCTCTGAAATGTCATTTAGGCTGTTGTTGTCATTGCTGTACCATCAGGGCCCTATAATATCTAAGTGTTTGTTACAAATTGACTGCTGTAGTGCATCTCTTGCGACCCAGTGGCACAGAATGAAACCCCACTGATAGACCATCCCACAGCACCACAACTCTCCACTGAAACTAAAACAGAGGCTTTAATGTGGTGGTTGGCTCCCACACCACAATGGATTAACTTCCCTGGTCAGATATGACTGGCTCATGTTAATTGTTTTGTGAAGGATTAGTATTGGCTAAAAAATTGGCACAATGACATCCTGGTACCAGGTAGATTTCCAAAACAAGCACACCTTTTTACTTGGAGTAACCAGTCTTTAAAGTGCTTAAGATGTGTTTTATTTATCTTGTGGTGTGTTCTTTTGGGTGTATGAAGGCATTTCTGTGGAGAACATTTTGAAATTAATTTCTTTTCAATAAATGCCATGCAAAAATGGCCAATACATCTTCCTCTTTTAGCTGGCACTTAGACTGCACAGTTGTGTTTTTAATAATGTGTCATAATAATGAGTGAAGAGAGTCTGCTTCAGTTTTCCCTGACGATGGAGAGAGACAGTAATATGGGGAGGCTATTTCTTTTTTCTGTTTGGTCATGTTTTTGTTGATGCTGATTTCGTAATTTAGAATTAACTGATTTTCTTTGGAGTTGTGCTGCTGGAAAGGTCTCCTCCTAACAACCTCTCCTCTCCTCTCCTCTCCTCTCCTCTCCTCTCCTCTCCTCTCCTCTCCTCTCCTCTCCTCTCCTCTCCTCTCCTCTCCTCTCCTCTCCTCTCCTCTCCTCTCTTGCAGAATGGCCTTCTATTTGGAGGAGGTGATGAACTGTACCCGCTCCCTGCTCCTGTTGGTCTCTGGATGGGTCCCCCGCCATGTGATTGGGGCTGTGTTAGTCTCCCTCCCTGCCATCTCTGTCTTGTCCCACCTTACCTACAGCGTCCAATTGCCCCTCCAGGTAAACATATCTATGTTTGGGTGGGTTGGTAGGATTAAAACTGGAAAATGAGTGTGTGTGAAGAAAATACACTGTCCCGTAAGTGGGCACTCACAGCACTGCTGGTGATGCACTACATCTGTCACTGCTTTTTACTTCTATTTACCAATATTGCTGCTCCCGCTGCTGCCAGCACTATTACTCCGGCTGCAATCACTGCTACCATACTGCTCCTACTCTCAGTACTACTCTGCCTCTGCTGTTACAAGGGCTTCTGCGGTTACGATTACGATGAGCGTTTTAAGCTAAAATGGTTTGCCCTCACTGATATCTCTAGGCCATAATATGTAGAGAGGAGTCAGGCGGTTTGAAAACTTGCCCATGGTGGTCTGAATCCAGAGATCCTTGGAGACCAGCAGCGCCGTTAGGTGTCATTAGCTCTGATAGGAACTGTGAAAGGAAAACTTGCTAGAGGGTTTCTAGTGGCTTGCCTGTGGACCTTGGCACAAGAAATGCACCAGACATTTCTTCTTCTCTGAGTCCATGTGAGAAGGTTTAGAGCTGCCATACTTTGCAGCGTTTTTGTGCTGTTTTGAGTCAAGGCCAAATCCAGCTTTGTGTATGTTTCCAGCTTTGAGCCAACGGCTGCTTGCAAGATGTTTTGCATTTTGATATCTTGTTTTTCAAGGATTTTCAACACCCCATTTTTCTATCCATGTCTCTCCTCACCCTGTTCTGTCTTTCCTTCCACTCGCTACATCTCTTCGGGGCATGCAGATCAAAGCCGTAGTCTCAGGGAGGGTTGTTAATTAGACATGCAGTTTTCTGGACCTCAATGCTTTTGAAGAAATACAGTGTTTGGGGGTGAGTGTAGGAAAAAAAACGATTTTATCCTGTCAATGTAATCATTAACTACCTGTCAATGTTACCAAAACAATAGTCTTGTATTGCCAGACCTTCTTTTACAGCGCTGCGGAGGAGGGTCTGGTTAATCCACAGCATTCTGGGATGGGAGAAAAATGTGCTCTGGTTTATTGGCATTTCTTTAAACCAATCACAATTGTCTTGGGTGGTGCTAAGCGGCAGATGCAGGTAGGGTGCTGCTGCAAAATAACCTCGGGAAGGAATTTTTTATGGTGGAACATGTGTACTCGGGGAGGAGAGTTGTGGAAATGAAATGGCTGTTGAGCGTGTGATAAAGATTTTCCTTAAAAAAAGTATAGTACAGTTTGTTGTTTTCTAGCTCGGAGGATGTTTCCCGAATTGACCGGAGTTTAGAATGCCAAATGCCGTCAATGTGATACTTTATCATATGTATTACATAAAATAGGTTCTTCTTCCCCTTTTCTGACCTTGAAAAAATCTTTCAAAACTATTATTTGCGATACAATATGCTCTGACATAGTTTATCTTTGATTTGACAATACAATACATACAGAGAAAAGACCAAAGCAAAAGTGGTATTTTACTGGGCGAAAAATAATTAATTGGAGATTATCTTACAGGCAGTTTCCACCGGGTGCGTCTGCGCTGCATTCCAGGCGCGTAAAGACACGGCCACCACCAACACTGTTGATGCCAGCTAAAGTTTCAACAACGTACCAATATTACACCATCACACCACAGTTGGGTCAGGAATAAACTCAGGTTTTTTTTCTTTAATTCAGGTGAAAAAGTGTTACCCAGCAGAGCCTGATTACCAGAACTGTGGAAAACCCGTCGTTTACTTATTTATCACTTCTCCTACTTAACACACACAGGTGCCTCACAAGCTGAACTGTATTGTGTTTCTTCTGTTTTGCTTTCACACTATAGTCCTCTGTTGCTTTCTTAAGTCACTTTAATGACTAGCCTCTTTTCCCCCAGGTGACCATGTTCTTGTGCTGTGCCACCATCCTGGCCATCATCCAGTATTGTAACTTCTGTCAGCTAAGTTTTTGGATGCGCTCAGTCCTGGCCACTGCAACAGGGGTCGCCCTGCTGCTGTTGCTGTACAGCCCCTTGCACAGGTACAGGTGAGCATTTGTTATTTGCACACATACACAAATACCAAATGCAAATATATGGTAACCACACACAATTTAACACATACACACGCTGTATATAGACAGACATACATAGTTATACTATCCACGGTATGCACTTAATTTGGCATCTCACATTTAATTCAATTGAAAGACTTAATCCAGTCTGAGCTAGGGCTGAGCAATATATCAAAATTTTGATACTATATTGATACTGATATTGATATAGTATCTATAGTATCTATATAGCACAAATTGTCAACCCTACAATATCGCCACAATATCAACAGTGAGGTATTTGGTCAAGAATATAGGGATATTAGATTTTTTTCCATATCGCGTAGCATAGCTCTAGTCTGAGCTCTGTTAATTTAATTCAAGTAAAATATGCAGTCACTGATCATGGTGCAGCAGTAAATCAATGTAGGCCAAAGTAGTAATTTGTAAGTGAAAGCTAGGAATTAGGATCAGAATCAGGATCAGATGTATATATATATATATATATATATATATATATATATATATATATATATATATATATATATATATATATATATATATATATATATATATATATATATATACTGTATGCAGTCCTAATCCATCTCTGTCCATGAAAGCCTCAATTTTTATTTATACAAATAGGTAATTATTCTTAAGCATTGTAACCAACCTATTTGTTTTGGTACTACATACCTATATTTACCTGATCTCAGCAAGTAAAGCGGATTTAAAATTATCTGTCTTGTATACAGTCTGTTTGTTCACGTGTGTGTGTTGTGTGTGTTATTGAATGTGTGTGTGCATGTGACTGGCCTATTCTCCTGACTGACACCACTCTTGTCGTCTTTCAGCTCCGGTAATAACAGCTTGCCAGTTCATGGGTGAGTGTCTCCCTGGAAACAGCAGGGTTTGATGTATGAGTGACATTTGAAGGGTCAACAAGGGCAACAGCTCTCTTTTATATTTTTCATAACTATACCTTTCTGCTTTTTACTCAGTCTCATGCTTTTCCTGTTCTTTACTTTCACCTATCCTCCTCTCTCTCTTCCTCTGTCTCTTCCTTTGTGAACCAGCGGTAATGGCTGCTAAATGTCACTAGTGGTGGAAATGACTCATGTGTATTGGGTGTGATTTATTGAGACAAGTGGATGAATCTCCCTGATGAAGTTGAACATTAGAGTAAAATTGCAAGAATTACACTCATTTATTAACGCTGCACTGGAAATATTCCCTGTCATCTGACAACAAATTGTGCCACAAAAGGCCAGTTGAAACACCAGTAGCTGTTTTGTTTTTAAGTCTTTAAGCGTGTGGTGGATTCTCCATTCTCCATTTCATCTCTCCTCTTAATCCTTTTATTCATTGTCCTGTTCTGCTGTGCCTTTGTTCGCTATTCCTATGTTCAGCTTGATCCAGTCTTACTCTTCTTCTTCTACTCTTTTTCTCCACTCAGACTGAATATCTCCACATCCAGTGATGGTGGTTCAGCATTAGACACTCTTGGCCCTGAACCTCCCCCACAACCTCTTGACCTTCTGATCCCAGAGGCTGTCCTGGCCTTCTTTCTGCTGCTTCTCCTGGTCTGGTTCCTCAACCGTGAGTTCGAGGTCAGCTACCGTCTCCATTACCATGGCAATGTAGAGGCTGACAAACACCGCTCCAAGATCCAGACAATGCGAGACCAGGCTGAGTGGTTACTGGGCAACATCATCCCCATCCATGTCGCTGACCAGCTCAAGGTTTTTGTAGTTGTTGAAACTAAAATATAATACTTAATTATGAAGGTTATTAAAACAATGCTTAACAGATATGCTTTTTTTACTTGTTTTGTAATCCGGAACACACGATTTTAAGGAATTCCAAAAATACATGTTATTTTTTTCGTGAATAAAAGAGATGAAAGATATAAATCCTAACTATTGTATCATCACAATCATCATAAATATATACACATTGTAGTGTTCTAATAAATTAATTTCATTGTTTCCCTAAGGTGACCCAGAGCTACTCCAAGAATCACGACAGTGTGGGCGTGATCTTTGCCAGTATTGTAAACTTCAGTGAGTTCTATGAAGAGAGCTACGAGGGTGGAAAAGAGTGTTACCGTGTCCTCAACGAGCTAATTGGAGACTTTGATGAGCTCCTTCGTAAACCTGAATTCAAAAGCGTGGAAAAGATCAAAACAATCGGTGCCACCTACATGGCAGCGTCCGGACTGAACGTCCGGCAGTTGGCTGAGAATGATGATGACTCTCTACACGCTCACCTCAGGGCACTTTTCAACTTTGCCCTGGAGATGATGGGCGTCCTGGACGACTTTAACAAGAACATGCTGGGTTTTGGTTTCAAGCTCCGTATTGGATTTAACCATGGGCCACTGACTGCGGGGGTGATTGGCACCACTAAGCTGCTCTATGACATTTGGGGAGACACGGTCAACATTGCCAGCCGCATGGACTCCACTGGGGTGGAGTGTCGGGTGCAAGTGAGCGAGGAGAGCCATGCTGTACTCAGTGCCATGGGCTTAGAGTTTGACTATAGAGGTACAGTGAATGTTAAGGGGAAAGGTCAAATGAGGACCTTTCTGTACCCCAAAAGTGGGGAAAGTATATATCAAGATCGAATGGAGCTGGGCACCAGGTTTGGAACCTCGTCCGTGGCATCAACGGCCAATAATACTTCAGAATCTGTTGCCGATGCAGCACCTTTTCCCCCCTCTTCTTCCACTCCTCCTTCCTCCTCTCTTTTCACACTCCCTCCTCAACCACAGAGCGCTATAAGGCCTTCAAGAGCAGGGCCTGAACCTGTCCAAGCTAAGTCCACAGAGGTGAGGGAGGAGGGATATAGGGACCCTCCACACCTCCCTGGGCAGTCTCTTGCCACAGACCTTCACCTCCCTCCACACTCTGAACTGGGCCAAGAGCCTAGTGCAGCACAAGTGCCCTCCCAAGTGCAGCCTGCTCCTCTTGCACTTCAAGAAGAGGAGGATGAAGAGGTGGAGGCCAACGAGCTAACAATACTCAATGAGGAGTTTTATGCCCGTCTCTGATCCCTCCTCTTCTCTTCCCCTGTCTTCTGCCCCCCTGCTGCCCCCAGCTGCTGACTCTCCAGTACCGATGCAGGTGCAGGGCAGGATGTCCCTTCCTTTAGGCGTGGGTAAAGTGTCTTTGGCAGATGAAGAAGAGGGAGTTTTTCCACTCCAACACAAACAGTGGCTATGAAAATGGCTACTACTGTCTTTCATGGTAATGTTGTCTGAGTGCTGGGGTGGGTTAGACCTGTGTTGAGCACAGCAGTGTATAGGTAAGAAGGCTGAAAGGGGTTCAGAGGGAAGGGCGTTTTGTTGGTTTTGTTCTTGATGTTTTTTCTTATTCATTTTTGTCATTAAGTGCCTTCAGGACTAGAACAGTGAACAAACAAATATGAATACTGAACAAAGTTTTAACAATCTTAGACTACAGAACATGCTGTGGTTTCTTACTGCATGCTTTTATTTTCAATGGAAGTATTTCTTTAAAAAAACATAATTGTGCCATATCATTTGTTTTAACTTGATCAAAGTCTAGACCTTACATAAGGGAAAATTGTTTTAGATTCTATATAAGTGCCAGTGGAGCGTAATGGGCTGAGCAGGGAACTATGGGAAGAATGAGGGAATACATAAAGCAGTGTTAATTTGTTATTCTGCTTTTACATAAGGGCTTAAAACAGTATTCATTTGTGCTCGTCTCTGTAAAAGGGGACATGCTACAAAGCAGGCTGCACAAATTTTAGTTTGTGTAGCAGCTAAATGCACATTTTAAGCACAGGTCTTGCACAGTGTTTTGTCGACCACTTGTATTTGGTAGTTATTACCGTGAAATAGATTTTAAGAACGTTGAAACAGAGTTCTTGTCCGTCACAACGAGTACAATCAAAAGCACAAAATAAAATCAATTAAGGGAATATAGATTTGGAGGAAAAGGTGTTTTTTAAACAGTGAGTTAATGACAAATGCAGGAAGGCACTTTAAATATACTTAAAGTGATACTCCACTCAAGATTTGTCCTTCGAGTATGACCTGTTCTGCTTTTTCATTGGTCAGAACCACTCCACTGGAGCTCAATCATAGGCTAGACTGAAAGCCGCAGTGCTGCGTAGAGAGAAACAAGGAATAGAGCAAACGATAAACTTGTTGCACCTACCTACTTAGAGCTATTATTTTTGTTGTTAACATATATAAAAAAACAAACAAATTAAAAGACCAAAAGTATTTAGTGTGTTTGGGGGCATTGTATGCCTTTTTTCATTATAGCAGACAGTAAAGAGAGAGAGAGAGAGAGAGAGAGAGAGAGAGAGAGAGAGAGAGAGAGAGAGAGAGAGAGAGAGAGAGAGAGAGAGAGAGAGAGAGAGAGAGAGAGAGAGAGAGAGAGAGAGAGAGAGAGAGAGAGAGAGAGAGAGAGAGAGAGAGAGAGAGAGAGAGAGAGAGAGAGAGAGAGAGAGAGCAAAGGTCCCTTAATTAAACTTGGGCACTAGTTATTAGCAAATCTTTATCAAACATGAGGAAATTGTGCATTTGTTGGGGACTTTATTCAGTGGCTGATGTGGTATGTTAGTGTGTATTTACAGCAGCAGGATGGTGTATGTGAGATTGATTCAAAATGAAACTACATAGCTCATGCTCATTGTAATAAAGAAACGTGAACCTGTGTAACAATGTTGCTAATCAATGTGCTATTATTGTTTTTAACAGAGTTCTAAGGCACAGAGGAATAAGACATATCAGACTATACAGACAGTACTTGTTAGTAAGATCAATTGATTGGTCTTTTCATGGAATTTGTTAACCATAAGAAAAATCCAACAGACTTATCCTTTAAAGCCTACAGTGGAGTGAGAGTTTGATACTCAAAAGATGTTGAGTGGAGTATCACTTGAATAGTGACTGTGAGGGAGAATCAGTCTTTAGTTATTTATAGATGATAGGGCTTGGTCCACATTGCTGTTGGTTAAAGTGTTAAAGCGCAGATCAAGTTCATCAATCAACAATTTCTATGGTGCTGTGTTTAAAACCTCACACTCAAATGTAGTATCATTTGCTGCCTTCATCGATGGAAAAAAGAAAAACATTGGTCAGTCCATCACTATAGATTTATTCAATAGTTAATTATTGTCTGCTTTTAGCTTTGTGATTTGCTGTTGAAGGGGTGGGACTTTTAACGTTATCCTGCCACAGCCTTTATACGGAGAAGGCCCTCTACTGTAACAATATACATAAATTGTGCCACTTTAATTGAGTGATCTACAGGTGCAGTGCAACCTAAACTAGATGATTGTTTTGTGGTGCCTAAAAAGTATGACTGTATTTTTTGAGTATTTTGGTTTTCAGAAAGTTTTTTATCATGCTGTTTTCATAATGACGATAGATTATGACTGTATGTTTGAAGAAATTACGCTCGTTGTGCACGTTTTGCTGCAGTTATTTTTCACAAATTGCATCAATTGTTTTAGATCTTTTCCATTTCTTTCATCAACTGGTAGACTGGAATAGTGTGGTGGTGTTCTCATTGAATAGCTGGCACCTCTGTATTTCTCTTTGCTCTTTATTCACTTCATGCTTTTATCTTTACTCTTTAAAGCACTTGTTTCCCCCTTGTACTTTGTGTGTATGTGTGAGAGAAAGCTATTTAATTTATACTCCAATAAATAAAATAAAATAGAAAAGATCACTGTAATATGATGCAAAGTGATATCAATCAACTACATGGCCACTGTTTATTTTGCTGTTGCTGCCTTATTTGTAGTGTAATTACACGCACAAAGCTGCATTCTTTAAGAAAGCCCCAGTTTTAAATCTGTGTAATGATGCAGCAAACATATACAAACTGCCACATATTTTATTGATCGGTCAACATTTGGGATAAAGAATCTTGTATTGAGAATCTATGGCCACACACATAGCTACAGATGTAATATGGAAAAAGAAGGAACTATCTTTTTTTATTTAGCCATCTCCATCTGTAGCATAAAATGCATCTTTGTTTACCTCTACCATTGTGCACTCTAAACATACACAGCCAATGCATTTTGAATTAGGAATATGCTTTTAAAATATTTTCTAACAGGCACATCTCTTGTACTCTTGTAGTGCATATTCTCAACATGCTCAAGTTTGCCAAAACCTATTAAACCATACCACACAAAGTTATAACAACAGATGAGAATATCAGGTATCAGTTTTCAAGGAACGTTTTTCCCCTACATTTGCCTCACGTTGTTAGATAATCGTTGGTGATTGATTTTTGGCCATGTCACTCGCTGTAGCCTTAGCATGCACAACAGAAAGTAGCCATAGTAGATTTGAGATGTGGGGCTCCACAGGTTCACCACAACTCCAGTAGCGCACATCTGTACACACGTATAAATAAAATATTCAAGTGAACACTGGTGGCTCTGTGATGTGTGATACATGGGGGTAAAAGTATGTGAGATCTTGTTTGCATGGGAATGAATAAGAAGTTTTCTTTTTTTGCCAGATCCACTACCTTTTAAGTTTGATTCTGCACCACGCTATCATCTTTAAAAAAAAAAAAAAAAAAAGTAATTTCAATATCATTCTTTCTACAATTATGTTGAACATTAAGCATGTATTACCAACACGTAGGATTCTTTAAATCACTAAGCTTGGCTCATTTAAGGTTATTTGGATTTTACCTTTCTCTGACAGTGTATTGATATGACGAAATCTGTTTTAGTTTTGGCACAGGAAAAGACCTTTCCTTAGAGGTCCAGCGCTCCAGTAAAAAAGTAATGCATTTAACAAAACAGCCAAGTACATTGAGGACAAGTTTAAAGCATTCACTCATCCCTTTTTTGTTTAAGGAGTGTGATTCTGTTTATGAGATGGAAAAATAGGGGAAAGAGTGTTCTATTAGCACTTGTAAAAATCATTACAGAAAAATAGCATTGCCTAATCACTAACTTAAATGGTGACAGCTCCACATCTTTGTATTACAAAATATAAATTCAACCCGTATGTGTTTTTAATTACACTGGGACAACACTTAGACAGAGTTGTTTGACTAAAAATCATTGTGTATTTGTTTTATGTTCATGAAAGAGGTGTATTATGTTTGTTTTGTGCACATTGACCATGTATCATTTATCAACACATGAACGTAATCTGTACACATTTGCACAAAGCACTCTGTTTGTACATATGCAGTTATTTTATGTCACATATGATTTTTTTTATACATGTGCATGTGTCAGATTTTGCCAGAAATCAATGAAAAAGTGACACTATCAAATTGATTTAATGTGTGTCTGTTTGAGTGTGTTTTTATTATTTTTATTTCAGTATGAGAGAAATAAATCTCCATGCAGAAAATAATTGAGTGCACTGTGAAGTATAAAGGGAAGATGAGTTTCATGTCAAACCATGTATGCACATTAGCTTGATTATCAGACTGAATTGCCATTTTGTCTTGCAATTGCAGAGTAAATCATAGATGTGGCCAAGTTTAAGGAAAGCATTCAGATAGTCCCAACGTGCCAAAAAGGTGAACGCTCTATTGATCAGCCAGCGGATGACTAAAATGCAGCTTATACAGTGTGTATCTTCAGTACATTTTTGCAAAAATACTCACTGCCATAACCTGTAAAATGTAATGAATTTATTTTGACATTCACTTTTAACAGCAATGCAAAAAAGTAAGGGTAGACATCTAAAGACCGCCACAAAGTGGGAAAAGTTTAACACGAGATGAGTAAAATGTGTCTAAAAGTAAATCAGCCAACCATATGGCCACCAACTGATGTTTTTGTGTAGTTTTGTTGTTTCTGTGTTCCTCTGCAAGGAGGACAAACATGCACCAACCTCTGCTTTACTTTTGTGATACATAAAATAATTATCATAATTAAAAACCAGATCCTGTGAAATGTTTACCTCTGACTAAAGAATACATTTTGCGAGTCTAGATTATAATGTGCCTTTCTAAGTTCTTCCCCTTTTTACATAAAAACACAGGTAGCCCTACTACCATTATGACATTCTACTTGTTAAATGTATCATAACTTTATTGAATTTAATATCTAACTGATGTTATAATTTACAGGAATTTTGGTAGTTTTAATTAATAAAATAGCATGCCACACAGAACTAAAATTAATTCATTCATTTTGAATATTTTAATTTTACATTACATTTTTTTTAAATATTGTTATAGAATTAAAGACTTTTAAACTGCCTGCATGTATCTCTAGCAGTGCTCTAGCGCCCCCAGCGTTTAAAAGAAGCAGTGTTCTCACGTAGGGCGTGATTGCGCGGCCCCTCCCCCTCCACAGACGATCTGGAAAAGGAAAAAAAAACTTTTTTGTATCGAAGGAATCAACAGCCGCCATCTTGTCGTGGCTCGGAATTAGCATTTCGGTCCAACACTGGGTTTTACGTAGTAAAGCGACCATCCTTACCGCGGTATGACAGCGTACTTCACCCGAAAACGAAATCTTAACATCGCCTCGGAGACATTTTGTGCGAAAAAACGGGAATTGGATCGGTGGTCGTCGGGCAAAAAAGCTCCATATATCTGATTTCCCCTTCAGAGTGCGGAGATTCAGCCCCTGACGCCGTTCAGGAGCAGTATTGTTTACCGTGGGCAAGCGGAGACCAAATCGTGACTTTCGAGGTGATTTGCAAAAATCCAGCATTTTTATGCAATTGCGTATTTTTGTGGAGCTTCGCGCGATTTTTGCATGAAGAAATTTGACGTCACGCAAAATGGGTACTTCGAACACCTAGAAATTACGACCCTTTCCCCTGACTGCAGCAGTCTACCTGATTTTACTGGATTGTCATTTTGAAGTTTGATTTTTACATGGGGAATATTTTATTTTTGGTTATTTAACGATAATAATGTGGGTGTTGGGTGTTGGATTATCATGGGGTGAATGGCGGTGGCGAAGCGGGGCGCTATTGCATCTCTTTTGAAAGACACGGACTCACAGTAAGGAGTAGCTAGCTAACGCTAACCGTTAACTTAGCTGGTAGCAGGCAATTAGCTAGCTATTAGCCAGTTAGCTAACGTTAGCAGGCTGCCAGCTTGCTAATGTGTTAACCGGCAAGGTTCGGGTTGATAAAACCACTTCCCTGCCATAAGATAATCATAATAATCAACTTTTGAGGAGTCAGTCGGACAAGAGAACAACTATGGCTGATAACCTGCTGGACGTCGGACCTCCCAACTCTAAGCGGCCGAAGCTGAATTCACCTGCCCTGTCAGCGTCTGAAGGTAAAGGCCTCAACATCGTCTGCACATGTAACGTTAACACCAATATCATGAATATTTACACTGCATTCTGGCGTGCTCCTGTTTCGTAAATTAATCGACTACCCAGTAGAAGAGTTTAAAGTCACCACGTCAGCTCGGTGTGCTGTAGTTGGTAGTAACAGTAACTGGTTTTACTGCAGTGTTGTGGTTTGGTAGTGAGAGCATGTAACGTTAATTGGAAGGACCTACCTTGTACACTCGATTGGCAGTTTATTAGGTACACTTGCCTTGTGCTAATGAAATCTAATACCTTTCTTATAACAGCCCTGCAATAAATCCCACCGTGGGGTATAGCTCATTACAATGCAATAGTACTACAATCTAGAGTCTCCAAAAGGGACCCCACAGTTAAAGCAAAAACTGAACATTGTTGAAGATAGTATGTTAGCGAAGGGTAATTTTTATCTGTTTGACTCTGTTCCTATACAGCAGTAACCCCCATGTGTAGAACGTTGTAATGTTAGTTATACTTCTCATTATAGATCTGATAGCATGATGGAGACAGTACTATATTAGACCCTGATTATCTTAACTGCTCAAATGCGACGTGCATACCTATTCCAAGATCAGATGCCACGCCGATTCTTGTCATACGGTTCATCTGAAATCTATATATCTTATCACATGCCAATGCTGTTCCAAAGCAGTTCCATTCCTTTTCAAGAGATTTTATTTATTGCGTTCATTGTTCAGGTCGGTGTGGTATGATGGTCAGGCGTTTGTTGAGAGAAAAAAAGGAGTGACCGACAAACAGTTTGATACTGGGACTCAATTCAGTTACCAAGTATAAAACATGAATTAGCAGGGACAAAAACACAGTTATCTTCTTGGCCACGCCACCCCTAAGCAAGCATTTGAACCCACAGACCAATCGGGAGGTGACTGGACTGCCTGTGATTGTACAGTAAACATTTAATTCACTAGAGTTCTTGCTGTTTGAGTTACACTTTATGTAAGGTTCTTGTATGACATTTTTCTTTGTAGACACATGCACTGTTAATGTGTTAATACATTATAGAAATCTATATGTGTGCTCTCTGTGAAAGTAATTGGGATTTGTTAAGGGATAGCTTGGTGGCATTAGTTTTAGTCTGAAAGACTTCAAAGAATGGAGTTATGAATTACTGTCATAACCAAAAATAAGGGGATCCTCTTTTAAGACAAACACTCCTTTTTTTTTTTTTTTTTAAGACCTGTTTCGGCATCAATACAAATTTAAGAACAGGCTATACCAAGGTTATGTCATCGTAGTGTATAAAAATCCTTTTACATTCGTTGTTCCATTGAAATACAGACTTAATAGAATATTAGTGAAGGGGTAGTAGAAGGGTTGGAATCCTTTCGCATCCAATTGGTTTCGCAACCAATATTGGTACCTGAGATTCAGTTCCTAACCGTACTTTTTTCGGTACTTTCCTTCTGTAATTACAAAAAATTGATTTCAGTTGTAAACATAATTCCAAACTTATCATATTTACTTAGAACATTGTTATTTATTTAGAATATTTTAAATGTTTTAAACTGTTTTTAATTGCTCTTTAATGTTTAATTTAAAGCACTCTGAATTGCCTAGTTGCTGAAAGGTGCTGTAGAAATAATGTTGCCTTACAACCTCAGCCTGTCTGTCAGTCCCCAGGGCATAGAAACCACTGTTCCCTGATGTAAGTTGAGTGCAGATTTGAGTTGCGTCACTTTGCGACAAGTAGCCTACAAGATGCTAACAAGAGTCTTCTGTAATGTCAATATAGAATAAAAATGGACCTACTTAACGAAGTTTGTTCACCGTTGCCTACAGGTTAGCAATCAAACACAACAAAGGCTGTCAGTTGAAAGGCGTTTTGAGCTAATGTTAGCAATCAAACAATCATAGATAGCTAAAACATTTTTGAAATGATTCCCATCTTCTGTTATTGTTTGTAATGACAAAAGTTTATTTTATTTCACAAATTTCAGTATGACACATTATGCCGTAAACCGTTTAAATCTGAGCATGCCTGACTCATAGCTGCACTCGACTTACATTGGGGAGTGACAGCGCCGCGACTTCTTTCAGCTCGCTATTAAAATTTTTATCACAGTGAATTGTATTTGCTTGAAGTTTTGAAAAACTGCAACCACACTTGAAACTACTTTCATTGGCATTGCCGCGACTCACTGTAACTTAGACAAAACTGCGCGAGAATGTGTTGGAGCTCCGCTCTCTGTAAACATGCAGAGAGGACAGATAAGCTTGCACTTACGCGCTCTCAGGTACAGAAATTTGGCACGGTTTGATTTTACATGAACCAGTACGCGGTAATATAGACGTGATTCGGTCAGTACCGGTAAAAGTACAGGGTTTGGTACCCAACCCTAATCTGGTGGTAGCAAAAGATGTAACCTTAGCAAGCAGACAACTCCTGTAGGCTAAACTTATTAGACACTGCTCGGACTGATTTACAATAGCAGACATGGGAAGAGGACAGAGGGATAAAAAACTTTCTAGCCTAGCAAAATTAAAGCTTAAACAACCCCAGTACACAATAAGTTAATTCCACACAGGAGATGGTGTGTAATTCCTCCGACACGCTGTATTAACATTACTGTTTTAAACATTTTCCAGGTTAGTGGGGATGCATACCGCTCAAAACCAACATTAAAAACGTAATCTTCCCTCAGCGTTTAGGTTTGTTTCTAAACCGTGTGTAGAATGAGTGGAGATGTTAAATCATCTTTCTGAAGTAACAGCACCCTAGGGTGCCGTCTATTTGCTGGATTGGTCCAGGGTAACTTAACATTAACAGATAAGCCCGTTGGTATTGTTCATATGTATGCACAATGACAAATAATGCAAACTTGCTAAAAAAGGAACTACACGCTGTTTTCAAGTAACGTTACTGTTGACATTCAAACAGGCCTCTGTGTGCGTTTTGAGAAATATCTTTATACTGCAAGGCTGTATTTATTTTTTTATTTTTGTTATTTATGTTTCATTGCCATTACTTGTTTTCATACATACAGAAGTTTAGTTTGCTAAATATCAAATTTCTTTAGTTGGATATTGGATGTGAAAAGAAGGAAATTGTTTTTCCATACTATTGTACTTTAGATGTGTGTGAATTTCCCACACCAGGAGTAATTTATTTTTTGTAGGCATCAATTATCTGTTCAAAAATGTATTATGTAAATTGTACTATTAAAGAAAAGATAGGAGATACATATTTGTGTGTGCTTAAAGTGGTTAGAAAATATGAAATCGTTATTGGCAGGCCAAACTCGGAATAGGCCTAGAAAGTTGTAATCTCTAATTATTAAAACACATTTTTTAGTTATAAAATGTACTTTTTAACTGCTACTAAGTTTGCGTGCGCCCATGTACAGAGGCTCAGTCATCGCCACCGCAGGTTTTATTCCCACCTCGGTCCTTTGCTGCATCTCATTCCCTCTCTCTCCCCTCTTTCATGTCTAAGCTGTCCTTTCGATAAAGGCCTAAAATGTAAAATACAATTCTTAAAAAAAAATATTTAAAAAAAGAAACGGCCAGCCTGCGGACAACCATGCAGGTACATGCGGTGGAGACAGGCTTGGACATACTCTGTTACAGGAAAGTGGCTGCATGTGTCCACGAGCTCAGTGTTGGGGTTTTACTGCCTGCACATTTACTGTATGGTTGAGTGCGAGCTGGTCTCATCAAACTGTGGGTAACTGTTTCCATCAAAAATTTTCTGGTAAACCCACTGTACACACTGTGTCCAACAGAGAAGTGGTTGGGGAAGAAAGCCAGACATCTATCAAGTAAGGTTTTCTCAGAAGTTGTCAAATTTAGTTTTCTAAAAGGCCAACATGCCAAAGGTTTATTCTTCGAATAGTATAGGACACCTAGTTTTCAAACATAGGTTTTTGGAGAAAAAAGTCTTATTTGTGCCAACAAAGTACACTGCAAAAAAGGGGTGTCTACAAAAATTTAAAACACTTAATCTGAAAACAAAAACAAATAAATTATCTGTCCATGCAGCAAGATAACTTCACTTGGCAAGCTTGCTTGATTTAAGATTATAGTGTAAAGTTAAACACTTAAAACAAGACATTTTGATATATATATTTTTTTTTTTATCTTGGTAAGAAACAAATAATTTGCTGTGTATGTTTTGGAATCATATGCAAGTTGTAGGAGTTGTATGTGAGTTGTAGGGATGTAGTTCTGTATTCGTAGCTAGGCAAATCTTTCATGACAGCATCACGTCGATCAAATGGCACATGTTCTTCATTGAGTCTGATTTTGTTTGGTCTGCAATAAAAAACAAGTTGGACAGCCTTTTAAACAAATGCAGCTGACACAACAACGATGAATTACTACACCCTTCACACATGGCAGAGGCACCACATGTCTGCATTGATGAATCATTAAACCCGCCCTGCCTACTCTTTGTAGTTTTACCCAGTTGCAATTGGGACCTAAAGGACCTCATGGGACAGCACTGGTCAACATAGTTGTCAGCTGTAAATTGCTGCATATAAATAGACTGCTTTCATTCTTTGACTGTAATGCCTGAAGCTTTGTGAGCAGCACGTCTCTTCCCTGACATTTGACCTTTGCCTTTTGTAGAGCGAGGTTTGAGTTGCACATCCCATTTTGGGGTGTACTGTAGCTTATGTTTATGGGGAGTCTTTGCATAATTAGATGTGTGTAGTGAAGCATACATGCTTGCAGCATGTGTGTACTTTCATTTTGTGTCTGTTTGGGGAGGTTTCTTTTTATTGTAGTGGCAGAGAGCAAATGTGTGCCTCCTGTGTCTCTATTCAGGCCATATGTCCCCTTGCCCCTCTGTCTACAAAAAAAGCCATTGGTAGTGAGCGTAGGTTTTAAGATGTTTTGACATTGTAGTGACTTATTTCATATTGGGACAATGGTTGTTGTTAAAATGTGTGCTAGATTACGTTTGAATCAAAGTCTGTAAATGGCTGATGGTCTTCAGCTAAGGGTACGGTTTTCTCTGGCAAAGTTAGCGAGTGTATAGGTAGGATGAGTCTCTGGTTTGTCTTTTTGCTGATCAAAGCCACAAGTGTGCTAAAAACCTAGCTAGTGAATATTTGATACATGCCTTGTTGAGATCTTAGTTCATCTCAATGGGTCAGTCACAGTTATGTCAGTGAAACACCACAAACACCCAAATGTCCACATGCCACTGTGCAAATGGCACCTTTTAAAGCTTAGCAGGCAGACAGTAAGCTCATGACGCAGTTGCTAATAGAGCCATTAATGCTTCTGACTTCGGTCAACCAGAAAAACCCCCAAAAAAGAGAGGGGAGCAGTAGAGCGGACAAGGAAAGATGAAGGCTGATGTGTTACCACCCACCTACCCTTTTTCGTGTAAAAGGTTTATGACACAGTCATCTTGTTTTTTAACTGTTTTAGGCTTTGTTTGCAGGATGGGCTAATTGGTAATTCTTATGTCTGTGGATGTATTTAGTCTTGTTTTCCCTGGTTGTAATACAATCTGTTTCCATTAGCCAGTATTGCAACTGCATTTGACTGGATTTCCTCACATTTTTACTAGAAGAGATAATTATAATCCTTTGTTTTCCCCTCGATACATTAGCTGTCAAAACTGAGCTTTGTCAAAACACTGGAAAGTCTCCCAACACAGGTTTGTGCGCAAGTAAACCCAAAGTGCACAGCATCCTTCTGTTTTAATGATGATATGGCAGCGTCTTTCACGGAGCAATGTGAGAAGAGCTGGATAGAAACAAAGCTCTGTGTGCCCACCTTAATTTCACTCAATAGCAGACTTTTTAGCAGAGAGGGGAGGCCGAATTATTGCATCATTTGGTGTAGTTGTTGTAATGACAGTAGTGTTGCACGGTATATCCATAATTGTATTGCAATACCCTGCACCATTTTATTAGTTTTGATTTTTATCATTAGTTATTTTAAGAATGACAGTCTTCTACTAAAAGTCATGGGTTGCGTTGATGTGCGACAGCGGGGCACTGTCTGCACAGCGCTCTGCTTCAGAGGACTGCATTAGGATTAAGATCCTGTGGGAGTGAGCGGTTTTAACTTTGCTGCAGTTGAAAATCAAACTGTGGGTACTGGGATTTAGCCTGCGCTAACTGAAGAATGGAGTCAAAAAATGATGTTGAAAAGAACATTAATACCCCTGTCAGACATAGTTCATAGAAGCAGCCTGGGTAGCTTTTTGTAGTTGTTTTTTTTTTTTTTGCTGCTTTTATGGGGCAGAGTGACTCGCATTTTTTTAGCTGTATGCGCCTTCTGTCTATGATCAATAATTTATTCTAAAACACTTTGGTCAAAAGTTAAAAAGTTTGACATGGTGGTGGCACAAAATGAAAAGTCAGTGCATCATCAAAGTCATCAGAATGTATTCCCTGGGGACCGCTAATGTCTGTTTCAAAGAATGTAATCAAATTGTTAAAATAGTTGAGTAACGAAAGTGGTGATCAGCTCATAATAAGCATCCCGAAGAAACAAAAAAAAAACTTGGCTGAATTGCCCTCCAGTTGTTGCAATGAGCAGATGTTTCCAGTTGAAAAATATCCTCATAGTATGTGAGTATATGATGGGGCTGACACACACACACACACACACACACACACACACACACATATATATATATATATATATATATATATATATATATATATATATATATATATATATATATATATATATATATATATATATATGGAAGCAATAATTGAGCAATGTGAGTCCTGCATCCCTCACTGAAGCCTAGTTTGTGTAAAAATGCTAAAAACTGAATTAAGCTGATGTAAGTAGCATTGACAAATTAAGTCCACAGTAATATGACAGTTCTGTTTTTGAGTAAAATCCTTAATGATTCTATGAAAAAGGTTTAACAAACAATCAACAACCTAATTATTTCTTGTGGCCTGCGTATTCAGAACAAGTACAAATAGCAATGCAGGTTAGGACTAGACGATTTCCTAGGCAAATATTGACATGGGACAGCGCTTCGGCTGTGCTTCCACCCAATAAGTATCTATAATATCTGCCAAGGAAATTGTCTAATCTTAATCTGCATAGCTATTTGTACTCGTTCTGAATTCGCATACCACAATAAATAATTAAGTTTTTGTTGTTTTTGGAAAGGTAATCTATTCTAAACATAGGATTCCATTCACTATGCTAAGCTAACTAGCGGTGGCACTGCCAGTGTTGCACCGCACTAAAACAATACATGCACTGAGACACCTTGGCCCACCTTTCTACAGCTAGGGGGGACCGTGATAAGACCTATTTCAACAAACATTGGCATGTTCCTTGAAGTAAATTAGAACACAAGAAAAGTGATAGTGAGGAAGCAAACGGACAACTGTCGAGAGGGCACACAGACTCAATCGGGCCACTAAATTAAATTTTAAAACTTTATTCACATTCTCATGTCACATCGTAGGCAATTGCATTGGTATCGCTGGATGAGTACCAACTTCTTTCAGCCCTTTTTATGTGACCAGTGTAGCACGAAGGCGCGTTTGGTGGAAAAAGCAAGCTAGCTAACTGGCCAGCAGGCTGAAGCGGGCCGCTCTGTCCCTCCACTCCCCCACTGCAGGGAGAGTTCTTAGCTAAGAGAACCGATGACAGCCCTGGAGATGGACAATCTGTTACCCATCTCCAAGTGTTGGCTGTCATCGCTGCGTGGAGTAAAGCAGAGGAACCATAGACTCTGTGCTCTTGCTGGCGGATTCAGGAGGGCAAACGCTGTTTTGTTGTATGTGTCATAGCAGCGGGTTGTATATCTGATTTTCCTTTTTAAATGACAAATAGATTACCGCCGCCTGCTGGAATGGGGAGTAGTTTCCTCTCTACCCTAGATGCAAAACATGCACCAGTTGTCCATCAAATGTAGTTTTTACGATGTGTTCATGTGCAATGTTTTGGCTAAGACACAGACTTGAGAAACATGAGAAGATGTGAGGCGATGCCACAGTTGGTCTTCGCCGCCACTTAACCCCAATTTCCACAGGATGCATAACTGCTGCGGATCTACTTCTAAACGGCGTCGGAGTCATTAGGTGTATTTCCACGTACTGCGAGATGGCTGCGTCCCAGCTTCGTCCCAACTTTGTCCCAGCTCCGGCAATAAGCAGCGCTTCTATTTTTGCTGGACACCGAAGAGCTTTGCTGCAATTCAGCACACGGCAGATAGTGCGGGACAGGAGGCCGAGCACAGAAAAAAAAATGAAACATCCGGTTCATTTTGAAAATAAAATACTGTGCTCACGGCAGATCAATCCACTCCACCTTGAAAACACAACACAGAGTTGTTTCTTCTCTACGCCTCTGGAAGGAAACAAATTGTTGGTTTTGTGTTTCTGTACTACATGAATTTGCAAAATCTCGTGGCTCTTTGAGACTTAAGCTGTCAACAAATCCGGACCTGGTGGGTTTTGACGGACAGCGGAGCATGGAGCCGTCATGCAGCGGAGCCGATCCGCAGCCGTTACGCATCCTGTGGAAATTGGGGGTTAGGCCTGTTACGATAACAAATTTTGCTGGAAGATATATTGTCTTAGAAATTATTGTGATTAACGATTGTTGTGGACAATGTGGTCTCTGTTAACAAAAAATGCACTTGAATAAAAGCCAAACACAACCAAAAACAATAAATAAAATGGAAATTAAAAACCAAACACAACCTAAATAAAATTGATGTAAACAAAATTACACTTCAAAATATTTGTAGACAAAAACGCCTGACTGTTTTACAATAAATGCGACATACCGGCTCGCTCAGGTTAAGTGGTTCACCGCGGTCATTCAAAGTGCTCCCGCGCTGCAGCCGTCGCGTTTGGCTTTGAAACCAATTCCATCTTCTATTTTATTTTTATCCCTCCAACTCTCAACTAGCGTTTTCTTCTCACTCTGCTCTTTTGCTGCACGCTATTGGTAGGCTACGCCAGGAGTCCCGCGTCCCCACACAGAGACCATGCGGCTGACAAGTGACTAGAGGGTTCACTCCTTGCGCTAAGGACCCGAGAGTGGTCATCCAGTCTCTTTGGGAGAGAGAGAGACGAGGAATACGTACAACCATTCAAATAAAAATTATTGTGGAAAGTATCAACCTCATTTTTATTTATCATGTAATTAATTGATTTATTGACAGTCGCGACAGGCCTAACACCAATATTTTTTTGCCATCTGCTTGGTGTGTCAACACCTATAGGCCTGACACTCGACTTTAAGGCAAGATGAGAGACACCCCCAGTCTGTTGGGGCTGCTTTAGCAGGAATTTATAGCCACCAACTCCGGCTAGGTCCCAGGAGCCACAGGGACTATAATAATAATAAAAAAAAAAAAAAAAGCAGAACAGTCGGCTAAGAAGGGGGATTAATTTCGGTCAGAGGGCATTGAAAAGAAGGAAGGAGTAATGGGAAACAAATGGAAGCGAGGAAAGTGAAAAAAGAAGTCTGTAAGAAGAGAACAGTAGTACTTTATTTCTGTCTCCTCTCCTCCCATTGTTGGGGCTCCCCTGACTGCATGTGGAGCTACCTAACCAAACATTGCTTTGCATTTTTGGTTCCCAGCCAAGGAACCCTGGGGCAAAGTCGCAGTGAGTGAGTGTCCCCATTCAGAAATGAATGCAAGACCAGGCTTGAGTGCATGTAGAGAACATCCATATGGCTGCTGGTTACAGAGGAGGGGCTGAGAGGAGCTAGGGAGGGAAAGACGGATGGTCCCTTCAGCCTTAAACAAGCTTCCTCCACATGGAGCACCTGCTTGCCTGATGCCAGGGACATACAGCGGGCTAGTGCGGCAGATCTTAAAGGCTGTGTTTACTCAGGCAAGTACATAGGCCAAGTGCTCTCATTAAAGGCTGGATTCTTACTGAATCCCAATGAAGATATTCAGCAGCAGCGGGCGGCAGATGGGAGGGTGACTGCCTCACTCTATCTGCTCTGTTCTGTCCTCACCCATCCTGTAGCATTAAGACCAAGGCCCTGTTTAGCGTATGCTAATAGTTAGGGATGCACCGATGCATCGGCTGGACATTGGAATTGGCCAATGTCAGCCATATTTACTGTCATCAGCTCAAATAAAGGGACATGCGCCGTTGGGAGTAGCCGATATTTATGTATTTTGCGCTGCCTTAACCCTTGTGTTGTTTTCCCGCCAAAATTGAAAATTGTTATCGATGTTTTTAACTTACGTTTTTGTCCCCTTTTGATGCTTTTTTCCAATGTTTGTCACTTTTTTTGACGTTTAACGCTACGTAACACTAACTTTACTTTAAATTATTTTTGGAATTTATTGTCCATAAACCTCATTTATAGGAAAATGTACCTAATGTTTGAGTTAGAAAAGCAGAAATTAGGAATTATTTAGACTAAAATTAAAGTAATGTATGTTGGATGACAGACTCCTTGTTTCACTCTGTCGCGCCTTTTTGTTTACATGTCACTGGTGAATAGACTTACGCAGAGGATACATCGGTGTATCTTTGGTTATTGCTCTTCAGGGCAGCCTCCTTGATCCTTGTTACTCAATGTGCCTTTTAGGAATTAGGACATCCTTTAACGTGGCATGCTGAGGTTTTCCGGGTCAAGCCCAAGGATTGAGTAGTTGAAGAGGTACAGATTTGGGAATTGGGAAAGGCCAATAGACTGTATGCAGAGAAACAACAGAAAGTCCTCTTGCTTCCATGATGTCACTGGTTTGGCAACATTTTGCCATCCCCTTAGTGAGTTATATAAACAAACAACAAAGCATGGTTCAAATCATCAGCCAAATTAAAATTCTACACATTGGTATTGACTGAGAAATTTGCAATCGGTGCATCCCTATTAATAACTGATGAGCTTGCTTTGATTTGGATATGTCTTTAAGCAAAAGAGACATTCCTCAGCTCTCATTACCTTCAGCTGTGCCAACTGTTCAGTTTTGAAAATAACACCAGCACTACAAACTCACTAGCTATTTAGGGGCATTAAATCAGTATACTCATGCACACCAAATGCAAACAATGACTTCCCTAGACTGGACGAGCGCATTTAAATATAATTGATAAGTCAAAGAGATGCTTTTTGGGGTCAAAGACCGCCCTTATGCTCACACAACTCCCACCTTTTCTTGCTGTCTTAATCATTTAATCTCAAACAAATCATTGCTCTGCAGGCTCTCAGCATAATGCTCACACCTCTGGATGGTGTGACATAAATATTCCTCCTACGCCTAGCAGGAACCCAAAGTGCTGCTGGATTCTCTGTCACACTGAAAAACAATTCACCTAAATTAAGAAGTGTGTGAAGTTATGAATTTGTTTTTTTTACTTTTGAATATGTCTTAGGATTTTAAAAAGATGGCATACTAATTTTAAAATGCTTTAAAAACGGGAGATCTTTTAAATCCAGCCCTTTGTGTACTGTACCAGACTGTTGTAGTGTTCTATTATTTATCTTTACCCACTTAGTCATTATATCCACATTATTGATTATTTATCAAAAATGTCAACCCTACAGTATCAATGTATTATGCCAAACATATCGTGTTATTTGATTTATTTTTTTTCATATCACCCAGCTCTAGGTCTATGTTTGGTATATGGTGTTATTTAACACTCTTGACATCTTGCTTTTTCACAAAATGTTGTTTGTAAGCCTCGTAATGTTTCAGAGAATATTGCCACTGCAATACAGCTTGTTTGATTTGACACATACGGTTGTGTGTTAAATTAACACTGGTACATGCAGAAGTTTAAGCAGTACAGTTATGCATAGCAGAAAGTTTGGTTATTCCCAGACTGCCCTGATTTTCTGCCGGAACAGCAACTTTCTGTTTCTGCCTTTTACACAGATTTGACCCAGTGCTGCAGGCCACAGCTGCAATATGTAAATAACAGAGAAACATTGAAGTCTAGATACTTGGCATCTAATGTTTTTTTTTTTTACAGGATTATTTGATGAACTACAAAGGCGGTGTGGCTTTGGAGAGTGAATGTTCCTTACTGACACACATTGTTGAAACAAAATTTTCAAAGTGATCCAATGTTGCACCCTTGCCACTCTTAAACATCTTTAAAATCTGATCTAATCAAATTAATCTTAATTTCCTTTCCTCTTTCCTAGATCTGGGGTCACTATCCTGGGATGATCTGGAGAATGACCTTCCAGATGAGTTAATCCCTAATGGAGGAGATCTGAGTCTGATGGGTGGGATGCCTTCAAACGGTGGTGCAGCACCTGGAGCTGGTGGGCCAGGTGGCACCCCTGTTGTACCCGATGCAGCCGCTAAGCACAAGCAGCTCTCGGAGCTCCTTCGAGCAGGTAGCACTTCCAGTGTTACAGGCTCAGGGCTGAACTCAGCTAGCCCTCAGCCAGGCGGTATGGGGTCTCAGCTGGGCACACCACTCAGAAAGAGCCCCCTTGGCCAGGGTTCCCCCAACAACCACCCGTCCCCCCAGGCCCAAAAAGCAGGAACACCAACTGGAGTAGCAGGACAGAACAACAACAATAATACTGCAACAACAGGCTTCAACCAGGCTATGACTAACAATAGCCCGGGCCATGCTGGGCTCATGGCCCAGGGAGGGCAGTCCCAACCTGGGCATGTGATGAATGGTGGTCTCGTACCTGAAGCTGGGAGAGGACGAGGAGCAGGGGTGGCTGGCATGCAGTACCAGGGACAGACAATGCAGGGTGCTGCTCCAGGACCAGCAGGAGCAGGGAGTGCATTGGCGGAAACACTCACCCAGGGAGGGCAACAGATGGGGTCTCACACCACCCTTGGTGCAGCCCAGCAAGCTGGAAACATGAACAAGGTCAGTAACTCTTTTTCCTTCACCATTTTGGCCTTTGTGCATGTTCATTTTGAGATTTTTTTGAGAATGTATCAAGGCTTGGATAGAACATGTTGCTGGCTGATTAATTGTTCTCAGAACTATTAATTTGTCATTCATAGAATGTGTGAATGGTGGTTGGAAAGCATTTTAACATTGGACACAAATGAATGTGAGAAAATATATATATATATATATATATATATATATATATATGTGTGTGTGTGTGTGTGTATGTATGTATGTATGTATGTATGTATGTATGTATGTATGTATGTATGTATGTATGTATGTATGTATGTATGTATGTATGTATGTATGTATGTATGTATGTATGTATGTATGTATGTATGTATGTATGTATGTATGTATGTATGTATGTATGTATGTATGTATGTATGTATGTATGTATGTATGTATGTATGTATGTATGTATGTATGTATGTATGTATGTATGTATGTATGTATGTATGTATGTATGTATGTATGTATGTATGTATGTATGTATGTATGTATGTATGTGTATATATATATATAAAAAAAAGTTCCTTTCGATAAAAGCTTCAGCTAAATGATGTGTAATGTTGGTCAGTTCTGACTCAAGTGGAGCCTTATTTGTCAATCCTGGATGAATTTAAAGCTGAACTGGATAAATAGCTTAAGCCGTAAGAAGTTGAAGTAGTGAATAGTTGGCAAGGATGGGAATGGTTTTAATTATTATACATTCCATTGGCAAGTTGAATAACACCATCAATGTAAAAAAGATGTGGAATAATTAAAAATAAATTTGAAAAATTAGGGCTAAAGCTAAATTGGATTGCTGGTTAAAATGTGTAAGAAGTAGGGTTGTGCCGATGGACGATATCATCTGGGCAAACTTTATACATTGTTTGTCTGCTATTCCATCACTAAATTTACTTCTGGGACTTTTTCTGTGAGAAATCCACTATCGAAAGCTCAAATACGGGCTGTTTTTTAAAAATGAATGGCTAATTGCAAATTTGGTCCGACTGTGTTGGAGTTCAGAAGCTCCACAGTCTGACGCTTACCGCCTGGACTGTCCATCTTCACCGACCCTGCTGTGAGCTGGTTGGAGCTCTATAAGGAGACTTGCAGACAAGAGACGTTTATTGCCCCAACTGTTTGTTTAAATAACTTAACACACATCCATTATACGATAAACTGGAACCTGTGTGTGTTTTTTTTGTAAGTTATGAATGCTCCACCAGAGATTGCAGTCGTAACGTAGCAAGGGGGTGTGTGTGTATGTATGTGTGTGTGTGTGTGTGTTTGTTTGAGACTCTAAACTCGTGTTGCTGTCATGTTGCGACAGACCCATCTGCTAGCAATGGGGGGCAGAGACGGAGAGCTACACAGAAAAATGCATGTATGCATGTTTTTCTACTGCAGTGACATTGCAGAAGTCAAATGGTGACGTATGTAAACGTAAAACATTTTCAAAGGCTTTCAATTTTTTTAAACTAGTTTTGTTTACATAGACTTGTCTTCCTCTTCTCTAATTTTATTGGCATATTGCTGTCTTTAGTTACACATTACGGCCATACTGTGGAGGCCTTGGCACCACGTTAACTTACAGCTATCCTGCTAGGCTCCGCTATGCTTGCTATTAACTTACAACACAGACTAACTCCCAGATGGTTCCATTGTTTGTGTTTGTGGGAGAAAGAAGGGTGGGGCAAGGAGGGGTTGAGCAAAGCAATATTTTTACAATATTTAAAGATTTTACCCATTTTAAATACTAAACAAAAAAGAAAATCAATATGTGACGGTCAGTGTGTAATGCATGGGAAACACTGCTGTGGCAACAGGACTCTGCCAAGAGCCACACTTGGACTGTGAAAAAGAGTGAGGAGTCTGATGAGGTTTAAGTTGATTAAAATGATTAAGCATCCAATAAAAAACCTTTTACATTTACTCTTATGTTTGATTGTTAAATACATTAAATGGCAAAAACATCAGATCTTTGAGATCAAGACTTAAGGTGTGTGTGTATGTGTGTTTGTGCGTGTGTGTATAGTGTCATTTGCTGCTTATGTGTTTGCTTGCCACAATTGTGGTTTCACAGGAAATCAGTAGGAAGCCATCTGAATACTGAAGCGGTACGTAATCACAACACACAGATGCTGCAATCTTCTGAGAAGAGACTTTGAGAGATAGTGAATTTGTGTTATGACATTCATTCTCAAATAAGAGTATGTACACATGCTTTAACCACAAGAAAGATTAAAAGCTAATGTAGAAGCGTGACTGTCTGCATTTGCAGGAAAAGGCATGTGTTGTAAGCATCACTGGTCTCCTGTGATTATCAAGCCAGCTCTAGAGATGAAAACCACTACACAGAGTGTTTGGGGCTTCCTCTATTGTGCTTTAATCGTAGGTTGTAAATCTCTTTCTTGGCATTTGTGTCGTTTAGAGACTGCTGTCACTCCTTCCCGCCCCATGCGCCTTTGTTATTGTATATGCCTGAACATTGCTCTCGCTTCTATGGCTTATTGTATGGCTGCTTGCCCTGTCAGTCATGTAGGGAAAAATGGGTATTGTAAACCACTTAATCATTTAGACTGACAGAAGGCGAGTGCAATGAGGAAGAAAGAGGGAGGGCAGCTCAGCTCAATAGTCTGGCCTGGCAGCAGAGCATTGAGATGATACTTGGCAGCTGTCCTGCCTGCCGATGTGTGGAGTGTGTCAGAGCGGGGGACTGAATGGGAAGAGCAAAGCAGAGGGGGTGTGCGTTTATGTGTGTGCAACTGTGTGTGTCCGCCCTGCTCAGCTGTGTTGAAAGGCTGCCAGTGTCTGGTCGACTCAGCTGGATCTTTTTTATCTGGTCTGTTGGAGCGGTGTCAACAGCCTGAGGGATACAGCCTTGCCTAGCATGGCTGAGTCTGGTCTGGTCTCCCAGCAGCTCTGTGGATGCGAGAGCAGCAGCATGTAGATCAGTGTGTAAAGCGTGGCACTAACGAGGATTTTATTCCCCCAGGTGCCTCACATCTTAATGTATGCTGTCATCGTTCATGGTGGTGGATTTGGGTAAACTCGCATTCCCGTACAAAGTAACCTAGGTATTGGGCCTGTATCAGACTGAATTGTAATTGTCATGTCGTATAGTGATGGGCTTGTTTCAGAAGGCGGCAGCAATGCCACATTGTGGATGCTGGCTGCTGTAAAACTCCAATGAAGAAGAAAAAGAAGACTTCATCTGAATGACGCTGAGGGAGGTAGCCTCCCTTTAGCTTAATGGTGCTATTGGGAACGCCACCATTTTTACAATGTTTCTGTGAAAATCGTGATGTTGCAGTCCCTAATCCAATTAAGAGTGCTGATCCATGTCAGTTCATCAATTTCAAAAACAAAGTCCTTCCAGAGACCATTTTATGTCCGATGCTTAGCCGCCAAAGATGATTGTAATTGGTTTAAAGAAATGTCGATAGAGCAGGGCACGTTTTTCTCCTATCTGGAATGTTGTGTGGACTAGCCAGACCCTCCAGCGCAGCGCTGTGGAGATAGGTCTGGCAATGCAAGACATCACCAAAGTTAGCAAAACCGCTCTCACATTTTTGCACTTAGTTGATAAAAACAAATTCAGTTATAAAAACTACATAATCATATACACACTTGTCTCTGCTTTCATGCCATAGTTTGCCACACCCCCTCTATAAATGCACAGCGAACTGGAGCAGATCCTGAAATTGGCACCCCTATGTAGCCGACTGAATCGAGAATCAATTTTGATTTTGGAATAATGACCTCAAGAATCTGAATTGAATTAAATTAAATATGAATTATCTTGAGATACCAAATATTCATACCCCTAATATATTGTTATAGTAAATTTTCTAGAAATTCGACTGTGTGATTGCTTTGTTTCCGACCGTGGCTGTCAGAAAACCAGGGGAGACTCTTTATTTTTTTACACCGTTTTGTTTATTTCACATGTCGTCATTGTATCTTTAAACACAATTCCAGGAGGTGCAATGATCATATGCAGGCTGCGTGGAATGGGGAACCCCAAATACGCTACTAAAAGCTTTTCGGAGGGGTCCGATAACAATACACATACAATAAACTTATTCCACCAACTCTGCTCCGGTCACATCTAGGCTACACGTCTGCTTCCTCTTTCTCTCTCTCTTCTGCCAACTTTCCACCTTCATTATACTGTCTATGCTTTCTAGGGGTGTATGATTCAGAAAATACGATTTGAATTCCAGTTTTTAAGCCCATGATTCGATTCAATATTAAATCAAACGATTCTAAATGTAGTTACTTTTCCCATGTACTGTATGTATGCATGTTCGTATCCATATTATTCATTTGGATTGGTTTATTTTGACAACCTGTTATGATGTATGTTGTGCGTGATGTCTGTAAGCTACTGGGACCTTGAATTTCCCCTTGGGATCAATTAAGTATCATGTGATTGCAGTAATCGTATAATTAAAAACAAAATCTATTCTATGAATTGATTTTGAATCTGTAGAGCTTGAATTTTTTTGCACATGCACTGAGCTCTCTTAAGAGCTCCAGTACCATTTTACAACAAATTCTTTATCACGCTGATGTGACCGATCCGAACATCATTTCTAATATCTGTCCGAACCCGGCCCAGCTCGTCAGGTCCCGACGGGCTCGGGTCGGGTATCTGCACTCTAATTTATATACCGTCTATGGGTAACATGGGCAGTGAAGGGAAGCAGGCAGCGCCTCTTGTCCCAGCGGCTGCCAAAATGGGCAGTGAAGCCAAAGCCTAACCGGAGTGTCGCAGAAGCACACGAAAAAGCATTGAGTCATAGCCTTTGAGTCATAGAGTCTTTGCTCTGTAACAAAACCAGCAGAACGCTGGCGTCAGAACGTTGGTTTGTTGTGTTGTAGTTCTTTCTGGGGGATATTGGTGTTGGTACGTATGCGACGATAAAACTACAAATCCCTTGATAAATGCAATACCTGTCTGCGAAATACATCTGCGTCTCATCAGTTAAGTTAAAGTTTGGTTAGGCATACGTGTGGAAAATGGGAAAGTGTATGAACGATTTCTGCTGTTGGTTACAAGCGGTACCCAGCTCCAGTTACGAGGCTCGCTGCAAACGTAATACATTTTTTAATTTATTTTTATTCAATTAGAGACTCTGGGTGTGAAGGCGCTGGAGTCACATGCCAAAACGGAGAAACAAAAGCTAGCTGCAAAATGCCTTCAGCAGACTCTGCCAATTAGCCAGCTTTGTTCCTAACCCCTGCTATGGTATGGTGTTTTGTAATGTAAATAAATATGAGATGAAATCTACTCCATTTGAGCAGAGATTGCCAAGATTTTGGGAAGTCTCCTTCATTTATTTCCATTTAGCAACGCAACAGTGCATACAATGACTTTACTTTTTACTATCAGTGAATAGCACTGAAAAAGCGTTTACCTTATCTTCCGGTGAAAACGTGTCGCTGTTTGGCAGGTGCTTGTGCGCGTGGTGGCGAAGCTGCGGTGGAGAGCGGGTGCTGTAGGAGAGCGAGTACGTTAGAGCCGCCGGTCGAGCAGCTCCCCCCGCGATCAGCTGATCTGACAATGCCTAAATCCGTTTGTGACATTTCAGACAGGATCATGGTCCTCTCCAACCAGCACACACCATATTTTAATTGTTTATATTAACTTTGCCATTCCTTTTAGACTGAGTCATCTGAAAGGCTCCTTATCCCTAGACAACACCAGTTCTCTGCATACAGACAGGCTATACAAAATAAACGTCTTATGACAGTATCAAGACAGTCATTATGGGCCATTATAGCCATTCCCCTTGATATCATATAATCTAAAGAAAACAGAATAAGATATGGTGATACCTCATAATAGCAGTGTTAGAAATGATACAAACACCAATCCACTACTATTACCACTGCTACAGTACGTACTAGTACTGCGCAACTCAATGAAAATATAGCTTTACTCCAGATGTGGTGTAAGAAAGAGGTGACCAGTATTACTGTGCGGGGTACACAGTAATACATATTGAATTATATTGTCATTAGGACGTGGGTTATAGGAAAGACATGTTATTTCAGAAAACATTAAAGTTTGGTTAAACGACAACAATGAACAGAGGGTAATTTAACATATGCTCTATTTATTTGGGCGCAAAGCGCATCATTTTAAAATAAATCCATATGGAAGTTTTTAAGGAAAGAGCCGTTTGGAGCGAAATCAATATTTTACAGATTACGATTAGCTGAGAGCGCCATAAAACATTTTCACAGTATACTCAACAGTACAAGTATTTGTACACTGTTGTATCCTTCAAAAGTTTTTTTAAAAGCTTGTCCAAGTCCGTTCCGTCCGCTCAGACTTGGTCACTGAGAATCTGAACATTATTTCCCCGGTCTGCAGACTGCTCGCCGCAGATGTAGCTCGGCTTCCACACCAATTTGTGGTCTGACACGTATCTCCAGGGCACACTCGGGCTACGCTTCCTTTGCCTTTAACGTCATAAATGAAAATAATGTCCAGGATCTCCGGGAAAAGAAACAATATGCGTGTCTCCATTTAAAACATCACTGCAGGTTGATTGTGGGCGACAACGCTGTCGTGGTTAGCTTACCGAAACTCTACTGCCGAAGTTATGTATGTATGTATGTATGTATGTATGTATGTATGTGTATATATATATAATGTGTGTGTGTATATATGTTTGATTAAAATTGGATCAGCGAATATTTCAAAAGAAAATCTGTCACTTTTAACACTAGAAGTGCCGGGATTCCATAACTACTAGAACTGCCGTGAGCGGTCATTTTGACCGCCAGATTCTAAACTCTATAATCTCTCATGGTAAATACCTAATTGCAATATTAATGCAGGTATTGTGTTAGGATATCTTTAGAAAAACGAAATAACCCCAATGTACAATTTAACGAGTTTAATTATATACTTGAGTTGCCCAAGTGTTTCAATAATTCATATCATGGCATAGTAAAAACTTAATTATTTCATTCACATTTGAAAAATATGGTATTTAAATTCATTCAACATAACTTATAACAGGCAAATAACACCTAAAAGTATTATACTTGAACATTTATAACCTAACCTAACCTGTCACTGCCTCCGTGTTGGTGTTTGCTGTGGTGCGCAGCGCTGCTCGGACCAAGCTCCGGTCCCTTTTCTCCTCTAAACTCGTGTCTCAGCTCGTCTGCCAGTTGCTGCCTGAACTTCCTCCGGACAATTTCACTGCTGGTGCCCCCCTTGGAGAGGATGTGGTGCAGTGATTCCCGCCAGTGTGAGGAGGATGTATAAAGTTATATGAACACGTAGGCAGCCAGCGGCCACTAGCTCCGTGTACCGAGCCTTCCCCCGGAGCGAGCGCGCGGCGCTGCCTTCTGATTCAGAACAGAGTCCATCCACGCCGTATTCATTGTCGCTACCGACTCTGGCTTTGCCTTCGGCCCATCGTTGGGCATCAACGATGGGCCGAAGGCAAAGCCAGAGCCAGAACACTTGTTACTCTAGACCGCTTATGACGTTTCTCTGGCAGAGACGCTGATAGTAACTAAGCAACCAATATGCATCTTCAACCCCGCGAAAGATTAAAAACAATACCGCGAAAATCCGAGCGGTCAATATGACCGTGTATGGCCGAAATAGGTAAAAGTGATTTTATTTTCTTTTCCTAGTGTGTAATGTATATAAAAACTATTTTAAATGAAAATATAGACCCTTTTAGGAAAAGTCAGTTACCAACAGGATTGTATTTTTTTATCCAGCAAAGTTATTACATATATAAATTTCAAAACGGTCAAAATGACCGTCATGGCCGTTCTAGTGTTAAAGCTAGTTCACCTGTTAATTCCGTGATTTCCTTACAAGTAATGGATAATTTAAAAGGCTATTTTTTTTAAACTGAGTATGGTGCAGTGCGCACTTTACATAAAACCCTACAGTACAACAATTCCATTTTAACCGAAAATTCTATGGTCCAGCTCCGCTAAAAACACAACACTGAATCCGTCAGCATCTTAGCGTGTTGTTCATTACCTTGCTTGATTCTTCTGTGTTGTGTGCAGTTGTTTATCGCCCACCAAAACTCAACAAGGATTTTATTTGTGAATTTTCTGAGTTTTTAGCGGATGTTGTTCCTAAATACGAAAAGCTCCTGGTTTGTGGGGATTTCAATATCCATGTATGTTGTCCCTCAAACCCACTTGCTCATGATTTTAAAACACTTTTGAACTCTTTTGGTCTTAACCAATGTGTGGAAAGGCCGACACATCATCTAGGCCACACCCTGGATCTCATCATCTCCTATGGGCTTTCAGTTTCACTTGGAGAAATAACTGAAACTGGTATCTCAGATCACTTCCCCATCAGGTTTGAGATCAGTGTTCCACCACCCTCTATTAAACCTGTCTCCTTAGGGTCTAGGCGCCGTTGCATCACATCCTCGTCAGCTGGCGAGTTTGCATCTGTGTTTGTGGGCTCACAGTTTTATGTAAAGAATGGTCTGGTCTCTCCCTCTTCTCCAGAAAGCATTCTCTCTGTGTTCCATTCCACATGCACTGACATCTTAGACTCTATTGCCCCTTATCGGATTAAAACTGTTAAACCTAAGGCGGACCCCTGGCTAAATGACACCACAAGAGTCCTTAGGCAAAAATGCAGACAAGCTGAACGAAGATGGAAGAAAGACAATTTACACGTGTCACTGGGTGTATTAAGGGACAGTCTAGCCACATACCAGAATGCTGTGAAGGTGGCGAAGATGCAGCATCTCTCTTCTGTCATAGCTAGCAGTTGCCATGAACCAAGAGTGTTATTTAATACTATTAACTCGGTCATAAATCCATGCTCCTCTACTCCGACAGATGTGTCAATCAGTACATGTGAGAAATTTCTTGGTTATTTTATTGACAAAGTAGCATCTATTAGGAAAATCACCAGTGCTAATTTTAAGGTGTTTTTACCTGCTTCTCCTTCACACTCAGCTGTGTTTGAGGAATTTAAGCCAGTTTCTCTGATGTTACTTAGTGAGGTTGTACAACACATGAAACCTACCAACTGTCCCTTAGACATTGTCCCCGCCAAAATGGTGAAGGAGGTTTTTAATACCATTGGGGCGAGTCTTCTTACTCTTTTAATTCCTGTCTTACCTTAGGTTCTGTCCCAGCTGCCTTTAAACATGCTGTGGTCCGGCCCCTACTTAAGAAGCCTAATCTTGACCCTACGGTGCTGTCCAATTTTAGACCAGTCTCTCATCTTCCTTTTCTTTCAAAGGTTTTAGAAAAATTGTTTTTATACAGTTACAAGTCTTTTTACAATTGAACTGTGTTTTTGAAAAATTTCAATCTGGTTTTAGATCACGTCACAGCACTGAGTCTGCACTGTTGAGGGTACATAATGATATTGCCTTGTCTGTAGATGCCGGGAATCCTACTGTTTTAGTCCTTTTGGACCTCACAGCGGCGTTTGATACAGTGGACCATGCAGTCCTCCTCTCACGCCTTGAGAATTGCGTAGGCATCAGAGGTTTGGCACTCAAATGGTTCAGCTCCTATCTGTCAAATAGGAGCTTTTCTGTTATGATTGGTGACCTCTCCTCGTCAGTTGCTCCTCTCTCTTGTGGGGTACCCCAGGGATCCATTCTTGGCCCTATTCTGTTTTCTTTATATATGCTGCCTTTAGGGGCGATTATAGGGAAACACAACCTGTCATTTCATTGTTACGCAGACGATTTGCAAATCTATTTGCCTATAAAAGCAAATGACAGTGTTGCACTAAACTCCCTGCTAAGCTGTATCGCTGATATTAAGTTATGGCTTTCAGACAACTTTCTTAATTTGAATGATAGTAAAACAGAGTGTATTATTTTCAGTACTCCAGGCATGCAGAATGGGCCAGCTTTGAGTTTGGGAGCTCTGACATCTTGTACGAGATCTATTGTCAAAAACTTGGGGGTTACTTTCGATTGCTGCATGAAATTTGATAAACAGATCAGTAATGTGGTTAAAATGAGCTTTTTCCAGCTTCGTCTGCTGGCTAAAGTTAAGCCCTTTCTGAGCAGGCACGACCTAGAAAAGGCCATTCATGCTTTTATCAGTTCAAGGTTGGACTACTGTAATGCCCTCTATGTTGGACTGAACCAGACCTCCATCTCACGTCTTCAGCTTGTTCAAAATGCTGCTGCTCGTTTTTTAACAAATACATCTAGACGTGCACACATCACTCCCGTTCTCTACACCCTGCATTGGCTCCCGGTGCGTTTTAGAATAGAGTTTAAGATTTTATTGTTTGTTTTTAAAGCTTTAAATGGTCTCGCCCCAGAGTATCTGTCTGAAATTTTAACTGTACGGAGAACAACCGGTCATTGCGGTCTTCAAATCAGTTGGTTTTAGAAGTCCCAAGGTCCAGGTATAAACGGTGGGGTGATCAGGCTTTTGCAGTTGCTGCCCCGAGACTCTGGAACAAGTTACCCCCTGATATACGTACGGTTACAGATGTCACTCTTTTCAGGTCCAAGCTCAAAACATATCTGTTCAGTCTGGCTTTTGATACGTAGCAGTGGTGTGACAATTTCATTCTTTTGTTTCTTTGTACTTCTTCTGAATTTACAATTTCTTTGTTCACTTTTTCTATTGTATGTTGTGATTTTACTTATTTTGTTAAGCACTTTGGATACCTGCTGGTAGTTGTAAAGTGCTATATAAATAAATTTTGATTGATTGATTGATTGTTTGTAGCCGTTAGGTTACCCACAAATTTATTTTCCCTTTACTGACTTTAGCAGTTTGACTGTCCTGCTCTTACGGACCTGAACTAACCAGAGACAGTTGCATCGATTATGTACTTTTTGCTATTGTTCATAGCAGTGCGACACTGAATGAATATAGGGGATATGCAATGGGTATTTGCCATTGCTTTTGGTATTAAAAAATGTTTTTTGGCCTGTACAGTTAATGTTACTACAGTCTTATCTGGTGGCTCCGTAACCTACCTACTGCAATGTTTTCAACTGTTTCTCATGGTTCCATTGGTTGCTAACTCTACTACCGACTAGCTTGAGAAGAAAAGGGAGGGGATGGAGGTGATGAAATAGAAATAATCGGAACTGTTTCCGTAGTTGAGGGCTGTAAAAGTCCCTCCTGCCAATAGCTAGTAACATGCTGAGCGGTTATGGTGCCAAAGCATGGGCTGGTTTAGACCAAACCAAGCACAGTCATCCTGGCACAAGTATGATTGGGCCCGCAGCTGCAGAGGGGGTCTTGTAGTGACATATTAGTATTGAAATGAATGCGGATCCCTTTTTGGCCTAAATAGTGTGTGCTGTCAGTCTGTGACACTAATGCTTCAAAATTATTATATTAACTTTATTATCATATGTCTGTCTTTCCAGATGGGCCCGGGCAGTAATGGGGCTCATTTTGGGGCCCAGCCTTACGGTCAGGGTGCCATGGGGCCCGGCCAGCAGCTAAACCCTCAGCAGCAGCTCCAGAACAAGGCTTCTCTTGCCAACAGCCTGTCACCCTTCCCCAGTGAGCTCAAAGGGGCCGCTGTCACTAGCGTGCCAAACATGGTTAGTGCTTGTTATGTATATTGAGACGTTACCAAACAAATAATAACACAAATGTTATTAGAAAAATGTTTAGACACATGAATTTCACTCAATACGGCAATTCCCAGTGAAGCAAACAACTCTCTTCTTGGCATACCTCTCAACAAATGCTAACGCTGTATCGCTCATTTTGAGAGAAGGTGGTGGTAATGCATCTATAAGCTTGACGCCAACTGCAGCAGTGAAGTGAACGAAGTGAGCATGCCCATTAGTGTTTATTTGCTGTGCTGTCTTTACTTCACAGTACTTAAATCCCTTACTTCAATTTATTTCTGTCCTCCGTTTTTAGAACTGCGGTGACACCAGCTACACACGCTATCTCTACTTAAAAATTAATTGTGTGGGATAGAGTTGGTCCGATGATGTCAATGGCCAACAGCCAGACATCATGGTGCCCATTTTTCTGCTGCTGCGGTGGATATACCGTAGCTGGTTTTATGATGTTTTACTCTGGGCAGCATCATATGCCAAATCGGTAGACCTCGCCCACCCTAACGTGGGAGCCAACAGGGCCCTAATAGCCGCTTTCCGACCGGAGGGATTTTTGCAGTTCCTAGAACATAACATTCCAGGGATCCTTTTTTTAACATGTTCCGACTGAACCAATTTGGGGATTTTTAAGTTTCTCTGACTGCAGTTCCTGTAACTCTTTCATCTCCTACTTCAGGGCAGATTCTTTTCGCTGTTCCCTTTTCCGCATAGGAACCTACGTCAATGAGAGTTGGGTTTCCGGTACACAGATACCAACAGCAGGACGATTTTAACAATTTTCACCTTATTCATCACTAAATTCACTTCTGAGAACGTTTTAGGCAGAAATTAACTGTTTAGATTTAGAATATAGGTAGTATTGTGAAAATCGTTGACAAATTGCCAATTTGCTTCAAGGTTTTCAGAGTTGAGAAGCTCGATAAAGTGATGTGACAGCCAGTTAGCGCCTGACGGGGCTGCTAACGCGTTGCTTGGACAGTCATGCTCTGAGATGCCACTGTAAACTGGAGGTCTCTCAGACTGGTCTCATAAATAAGAGGCTTTTAATTTGCCATTGATAGATTGTTTTGGTTAAATATCACAACACATGTCCATCATAAGATCAAGGTTAACTGTCTTTTTGGAGTTAAACTCCACAAGCTGGCGCGCACACACACACACACACACACACACACACACACACACTAGGAAGAGGAGAGAGATACCCGTTTCTCTTCGGGAGACTTTTTTAAATCATGACAAGCTACATTAGATTAGTGGACTGTTCCTGTAACTACCTGGTCGGAAAGAGGCTATAGTTACATTCTGGTTCACCTCGTAAACTCTGAAATCTATACTTTTAACCCTCCTAACCCGAGAGACTCGCCCACGACCATAAAAAGCACCTCTGATTCATAGTTCAATCATTAACCATCCATAACACATAGAAACTCGCCGAAAATTGTGGCTAAAAACTAAAGAGTTAGTGGTTACGGAGGTCTTTTCCGGGTCCTTCTAGCCTCTACAGGTGATTTTCTATCCAGCCTGGAACTTCTGCCTTTTTTGGGGTTCGTTGAGCATTAAATCCATACCTTTACATCCAAGATTTATCCACTTTTTGTCCATAATTCATCGCGTTTTCGCTCAATTCTGCCGCTAGCGCCGTCCGTCCTTTGTGTACGGAAGTCAAGGACTCCATATATGGGGTGTATGCCCATATATGGGAGACAACGTCACCCAAAATGTATGGAAGGCCAAAAGGCAGTATGGAAGGCCAAACGGTGTATGGAAGGCCAATAGGAGAACTGTTTTAGACACACAATTGCTTGTGTAGCATTGCTGTGGGTGTAATATCAATAAATATGACATTATTATGTTGATTATTGGCATAAGTAAATGTCATGAGGGCAAAAGCGCCTTGACTTTATTTGAAAAAATGCATGTATTTTGTCAACTGTATAAGTTATAATGATTATTTCTTCACAATGTGACTCCCAAGACATATGAGAAGTGTTTTAGAGAGTAAAATGGCTTAGGTTTTATTGATCTGTGTGTGATATCAATACATATCTGGAAGATTCATGTTCCGTTTTGTTTATTTATTTGTCTTTAAGGTCCTACAACCATTTTTAACATGCAGGTGAGCTCACTGCAGCCCAAATATTCTAATAACCCAGTTTGTCCTGAAAAAAATGATGTTCATATCTTGACTGTAGACACCAGGGTTGGTGTTTTACAAGCTTTTTTATAAAATAAATCCAGACGGACAATGAACTGTAAAAATGGCCTTAGGGCTCAGAGGGTTAATGTCTTTGAAGGTTGTTTAAAAAGTTGAAAGTTTAAGTTATTTTGTATATATACATAATCTGTCATTTTCTTGTTTCAACACTGCATTTTTAATGATTATATGCTAAAATCATATAAATAGCCCACAATATCTACATAGATTCATAAAATTCTATCAAACTAGCAAACTATTTTTTTTAAAACATTGCTCTCTGTTTATTTAATGCTTTTTGTCCTTTGCCAATATAATGCCAGAATTTTATTGTACCATATATTACTTACAATGCCGTATTTATTTAAGCATATAGCACAGGTATTTGTCACAAAACGCTGTTACATTTTGTTTTGTTTTCGACATTGGGTTGAGGTATGAACAGTAAACTGTACTATTTGAGTATAGGGATACCACGGTAAGGACATTTTCCCACCAGTTAATAAACTTGTGACAATACCGGTTTACACCACAAATGTACCACAGCTGTGTCTCTCTGGTCAAGGTTTTGCTATGCGGACCAATTTGGCAGCTGCCTGGTTGAGACAGGAGGCAGCTTCCCTTAGCCTGTATGTAATTATAATGTTAATCAATTGGACTGTTCAGAGCTGTTCGGAGCTCCACGTTTGGCTCACAATCTACGTTTCTGGTCTATTGTCTCCATGAGTGAATCTGGCAAGGAAACACACTGATAATCTATAGAAGAAGTAGAAGTTTAAAGTAGCAGAAAATGGAAATACTTGGTTACTGGTTTCATTCTACCACTGACAACCACGACCACTAACAATGTGCTGTCTGCAAGGATGTAACGGGACACAGAAATCGCTGCTCAGTTTATACTGGGTTTGTAGTAACGGTTTGCTGTGAGTTTGGTACAGCAGGAGAAAAAAATGCTTACAGCACACGGCTAAATGTTTCTGGGCAAAATTGCGCTTGTGAACTTTGGTTCCACATTCCGTGCAACAGTCTAGATACCGTGTATTCAATGTGCCCCCCCGTACTGCAACTTTATACGAATACACTATTATTTATATATATATATATATATATATATATATATATATATATATATATATATATATATATATATATAAAATAGTGTATTCGTAAATGACCATCTTAAATGACTGACAAGAATTTGACAACTGTGGTATTGACACGGCTGCAATCAAATGTTTTAACCCATTGCAACTTTGACATATGTCTTTTTTTCTTTGTCAACCTCTCAGCAGCCTCAGCAGCAGGCGGCAATGCTCCAACTGGCCGGTGGCGGAGGTGTGGCTGTGCCTTCGGCAGGCCCCACAGCCGACCCAGAGAAGCGCAAGCTGATCCAGCAGCAGCTGGTCTTGCTGCTTCACGCACACAAGTGCCAGCGACGGGAGCAGGCTAACGGGGAGGTGAGGGCCTGCGCCCTGCCTCACTGCCGCACCATGAAGAACGTCCTCAACCACATGACACACTGCCAGGCCGGCAAGTCTTGCCAGGGTGAGTTGAAGCATTTGATAGAATCGTAAAATCCAATTGATAATTTCCTGGGGTTGTAAAGTTTGTAGAAATCAACCCTTTTACTGATTGAGACTTTGCTGCTGTTATGTTAGATTATTAAAGGAGAATTCCGGGCAATTTTTAAGTTAATCTTGATAGCTATAAATATGCGAGTAAAATCAATAGAAGAAAAAAGAAAAAAAACCAAATCGGTGCGGTCAATAACACAACACTTTGTGGGTGTGATGGATCTGGTGTTGGTGAGTTGGAGGCTTGGCAGTGTCGATCTTTGTGGTAGTAGCAATCCCGACCGGCTTGCTTCTCGAAACGATCTGCACACTGTTTACCTTTTCCTGCTACACTGGGACTTCAATGCGAGACTACAGCTAGCCTTTAGTAATGCTATCACTGTGCAGGCCACAGACATCATTTGGCCCGTTTCCATGTAGGTACATCATCACTGATGTGATCATAACCACTATAGTGTTCAATTACCTATTTTTGAGGGGGAATAAACTTCAAGTTTTCATCTCAAATGCATAACCTGTTCTCTAGAGGACATAACCAGACCACCGGGCACTCACTGGATTTTTTTTTCCGGAGCTGGAGGCGATTAAGGCGGGGAGAAATCAAGAAACGAGGTTGCCGGCCGGGCCCACTAGCGTGGCTAAGGGAGATACCACACAAATCAACACTGCCAAGCCTCCTACTCACCAACACCAGATCGATCACACAAAATGGATGAGCTACAAATGCACACAGAACTGATGCGTGATGATTATCACAGAAACATGAGTGAACACACAGCAGCTAGCAGCCAATAGCTAACAGGGCAAGCTAGCTAGCAGCAGGATAGAGACAGGGTAGGTGAATTTAAACAATGTCTAAGTTGAAAACGCATCTTGTCATGTAAGGGCCCTGTTCCTGTTGCACAGACATTTTAATTGCATTTTGTGTCTGTTAAGAGGCACAAAGGCACTCTAAAACTGGCCCCGACAATTGCCGTTTTAGCTGAGTGGAGGCTCCTAGACATAGCTGCAGCTACATCGTGTTGACCGCACTGATTTGGCTTGTTTTTTTTCTGTTGACTGTACTCACATATTTATAGCAATCAAGATTAACTTAAAATTGACTGAAATTCTCCTTTAAAGGGCTTAAGACTCAGACTCAGTTATTTCTAAACGTTAATTAATGTTTATGGCAATATTCGCAAAGTAAGCAAATACATTCTGGTCCTAACCCACTTGATATATGGATCTTGTGTATATTCCGCTTTGTTTGTTACCAAGTAATAGAGACATTGGAATGACAACATTTAGGGATGTCTCATAGATCTACCTTTCGTGAATATTTAAATAATAACTATATAACTAACATACAGAGAGCCGAGTATGCAAGCTACTGATTTAAATTCCGCTGCTTTCCCCACATATGATTACCATATATAACTTTGACAAAAAAGACAATTTGCAATCTTTTGAACAATCGTAAACAAACTAATCTCAATGACGCATGTACCCACACTTCCAACTCGTTTAACACTGAATTTCTGACCGGTTGTTTTTGTCCAACTACACACTATTAGTTGAGGGTGTGGGCGTCAAGCACCTGGCAGGTATACTCCGAACACTTGGGATAGTCCATGTTCTGCAGACAAACCATGTTTTTGTTTTACTTTATACAAACTTTGCAACTGTGTTGTGGGGGTGTTGTCATTCTTGGGCTACTCAAAAACAAATCTAACCAAAAGTTGTTCAATCCTTTAAAATTAGACATATGTGCTTTTTTAGGTAAGTTTAGTAGTATAAAGATTTAAAGCGCATAAATATTCAAACATCTATATTAAACATCTCAATTTAAAAACTGCCTAATTATACTTTCTCCTAGTTTTGCGCATAAGGCAAATCTACATTTTGTGTATGGGACTGTTTTCATACAACCCATTTTTGGCCAGGTTAAAAAAAAAAAAAACCTGTCCAAGGAAACTCATAACAGCTATTTTAGAAAAATACAGTGTTAAGTCGGGCTGGGAAAAATGTACCTGCTGCTTGGGGTTGCAAGAACAAGTGAAAAAAGCTGATATAGAACAGCAACCATGTTGGTCATGTGTACACACTTTAATGTAAAACAAAACAAAGCTAAACATAAGTGTTGAAAAAAACAGCAATTGTTTCATTTATCATTTCCGAGGTAAATGTGACAATCGTCATTCCCAGGGTTTGTTTCTCAGTGGTGACTAAATACGGAAAACTGTCAGCGTCAAGACTAAGCCCCGTTGCTCTCTTTCTCTTTTTCTCTGCAGTGGCTCACTGCGCGTCGTCCAGGCAGATCATCTCCCACTGGAAAAATTGCACACGACACGACTGTCCTGTCTGCCTGCCGTTGAAGAACGCCAGCGACAAGCGCACCCAGCAGCGTAAGTACATGAAGCAGGCTCCGGCCCGCTGTCGCTTGACCATTGTCAAGTCGCTTAACGTCACCACAGACACCAAACGGAAGGCTACATTACTTCCATTAAGTAGGCTGAATAAGCAGGAAATCTAGACATGGCAAACTCTGTGCTCGTTTTACCAAGGCCCCAGTCTCAGTCATTACGAGAGATTATGTTAGAGTATTGAATTCTAGCAGTTCATAGTGTATTTTACCATTCAGGCAATTTATTTCTAGGTTTGTGCTTTTCATCAATGACAGAAAGCACTCAATGTGCAAGAGTGTGGTCCTACTGGGCTTGTAATCTGACACACAGAAGGGATAGGATTGTGATGGAGGAAAAGAGGGAGGAAACAGAGCTGTCCCGCTGAGCCATTGGCTGTAGGGCTGTTTGCTGCTACTCCCCACTAGAACAGAGCTGAGTTTGACACTTGTTCTGCCTCATTCTAAAACAGTTTTGTTTTGTTTTTCAAGCTCTCCATGTAGCTGTTGTCACAGATTCAGTCTGTTCACCATTTTTTCTCTGTTTTACTTTGAATAGTTTATTAGCTCTCTAGATAACTTACATTAGTTATTTACACTTTTGTTCCCATCTTTTTCTTTACTTTACCACTCTGCTCAGCATCTTTCATCACTTAAATCATTCCAGCGTTGGTCTGTCCCTGTTTAGCTTGCATGTTAAAGAACATGACGCCAAGGCTTGTCTCTCATGCCAACACAAGTAGAGCGTTCTGCCTCTTCCCAACTTTGTCTTTGCACAGACTAAGAGCTTATTTAACCAGACCAAAGCCTGAACCCAGAAAAATATGCTAATGCACTGTCCCCTGAAGGGATTTATGCATTTATTCAGTTCACCGCTGTTTAAAGCGTTTAACCTTATATTATATTCTCACTGTATCATGTTGCCATGTGACTTTATTTGCCAGAAGTTTAAGTGTGAATGCATGTGTTTTTGGTACTTCCTGTCTTAAATATTCTACAACTTTGCCATGTTTTCACCGAAGCAGATTATTGTAATATTTATTGGGCATGGCATAGTATCAACACTTACATTTTGTTTGCGTACTCTCGCTGGTGCAGCAGTAGAGTAAGCAAGATGGTCAGTTCAAACTGCTGACAGTATTTTCAGTATGATTGTGTTTAAGTGTTTTGGACTGACTGCTCCATCTCTCACCCCAGCCATGCTAAGCTCCCCCAATGCGGGCCCCCAGAACCCTATGTCCTCGGTTGGTGTGGGTCAGCCCAGTGCTCCCACCATCAATACCTCAGCCCCCATAGACCCAAGCTCCATGCAGCGAGCCTACGAGGCACTTGGGCTGCCCTACAGCAGCCAGACAACTAGGCAGGCCCGGGGGGCCCCAGGACAGACTGCAGGTGCACAGAGCACACAGGCCCAGCAACAACAGCTTCCACAGCAGATGAGACCCATCAATACACTTGGTAAATCCAAACAGTATGATTTTATTCCTATATTTTCTATGTGCACTTTTAGAAACCTTACAATATTGGGTCCTCTCTCAAATGTATGCGTGTATGTTTTGATTGACTTGTAAACTGCAAGGCTCTGAGAAATGTGTCTAAAGACTTTTTAAAATTTTAAAGAAAAACTAAAAAAACTTTAATTTAAGTGTTGTCAAGCTGCTATTTTAAGTGATTTTGTTATTGTATAGAGTAATCTTCAGTTGTAGACATGGTGGCCATATTGTATAGTCTGAGCTTGGTTTTGAAATCAAGGCGGTGGTATTTGCTCACAGCGCTCTGTATTTACAGAACGCCAGATGGCTCTTGGAGGTGCGACATTGGGCGTGATTACTTCAGAACAGACAAACCTGCACACGGACTCCCTACCCAACGCGCTCAACACTAACAAGTCAGTCCTAGCCAATAACTACATTGCGTTCCTTGACCCTATACATTTTTTTTTTAATAGCTCTGATGCTGAGTGCAGTTGCCTGGAAAAATATTGACACTATATTAAACACAGCAATAAAAGCTTTAACTTCTGTCCGTCCTTCTTTTCCACCTCCAGTCAGCTGCTGTCTGACGGGTCCACCGTGGGCTCAATGGGCAACCTACCCACAGCAGCACCCATCTCTGCCACAGGCACTAGGAAAGCGTGGCATGAGCATGTCACTCAAGACCTGCGCAATCACCTCGTACACAAACTGTAAGTGCATACCCCTGCTGGAGAACTGTAACCGTTCAAGAATGATCATTAGTCTTCTTACTCTTTAAATCACCCTACCTTGACTGTTGTTTCAAACCCTGATTTTAAAAGCAAAGTTTTGAAGTCCATCCATCTTCGTCCGCTTATCCAGTATTGGGATGAAGTCCAGTAGTAGAAATTGAAGAGATTAATTTCTGCAAATTCTGTTATTTTGTGGCAGAGTACAAGCCATATTCCCTACCCCTGACCCGGCAGCTTTGAAGGACAGACGAATGGAGAACCTGGTGGCCTACGCCAGAAAGGTGGAGGGGGACATGTACGAGTCAGCTAACAGTCGGGTAGGTTTCCTGAAACGGGCCTCAACTAGGAGTTACTCACCTTTCCAAGACCACATGTAACCTGCTGGAAATCAGATAGAATGTCAGTTTAAGACACTACCGCATCGGCCTCAATTTTCTAGCTATCGATCCAACAACAAAATAAAGTCACTTTCAGGAGGAATACAAAACAAAGTAAGTGCAAAAAGAGTAGCCTGTATTTGCTTTTTTAACATTAGTAGGTAAAATAATGACTAATCTCTTGTTTAACATCCAAGCTCTTCTCCCTTTAATCTTACAGTAAAAAAGTGCAATTTAGCAACATATGAACTCGGATGTATCAAATGAATCCAACAATCAAACAAATTAACATTTCAAGAAACTTTCAGGAGGAATACACAAATAAAAAACTAGCCAGTAAAAAAAAAAGTTAAACTTTTCTCTCTCCTTTCTAAGGGAATTATGAGCCCCAGCCTGATTTAAACTTGAACAATTTTTTAGTACGTGGCCCGTCATAACTGACGTTATAAAAGACTCGTGAGATATCTGAAACAATCAGGCCTGGTTGCGCAATTATTGACGACAGTGCTACAGATGGGGGAGATGCAGCACAGTTTACCTCACTCAAGTCAGTGCAGGACATACTGTATACGGGTGAGCTACGGGAGAAGCTGGAGAGGTATAGGTATAGTTATGCTGCTTTGCTGCTGTTGTCCTGACTCAGGGATCATTTTACAAAGTCTACAGACTACCTTGTTGTTTTTGGCATTAAGAGTAAAATACTCCCACAATTTAGAAGACTATGCAAGCATTTACGCATTTACGAATCGAATCGTCCCAGCCCTAATGTGAACATCAATATCACAGGAAATACCAATTTCAAAGTTATTTCACGCCAATGTCACTTGAAACTTTACACATATTGCAAAGTAATCACATTCACCTCACAGTGAGGCATTTCTATATTACGCATTTTTTCTTTTATACCATAGTGTTCTTTACTGTTAATTAACTCATAAATTTCCATTTTTTTGGAAAATATAATTTTGCAAATTAATTTATTTCTAATTTGACACATAGTTGAGGCCTAGTAACATGGGATACACAGTTTTTTTTTTTTTTTGCATAGCCACAAAATACACACTATGCGTATTGCTTTTGTCAACTTTACTGTTGCCTTCCACTTACCTCTTTTCTCCCCCCAGGATGAGTACTATCACTTCCTGGCTGAGAAAATCTATAAAATCCAAAAGGAATTGGAGGAGAAGAGGCGCTCAAGGCTACAGAAGCAGATCATAAACCAGGCACCTATGGTTGCCCAGGCGACCCAACAGCCAGGCGTTCCCCAGCCCAGTGCCTTTGGCCCAAGGCCACAGAGTGAGTACAGTGTTTACAAGGCTTACAGAATTTCAGGCAAAAGCTTAAATATGTAGTTTCTTTGAAAACATTGTTGGAACCGGGCAACTGTCCTGGAACTTGAAAACTTTTTGTGTCCTTGATATACCTGATATGTAATGCAGATCACTACAAAAAAAAAATTCCCATACCTTTTTATTTTATATATTTAATTTCCAGACAATAGCCCTATATCCAGCCATTTATCATGTTGGATTTCTTTGCATTCTTTTTGTAAAGTTGAGAATATTTTGCCCTTAAATGGAAAACCATGTAGTGTTTATGTTAAATGATTATTTGGCTATTTTGATTATAGTTTATTATGTGCATTAAGCTGTCTTTTGGTTCAATTCTTTTTTTTCTTTATAGATGGACCTGTTCCTCTGCCCAACATGCCAAATCAGATCATGAACCGCATGCAGGTTTCTCAAGGTACACCTTGGATTTCGCATGTTCCTCATTGTAGTTTCAGATTCCGATACAAAGAAAACAAACATGTGCAAATAAAGAGCAACAGAAAAGATTATTCGATTTTGAGATAAAAGGATATACTAAGCTACATTATCTGTAAGTCTGAATAAATAACCCGTAAAGTAGAACACATTTACTGGATGCTTTCTGAGGCCATCAAAAAGGCAAGAAAACAGACAATAGTTTAAAGAAAGTAAACAAACACATTGCGTGGTTTTTCTGCTCTCCTTGTTGATTTGTTTGTCCATTGCTGAACATTGGTCCACTCTTCTTTACAGGAATCAACCAGTTCAACCACATGGCTCTGCCCAATGCCCAGATATCTCAGACACCAATGGGAGCCCGAGCTGCCTCACCTATGAACCACCAACAGCAAATTAACATGAGCTCCGTCCCAGCAGTAAGGAGGGCAAGGGGAGGGCACACAAATCGCGTGTACACACACACACACACACACACACACACACACACAGGCATATAAGTAACATGAGTTAACACCCAGTTGCTGGTAAATTCACACAAGCTATCTGAGGCTTATTAAAAATGTAGTCGATTGATCAGGTTATGAGCCGGTGAATTTTAAGAGTCACTGCACCAGGTGGACAAGCAAAATACCTGCGGTTAGTAGAACCAGGTAACTTGTAAAAAAAATTAGTGTATTGCGCTACACAGTGTAGCATTGAGTCAGACTGTGCCAAGCAGAGCTTTGGGGAACCCAGTTGTGGGATAGAGACATGGACCTTTTAGTACAGAATAATAGGCCATCTTCCGCAGTGAATATAAGGTGTTAAGGTTATCATGGCAATTACTGCAAATTTTTGATCCTCTGTAGAAGTGGCTACAACTCAGAGTGAAGGGGTCTGAATACTTTCTAAAGCTACTGCATCTATGATGAGCTAAAATCAGCTGAGAATAAGCTTTGCTGATGTATATTGGTCTCGCTCTAATACACATTATATATTTCCTTAATCATTCATAGGCCCTGCTAAAATTGATAATGTATTAATCATTAAAAGCTAATTTTAATTACTATTAATTTAAAATGTCTTAATTAAATTATTTGTGTGTGTGTATACACTGTGTATAAGCAAACATTTTAGGTGTGAAAAAAATGCTGTAAACTAAGTGTTTAAAAAAAAAATGGAAAAATGTTAATAGTTTATTTTCATCAATTGACAAAATGCAGTGAATGAACAGAAGAGGAATCCAAATCAAATTAATATTTGCTGTGACTACCATTTGCTCTCAAGACCGCATCAATTCTTCTAGGTACGCCTGCACAGTTATTGAAGGAATTCTGCTGGTAGGTTGTTCTAAACATCTTGGAGAACCGTGGGTGTAGGCGTCATCAAATCCTTCTGTCTCTTCATGTAATCCCAAAACACTCAATGATGTTGAGATCAGGGCTGTGTGGGGGCTATGCCATCACTTCCAGGACTTGTTTTTCTTTACACTGAAGATAGTTCTTAATGACATTGGTTGTATGTTTGTGGTTTGATGGTATTGCATGATGCATAAATATCTGCCTGTATTTCTCAGCATTGAGGATACCATTAATCCTAACTCCATTTGCAGAAATGCAGCCTCAAACTAGCGAGGAACCTCCACCATGTTTGATAGTTGCCTGCAGACACTCATTATTGTACCGGTGTCTAGCCCTTCGGTGAACAAACTGCCTTCTGCTACAGCCAAAATTGGCAAATTTTGACTAATCAGTCCAGAGCACCACATTTTTTGCACCCCAGTTCCTATGTTTTTGTGCATAGTCGCTTGGCCTTGTTTCCATGTCGGAGGTGTGGCTTTTTGACTGCAACTCTTCCATGAAGGCCTCTTCTTGCCCGACTTCTCCGGACATTAGGTGGGTGTACCTTGGTCCCACTGGTTTCTGCCAGTTCTAAACTGATGTCCCTACTGGACATGTTTCGATTTTGAAGGAAAATAAGCTTGATGTGTTTTTCATCTGCTGCACTAAGTTTCCTTGACCGACCAAGGATCCGCAACGTTGTCCAACCTTTTGTAAGTGTACCTATAAGAATTGATGCTGGTTTGAAGGCAAAGGGTAGTAACACCAGACATTGATGTGATTTTGATTTTATTCTCATCCTTATTATTTATATCTTTGACTGCATTCTTAGTTTACAGCATTTTTCTCGCACCTTCAAGACTTATGACTTACAACAGAGCATACACCAATTGCACTCAGCTTGAGCAAAGCTCTGCCGGCATGAATGAGGTAAAAAAAAACATAAAAAAAAACAGGTGAGTCGGTTCATTCTCCCTGACACAACTCGAGTTAATTAACCGGCTCTTAGGTCAGTTCTTCAACACTAGTGTTGAAATGCTGCCCTACTTTAGCTACAGACAGTCAAAAGAGAGCATGGCAGCTGCTATATATATTTAATATTTTAAATCCTATATGAAAAAACATAGTTTGTCAGGATTTTACCGGCTTTTCTGGATGACCTAAGTTAGATGTGGTGGAAAAAGGAAGGGCACTTTAAAGACTAAGCACTAAGCTGTTCTTTTATAACAAAAACAAGAATTGATTACACTCATTATTTCAGCACTAGACAATATAGACACTAGATGGACGACTGTGAAAGAGATGGAAATTGAGATGAGTGACACACTAAAAACATTTTTTTTAAATTGCTACAAGCACTTTCACACCATCTTATTGTAGATGGAAGGACTTAATTGTAAACCATTACTGCATTATTATAGAGCTGAAATACCACTAATGTTATTGATATTTGCCATGGCTCGTGCATCTGGTTTGGTCAGTGGAGACTCCTGTCACTCTACTCATAGTAACCTCAACGTTTCCTGCCTTGTAGATGGGCATGTCTCCCTCCAGGATGCCCCAGGCCCAAGGCATGATGGCCGGACATGGTGGTGGAAACATGGTTGGCCAGACGGCCAGCCAGGGGCAGTTTCTGGCTCAGACCCAGTTTCCTCCAGGATCAACTGCAGGCGCTGCAACGGGTGCCATGAATGTCACCGTGGGACCTGGAATGGGCCAGCCCACTGCCCAGGCTGCCGTCACCCAGGTGAGACATGAAGAGAGATAAGGGTTGTGGAGCTGTACAAATCAAGTTGGATAACTGATTGGTTTGGCTGTTTTCAGTGATGCTCTCCTTGGAGTTGCTTCATACTGTATGTGTGCTAATCCCAACCAGCTGCTGCAGAACTAAAATGCCAACTACTTCCACCAATCATACTACACACTAATTCTTAAATTGTTCTCGTACCAATCCCAAAATGCTCTCTAAACTCAAATTGTGTGTGTTTGGTGTATGTCTGGTCTCATGACTGTATGTGCGTCTGCAAATCTTGTGTGCGTGCGTGCGTGCGTATGTTCGCCTGTCCTTTTGTGTGTGTGTGTGTCCTTTTCTCCAGCAGCAACAGCAGAGCGCTAACCTCCCCATCAATGCACTTGGCCTCTCGCTGGGCCCTCAGCTAGCCTCCTCTCAAACCCCCTTGCACACCACGCCTCCGCCTGCTGCCTCCTCCGCTTCCACGGCTGGGGAGGCCACTAACCTGCCGCATCCCCAGCCCTCCAGCCGCAGCTCCACCCCCACCCTCCCTGGCCCTGTCCCTGCCCGGGTGCCACCCCACCCCACCCCACCCAGCCCCAGTCCCAACCCCAGTTGGAGCTCCCTGCAGCAGCACAGGCGCAGCCCCTGCCTCAGCCCCCTACCACGCCGGTGAGACTGACACCCTCAGCATGCCCTCCATTCTGACCCCCTCCCTGCAAATTCCCATCCCTCTGACTGCCATGTACCAACCAGTCTCATCCACGTCCACCTTTCTGTCTGATAACTGCATCTTCAACACTGTTTGTAGCATCCATCACAGTGGGAATGTTACATCTTTCAACTTAAGGGAGCAATGAAATAAACATGGAAAGTGTTCATCTTTGGTGGTTTCCACCCTGCATGTATAAAAGCAGTTGAGCTGATGCCAATGCCTCATTTGTTTTCTCTGTCTCTGCCTCTATTTCCCCCACCCTCCCCTGTGTTTTAGCTGTCTCAACCAGGGACGAGTCTGGATAACCGGGTGCCCACGCCGGCCTCAGCTGCCAGCGCTGACCTGCACTCACAGCATGTCGGAGCGGACCTGCCAGTCCAGGAGCTGAAAGCAGAGGCACACCATGACCAACAAGAGTTTGAGGCCGCTGGCGGCAAAACTGAGCCCAAAATGGAGGTGGGTTGAAGCAATATGTTCAAATACACTTCAACTGATTCCTCAATCCATTAATTAATTCATGCAGCTTTTAACTAATTTGTGCATTCTCTCTCCAATGATTCATCACAATAACGTTTAAATTAAGCTTTATGTAGCCTGTAGAGATGAGCTGCATCTTAAATTTGCATGATCAATTCATTTAGTTTATCATTTGTCATTAGTCCCGGTAAATAAAAAATGTGATTTTTAAAGTCCTTGGTTTTGTCATTGTTAACAACATAATTCTTACTCTATTACCAAAGGTTTAAATAGATCTAAACAATGAGTAGACTTGAACCTAAACAAGGCCAAAAGCAAAGTATCTTTTCATCTGTGGACATTACAGGAGTATCACCCTCAGCCTGTTTTTTGTTACGGTCGAAAAAGAAAGTTGAGTTGAAATTAATTTTGTGATTTTTGAAAAAGGATGCTATGATACATCAGATCTAGTTTGTCCTTGACACATACCTTTTTAAACAGATTGGCTATAACCTATGGCTACATTAAATACATTTTAATTGTCAATGTCCGTATGAAGTTGCTCCTCTTGCTGTTTACTGGTAGTTTGCTCCTGATATTGTTTGTGAACTTCATTCATTGCGATTCTTTAAATGAGTGATCGAATTGGTGATGAAAGATTTGACACAGCATCCTTCTCGTATTACTTCGATCTTGCAAGTATTGCATAATCCTTTTTTCACTGTGAAAAATATCCAAACTATACAACAGCACCGCCCTGACACAAAACGCAGCTAGATGGAAATAATCAACAGTCCAGTTTTGCTCATCGTGCCAATGTATAAAACAAAACAAAAACTAACAATCTGCAGATAACGATATGATTGTATGTTTATCAAAAGGTGAAGATTAATACATTTTGTGGCATTAATGCTGCTTTGTACCCCTTCTGATAAGCATATAATTATACTCCTTTATCCCTAATTTGAGAATTTAAGATTGTCAAAAGAATGAGAATTTCATGGGATGCACACTTAAACTCCTCAGTGACCCACAAACTCACACCTCAAGTAACCACAAGAAAAACATGTTTTCCTGCAGAATCTCAAGGTTCTCAAGGGAACTCTCATATCTGTCATATGAGAGTTATATTCAGTCATCCAAGTCTTTGTAGTGTCAAGTTTTAAAACATGACTGTGGTATAATGAGTAATTTTACATTTTGTCTGTAGACTGAGAAAGACTTCGCTTCAACGGTGGTGGTGAAGAAGGAGGAGACAGAGGAAAAGCCGGAGCCAATGGAGGTGGAGGAGAAAAAGCCGGAAATGAAGGCAGAACCCAAAGAAGAGGAAGAGGGTGGAGCCAACGGCACAACATCCACATCCCCCTCTCAGTCACGGAGAAAAAGTTAGTCTAATTCCAAAGGATGAATAAAATCTTTGTAGAATCTGTGTCTGATCCACTCAGTAAGCAAAGAGGGTTTCTGTCATTGCTGCTAATACACACAATATTTGCCAACTGTGAGACAATCATGACTTTCATTTAAACTTATGACAAAATTTGTAGTCTGGCACTGACTCCGAACAATGTCCCAACTCTTGAAAGCCTTCTTTGATCTTGGCAGTGTTTTACACAAATAATGAATGGGTTGTGCACCTGCTGTTTAGAATATACCTGACAAGTCATGATACCCACTTGAAGGCCATATAATGTAAAGTTTCCTTTTTTTTTTCCTCTACAGTAAACCCTGCTTCTCCCCCATATATTTTATTATTTACTTTTTATTTATTACTTACCCATACCTTACCTTTTTTTTCCAGTCTTCAAACCCGAGGAGTTACGCCAGGCTCTGATGCCGACTTTGGAGTCTCTCTACAGGCAGGACCCCGAGTCGCTGCCTTTCAGACAACCAGTAGACCCTATGCTTTTGGGTATCCCTGTACGTAGCACACATGCACATAACCTTTTGAAATGAAAAGTGTTGCTCCTGGGATGATGTTAATAGTTTGGTTTTGGTGGATACACATACTCTGATTTAGCTGCACTAGTTTAGCTCTTTTGTATGTAATGATACAACTTTGTATCTGCCCTTCTCTCTCCAGGACTACTTTGACATTGTTAAGAATCCAATAGACCTGTCCACAATAAAGCGCAAGCTTGACACCGGCCAATATCAAGAGCCCTGGCAATATGTTGACGATGTTTGGCTGATGTTCAACAACGCCTGGCTCTACAACCGCAAGACATCCCGTGTCTACAAGTACTGCTCCAAGCTGGCCGAGGTGTTTGAGTCAGAGATTGACCCTGTCATGCAGGGCCTGGGATACTGCTGCGGGAGGAAGGTGAGATGAAGCCAAATTGCTAAAAATCCAATGTTTACTTCCTCTTTCACTCATGAGCTTTGTTTGGTAAAACACAAAAACTGTTTACGCATACATTTTACTTTTCACCATGCAATTGTGAATATTTTAGTGATGGGTCCTCATCACCCAGCACTAAAATGAGGCAGATTTAGACGCTAAAGAGTACAATTTCAAATAACTCTGGCTGATAATTTTCCTACTCCTGAGGCAAAGGATTTGTCAAAAGTTTGTTCACCAGCTTTGTCTTGCTTGTGTCTGCAGTACGAGTTTTCTCCTCAAACCCTCTGTTGCTATGGCAAGCAGCTCTGCACCATACCTACTGGAGGCACATACTACAGTTACCAGAACAGGTAGGGGGGGGGTGTGTGTGTGTGTGTGTGTCGGTGTGTTCGTGTATATCTTGCAGTTATTGATGTCTGTAAACTCAACTATGTATTGGGTAAAAAATAATATTGCCCTAATTGGAATTTGAATCTCACTGAATTGTCTCTGAATGTTACACATTTGCATGAACAGTTGTTCATTAAGTGTTTTAATGGGCAATAAGTGCAGCCATTTGAACCGTATTATCCACCCCCTGCAGCCTGGGATCTGTTACTCTGTAGCTCTAGAGGGACCACTGTGATTCAGGCAGTGGTGTCATCCTGACAGCTTTGGCTTTAATGGCTCTGCCTCCAGGTCGTGGCACGGCATGAGACTACAAAATGGTTTTGCTCACAACCTTTATTATCAGCCAAGTTCCAGTGTTGCACATACAGGGAAACAATCTAAGGACTAAACCCAAAAGAGTGTTAGACACAGAGCAACAAAGCAGTGTGTTGATTGTGTTTTGCTCAGCATCTATCGAGGGACTGAGTGAATTCAGTGTTGCGGCCCCCGCTCCTGACAGATGAAACTATATTGCGTTGGCCACAAACAGTGTTGTCGATCAGTGCCATTTCCTTTCAATTAAAAGCAAACCGATGACTGCTTGCACCTAGTTCCTTAAAAGTATAAATTATTAGTGGCCCCTGCTGTATAAGCGTGGTTACTGCAGTCTTTTTTCACACTTAAACTGGGTACTTTGAGTGCAGAGCAGCACAGAAGCAGTAGTGATACAGCACAGCCTGACAGACAACATGAGGCCCCTGCAGCGCAGGCCATTTACACTCTCAATGGGAGCTCAGGGATTCCTCACACTGTTATAAAACATAAAAGACAAGTGTTATATTGTGCACTATTATATTGGGCACACAATAGCTGAATACTAAATGAGAGTTGAATGTGCTGAATGTTAAATGTGTGTTTCTGCAGGTATCATTTCTGTGAGAAGTGCTTCAACGAGATCCAGGGGGAGAGTGTGACGTTAGGAGATGATCCTGCACAGCCACAGACGTAAGTAAACTGCCTATTGATAAACCCACTATAAAAAAAAGTTTAAAAATTGGGCCTCAATAATTGTTTAAATTTCTTGAAACGTTGAATTTGTTCAATTATTTTTGGTTTTTTTGCTTTGGGGACCATACTTATCTTTTATAACTACTACCTAACTCCTAACAACTTCACCACTTTCTCCATAATACACCTCTCGGCAAATGTATTTCCTTATATAGAGAAATAGGGGTGTAGCAGTATGCTAATTGCAAAAAATGGGCCTGTCAATTTTTGTGCGCAAAATAAGACATTTTGTGCGCATGTAGGGGAGACTTCCTCCTTTTTTTTTTTCCCAGACTTAGTGTTTTGTAGATGCTTATTATGTATGGATGAAAGAATTATCGTGGACCCCCCCCCCGACTTGGCCGTCAATAAGAAATGACGAAATAGAGAAATACAACAGTGTTATTATGTGTGTTTTGTTTTTCTCACTACCGCTTCTCTTTTCTCATTCTTTTCTTTGACACCAGGATGATATCAAAAGACCAGTTTGAACGGAAGAAGAACGATGTACTTGACCCAGAACCGTAAGTAGACACAAACCCTACACCGTCTCAGAGAGAAGGACTAATACTGACAGAAGCATGTTCTTTCTGTACTTCTTTTCAGAAGTTAGTCTCATATGTGTTGAACAATCATTTTACTTCTTGTTCCCACTAACGTGTTCCTGATTTAAAATAATTTTCTGCCACCCAATTCTGGCTTTTTTTTTTGTGTGCTCGCTGATCAATTATCTAAGCTTCAGTGAGGCCTGAGGACAACACAGCAGCGCCACCTGCTGAGTGGAACTGTCAAAACTCCCTGCCCAATGAGACTTTTTCCTTAAGAGAATGCAGGCTCTTAGTTCTTTGATATGCAGTGATTGCCTTTCACATTGTAAAGTACATGAAGTGTAATAGGATGTCATCCTACAAAGGCACAGTTGCATTTGTTGCTTGCTGTCTGAGCAATTAAGATAACATTTATACAAATGATGGCCATTAGGAACAGACAGTTTTGAGAATCGGTAGTGTTTGATAATTTTCAGTTGCATTAAATCAGCAGTGCATCAGTCATTCATGTCAGAGCACATGTAGAAGTGCAACATTAACAGTAACTGGCTGCCTAGCACTGCCCATGACAATTGTGATTGGTTTAAAGCAGGTCAATACACCACAGCATGTTTTTCTCCCATCCTTGAAGACTGTGTGGACTAGCCAGACCGGTGTGGTGAAATGAGACTAGGTAGCGTTAAATGTTTTTATTTTTAGCTTGAAAGGAGACATGTAATGCAAAGACTTCTGTGGAGATCGGTGATCTTTTTAGCTGATTTTAAATTCATAAATATCTGACTGTATGCTTAATTTTCTTTTAGGTTTGTTGAATGTAAAGATTGTGGACGGAAGATGCACCAGATATGCGTCTTACACTACGAGGTCATTTGGCCATCTGGGTGAGATGTCAGCTTGTACTTTAAGTAGATTAACATTATTGTTTTTGCATATTTTGTCTTTTAATTGTAGCAAAGACTAAGATCTTTCTTTCTCTTTCCAGATTCATCTGTGACAATTGTTTAAAGAAGAGTGCGAAAACGCGGAAGGAAAACAAGTTCTCTGCAAAACGTTAGTTCAGTTCTCAACTTTTGAGTTTAAAATATCAGGTCCTTGAATCAGCTTTCTTTTTGATGTCTTGTGCAGTGTTTAAAATGTCAACAGATTATTGCACTTTTGTCTCTCAAACAATGAAGACCGAAGATAATATAAATCTCCTCCCCATGCACATGGGCTGCATATGTCTGTTTCTGTAGCTTTCCTGCAGTGGCAGCCTTGTCTTTTTTTTTTTTTTTTATGTGGCCTTGTGGTCTCAGATATTTTTCTTTGATGTTTGTAACCCTGGAGAACAATACTGACCTCTATGGCATGTGGTGCTAACAGATTTTGCAGGTTCTTTAAGTACCCAAGGTGTAACCCCGTTTTTTTTTCCTTTTATCCTGGAAAGTTAAAAGAATTGCCATTTTTCAAACATTTCTCTTGTATGTTTGTACACTGAAGGGCTGCAATCGACACGATTGGGAATGTACATAGAGGACCGTGTGAATAAATACTTGAAGAGACAGAACCACCCAGAGGCCGGAGAGGTGTTTGTGCGAGTGGTGGCGAGCTCCGACAAAACAGTGGAAGTTAAACCAGGCATGAAAGCCAGGTGAGAGAATTACTGACAGGAACACAGGAGAACTGGATGTACGTAATGTATAATTTGGTATGTTTAAAAAAAACCTTAGCATTCACCCCCTTTTTCAAGAGGGCCAGAGGTGGGGGCCAGATGATGTTTAGAGGGTTGCTGCAAGTCTACAGTTGATTGCACATATCGGGGGTATAAAGAATTTGAAAGCCGGGAGCCTGAGAATTAATTTGTCATGCAGTCAACTTTTTCTAGTCATAAATCAAATACATATTAATTGATTTAAATTGTACATTATGATATGATTATGTGATGGCCATTCTCATGCTCACTTATGTCGCAAACATTGTCGCGGTTTTTGGGTTGATGCTATTTGTTACACAGATTTGGAGAGAAGTTAAAGGTCAATGTGTAGGAATTTTTCCCATCTAGCATTGAGATCATATATCGCAATCAACTCTCTCGCGCCACGCAGTTCAAAGTACGTATTACGGCTACGGTAGCCTTCACGGTTCAAAAAGACGCTCTTTTGCTCTTTTCAATACTATCCTTTTTCTGGGTGAAGAAGAAGACTTCTGTTCTTGAAATTTGGATTTTGATTACTGGGAAGCAACGATACCCATTAGCAGAACCTGTGAGTTTATCAAGTGACCACTAAAAGTGGAGCAGTATATCCTGTACATCCCTTACCGGCTAACGCGTTACAAGATGGCGAATGATTATGGAGCGTCTACCCCAGTTCATGGAAATGGAAAAATTCAAGCCAAAAGGACTACTTGAAATTGGTTGTGGTGGTCAATTTTCATGAAAACAGGCAACACCGATTTTTGATAATGAACAACTAAACAGGATATACACTGGATAGGCCTGCACGATTCAGGGAAAAATACGCTTAGAATTTATATCGCTGTTATCTGCTGCGATTGGTTTTGACGTTAACAAAACAAATTGGCAGTCCCAAACCAAGGTTATTTTAGTTTTGCATTTTTCATTTGTTTCGTTTTTACTTTTTGTTTTCAAATTCAGTTTAGTTTATTTTTAAAGCAGGTTTGGTAGTTTAATCTTTTTTGTAATCTGGGTTATTTGTCGTGGGATTCGAAAAGGTCAGAAAAAGTATTGTTTAATAACTTAACAAAAACATAATACAATTTTAGAAATACTCTATGTATTCAATAATAACACCAGTACAAACAATGTACATATGATGAGCACAGATATGTAAACAGTCAACACGACACAACAGTAAGTGCAGTATGTGTTTGACATGTTCCAGGAACAAACCTAAATAGTCAACAGACTAAAGAAGAGAGACAACGTTTGGTTTGAACTTTGGTTTGAGTAAAGTGGCAAACTTTTTGAAGTCAATTGACTCCAGAGTTTTGTAGATATGCCCGTATTAATCCACATATTAACCCACATTCCCTCCCGCTTTTGGTGTTCCTGTGTATTTACTAACCAGCAACTATCTGGTCACCTGTGAAAGCACGCCTGTAGTGTTCTCTGTCATGCTGCTGGCCCTACGTATCCATACATCAATGCCCATAATGTTACCGGGGTTAGCTTCTGTTTCGGGGGAAAGGGGGCTTGGCGTTCTCCTTTTACTTTGTTAAATTAAGCTAGGTTAGCCTCCTTGTGTTCGTTTCTAAAATGTAGGCTACTTTCAAATTCGTGGGATGTTTCCCTGTAATAAACTGTCCACATATTTTACCACTTAACAATGCAAGGTACCTTAAAGCAAGGCTTTTATCTGACACAGTCAATCAAATAGGACTCTGCCAGGCCGAGGGGCACGGTCTGATTGTGTTCAATTTTACATGGAATGTTGGAATTTCTGGGTTCCCAGTCAGAAACTATACAAGTCTACGGCAAATGGCGCGGTTGGAAAGATATAAAGTTATTTGCTCTATGAAAGACATTGACAAAGACGAAAACGTAAAGGACGTTTACTCCATAATTTCAACCAAACAGATTTTTTTTGGGCACCAATAGCACACTGTGCATCACCACAAGCCTGTAAACATAGAGGCCTCAGTGAAGAAAAGGGAGCGCATGGCAGCGCTTTAAAAACTATTATACGGTCTGTTTAAAACCCACAGAAGAAAGTAGTAGTATTTAATGCATTCGGTTCGCAAAAGAACCAAAGTAATTTAAAAAAAAAAAAAAAATTAATAAGAACGATTAATCTTGCAGGCCTAACACTGGACCTTTAACCATTTTTTACCACTCAAGAATTAATGTAAAAAAAATTGAGAACACCATAGAAAAATCCATGTTGTGAATTGGTATAAACTTTTGACATTTGGAGAATACTGCACAAATTGCATTTTTTGGCCATTGGATTGGAAACACTTCTGTTCTGGAAACTGGTCCGAAACCCCCTTTATGGTCAATATATCTAGGAAAGCCATATATCCTCTAAATTTCCTAAGTTTCAAGTTTGTGGTTGTAAAGTTGCATGAGGCTGTGATTATCCTAGAGCATCCTAGAACAGATCATTTTATACAGTGACAAAAGTTTCAGAAAATGGTCTCACTAAATTTAAATGGCTACTGTGGGGACTACAATCATCACATAGGAATACAATTTTCATTGAATTCACTAGAGTCAACTTTCAGTCATAGCCAATTTATTCAACTCCAAGACCCCAATATGCGAAAATAATCAAATGAACCATTTTAGAATAAGTGAAAATACTACATGTGAAAAACTGCATGGTTATGCCCCAAACTGCATGGGAGTAACATATAATGGGCATTACTGTAAAGGTGAGACTTGTGGCTACCCATATTACCTATTTTTATTCTGATATCTTGAGGTGATGGGACCCTTTGAAAATAGCCATGCTGGTTTTCCCCTCGCTAAAACTTAGCCTAACTTTGGAGCATTATTCAGCCACCTTACCGACAAGGTTGCATGACATGGTACCATTGATTTTACCATCTAGTTTCATATGAAACCAATATCTTCAAATCTGAGCCTGCTACAGCCTCTGAAAGACCAAAAGTCGGGCACGCCTTAACTAAATCAACAAAAATGACCTTCATCAAATATATAAACAACCAAAGAGCCAACAATTGAGATGAGTGTAACCCATACTATTGTAGACAACCAAATACCTGTCTCCCCCCTCTCTGATTTGTAGATACACTGGCACAGCTCTCATTTGTCTGGAGCATATTTTATGTTGTCCCTGACACACAAAGCTGAATGCCCTCTATAAAGCGTTTATACCCACTTAAAAGGGATTGTGGAATCAGCATGTTTGACAAGATGGAGTGCACACCCTCTCTGATTACCTCAGAAGCTTGTTCACTGTTTCATCACACACGATCAAAGTCTACTCGTCCCATCCGCGCAGGGAGGAGGCCCTTGTCCAACAACCTGTTATCTTCAATATGACTGATTTAAGGCTGTTGGCTTTTTATTGACTCGAGGCCACTTGACTTGAATTGTCCCATTATGATCTTGAGTGTCTCTAAAAGCAGCGTCACACAAGGCAATTTCTCGGGCAGATCGTGACTCTTCTTTCCTAGAAGCCTTTATTATATTATCAATAAAATAAAATAAGGCTTTTTAAACTGTTGAGATGAAACATTTACTGTATTATATTCTTATCGAACTATAGAATACTTTTAAGATTTTAAAGGTTTAAGATGTTTTAGGGACAACATACCTTTACACTCTGCGCAAATAGGAGAAACCGTCATATATAATTTACAGCTTGACACAGTCTGCACCTTTTGTGTTATGGGGTGTTGTGTTTGGAGCAGACCCTACCAACATTATGACATGTTTCAGCTAGCAATAATCCATGACAGACTAGAGATCAAATATAATATCTAATTTTCCTTGATTACCACAGGTTTGTAGACACGGGTGAAATGCCTGAGACCTTTCCCTACAGAACCAAAGCACTTTTTGCCTTTGAGGAAATTGATGGCGTGGACGTGTGCTTCTTTGGCATGCACGTGCAGGAGTACGGCTCTGAGTGTGCCTTCCCCAACACTAGGTATGTAATACAATAAAGGACTGTCACTTCAGGTGCTTTTTATGCATGACATTGACCATCCCCCCCCCCTCTACCTCTGCAGACGGGTCTACATATCATACCTTGACAGTATTCACTTCTTCAGACCTCGGATTCTACGAACAGCAGTGTACCATGAAATCCTCATCGGCTATCTAGAATATGTTAAGAAACTTGGGTAAGCTTTGCTCTATTACTTGTTCTATGCCTCCCCTCTTGAAAGATACAGGGAAGAGTCTCTGGAATGAACTTTGTGGTGGAATTTAGTTCTAAGAGTGCAGATTTCCTAACTTACATATTGTCTCTTTGGTCTTATTTCTGGTCTGTGTATACCCACAGGTATGCCCAGGGCCACATCTGGGCGTGTCCTCCGAGTGAAGGAGACGACTACATCTTCCACTGCCATCCTCCTGACCAGAAGATCCCCAAGCCTAAGAGGCTGCAGGAGTGGTACAGGAAGATGCTGGACAAGGCCTTTGCCGAGAGGATTCTGCATGACTACAAGGTAAGGAGACATTTTCTGACACAAGGTGTGCAACTCAATATGCAGTTTGTAATATTTAGAACAAAGGACACATTTTTATGTGCATGCAAAACTTTGATTGAATTGTAAATGGAGACTAGTGTTGTCTAGTTAGGTTTTGATTTGCTGTGATCCTGATCCCATTTCCTGGTAGAATTCTAAGTAAGTAGCTGGTAGCCTGAACACTTCTGCTACTTTGTCGGTATAAACAGGCATTAAACATGTTAGATTACTGAAAACATGTCAGAAACATCTTGAATAGCTTGAATCGGTTGTGTTTTTGTCCTCCTCAGGACATCTGCAAACAGGCGACAGAGGACCGTCTGACCAGCGCTAATGAACTGCCATACTTTGAAGGCGACTTCTGGCCCAACGTGCTGGAGGAGAGCATCAAGGAGCTAGAGCAGGAGGAGGAGGAGAGGAAGAAAGAGGAGAACACAGCTGCCTCTGAAACTCCAGAGGTGCGAACATTGTGTCATGGTTTGGTGATATGGTACTAGCAAAGTTATGGACATACAACTCCACTTTGAAGACATGTTTTAATTGCCTTTGACAGCAATTTAGCACTTCAAGCGTCTATAGATTAACATTCTTTCATATACCAATATCATTATTAACATATTTTAAATGGAATTGGATGAATGTTAATCTTTTAATGAGAAGTTGAATTAAGGTGACAACAAAGAGTAACACAGTGTAACTAAAGTGCTCACGGCATTTTCATGATACCAAAATCCTCACGGTTATGAGTACTAACTTGACGGTTGGAGAGTTTCTGTCAAAAAACAACATAGTGAAAATATGTAAAAATGTAATAAACTTAGTTTTTTGTCATTGTGTATCTCCCACAGGGTACACCAGGTGACAGCAAAAACGCTAAGAAGAAGAACAACAAGAAAACCAGTAAAAACAAGAGCAGCGTGAGCCGAGCCAATAAGAAGAAGCCTGGGATGCCGAATGTAGCCAATGATCTGTCCCAGAAGCTATACGCTACCATGGAGAAGCACAAAGAGGTCAGACTTGTTTAGTTATTTTTATTTTTCTATTTGATATTGAGCAGTTTTAATGGTAAGCAGGCATTCAATGAACATTTGTGTATTGGATAGTGAATGAAATGTATGTTCTTTCTATTTTACTTGATGAAACTTCCCCTCTAAATGTAGTAATTTAGTACGTAAATATGTTTTAATACCAGTTTCAGATTTGCTTGTGCTATTCTATTTCTCAATTCTGTGTGTTTTTTCTCTGTCTGCTGAAGGTGTTCTTTGTGATCCACCTCCACTCTGGTCCCATGGCCAACGCCCTGCCGCCCATCGTTGACCCTGACCCCTTGCTCTCCTGTGACCTGATGGATGGCCGCGATGCCTTCCTGACTCTGGCCAGGGACAAACACTGGGAGTTCAGCTCCCTCAGGAGGTGCAAGTGGAGCACCATGTGCATGCTGGTTGAGCTGCACAATCAGGGACAGGACCGCTTTGTCTACACTTGCAACGAGTGCAAACACCACGTGGAGACACGCTGGCACTGCACTGTGTGCGAGGTAAGTTACTACTATTAGTATGCTGTTGGGTTTTGACACTGGAATCACTCCTTTGTGTGAAACTGTAGAAGCAATAATCACACCGTGTAAGATAATACAAATGAAAGTCTGTGTTATTACAGATGAGGATACTAATCAAATACTAATATTCTTAACAGCAAGAGTACATTTTTTAAAACTTTGGACAGAACAGGTTTTCAGACTTTTTAATTATGTGTCCCCATCTGTCCTTTTCTGCAGGACTTTGATCTGTGCATTAATTGTTATAACGTGAAGGGCCACGAGCACCAGATGGTGAAATGGGGCCTTGGCCTGGACGATGACAGCAACAGCCAGAGTGGAGAGGCCTCCAAGAGCCCACAGGAGAGCCGGCGCTAAGTATCCAACGCTGCATCCAGTCCCTGGTCCATGCTTGTCAGTGTCGCAATGCCAACTGCTCTCTGCCGTCCTGCCAGAAGATGAAGCGAGTGGTGCAGCACACCAAGGGATGCAAGCGCAAAACCAATGGTGGCTGCCCTGTATGCAAGCAACTTATCGCTTTATGCTGTTACCACGCAGCACTGTCAGGAGAACAAGTGTCCTGTCCCGTTCTGCCTGAACATCAAGCACAAGCTTCGCCAGCAGCAGCTGCAGCACAGGCTTCAGCAGGCCCAGCTGATGAGGAGAAGAATGGCCACCATGCAAGGCAGAACCATGCCGCTACCGTCCCCACCGCCCTCAGCTGCTCCCAGCACTCCCACTTCTCATGCCCAGCCTAACACTCCACAGACGCCCCAGCAGCCGCTCTCCAACCAGCCGCAGACCCCCAACTCAGCAGGAGTCATGTCCCCCTCTTTTCCCAATGCACCTCGCAATGGCCAGCCTCAAACACCAGTGTCCCAGGGCAAGCCCGGGCCCCAGGCTTCCCCTCTACACCAGCAGCAGTCCCCTCTCCCCAGCCGCCCCAGCCACCTCAGCAGCTACAGCAGCAACCTCCCCTTGCTGCAGTCAAGATGGCACGGCACATCGAGATGATGGCACAGGCCCAGCAGAACCAGCAGAACTATCGGGTCAACATGAACGGCTTACCCATGAACCCCCAGCAGCCACAGCAACGTATGACCGGACCGATGCAGCCGCCCATGCAGATGGTGCCAGGGCCCCGGGGACCACAGGTCATGCAACCGGCCATGCCCCCAGGTCAGTGGTCTGGAGCTGCAGGGCAGATGCTGACAGCTCAGACTCAGCAACCAGGCCTTGTCCCAGGCCAGACCCCCCAGCAGGCCATGACCATGCAGCGGGCCATGATGGCCCAAGGGCAGCAACCTCAGCAGGGCCAGAGGCTGCTGATTCCACAACAGCCTGGTGCCCGGCCACAAACAACCCAGAGACCTGGGGCAATTGCACCCAACGCCCTGCAGGACCTCCTCCGAACCCTCAAGTCTCCCAGCTCACCCCAGCAGCAGCAGCAGGTCCTCAACATCCTCAAATCAAACCCTCAACTAATGGCTGCTTTCATCAAACAGCGAACAGCAAAGTACCATGCAAACCAGCCGCAGCAAGCAGGTCAGCAACCGCAACCCGGCATTCCCACAATGCAGGCCATGTCAATGCCAGGAGGTGCGGTGCAGAGGCCCGGGATACCCCCACAGCAGCCTCAGCAGCCGCCTGTGCAGGGCATGGCTGCATTAGGGGCTCAAGGGCAGCTGATAAATGCAGCACACAACACCAGCCCCCAGATCCCGGACATATACCGTCAGCAGCTCTTAAGACATCAGCAGCAGCAACAACAGGGGGTGATGCCTCAGGGCCATCCTGGCCAGTTCCCTGCACAGGCGCAGGGTACAGCAGCATCGTACTCCCAGCTCCGCATGCAGCAGCAGCAGATAGCCATGCAGGCAGGTTCAGGAGCCGCTGGGGGACCCATGGGCCAGATCCCACCCATGGCTCAGATGGCCCAGCCCAGCATGGGGATGGACTCCACCAAGAACTTACTGCATCACCGAATGCTCCAGCAGCAACTTCCCCAGCAGCAGCAGCAGCAGCAGGCCGTCCTTAAGCAGCAGATGGGCTCTTCTGCCCAGCCCAGCCCCATGAGCCCCCAGGCCCACCTGCTGGCTGGCCAGCCCCAGGGTGGAGCCCACCTCCCCGGCCAGCCCACACTAGCAAATGCCCTCAACAACCAGGTCCGCTCCCCCGTGCCAGTCCAGTCCTCCTGTCTGCCCTCACAACAGCAGCCCCAGCAGCAGCGGCCACATTCCAGTCCCTCGCCGCAGGTCCAGAACCAACCTCAGCCCTCGCCGCAGCACCCACACCCACCCCACTCGGGTTCCCCCCACCCGGGACTTGGGGGCCCGCTGTCAGGGTCCATGGAACAGGGACATTTGGGGACACCAGAACAAAGCGCCATGTTACCGCAGCTTAACACGCCCAACAGAGGGGGGCTGAACAGTGACTTGGGGATGGTGGGAGATGCTACAGGTGACACTCTGGAGAAGTTTGTGGAAGGATTGTAGCGTTTCTGCTTGGAACTAAAGAACCCAATCTCTCTCCCAGGGACCCATCCTCCCACCTCTATTCCTCCTAGTTTCCCCTCGGAGTCCTTATCCTGTTAGAGGGCTTTGTTTGTTCTTTTGTTTTTTTGTACTGACATGTAAAAAGTTTCAGGTGTTGTAAAAAGAAAAAAGAAACTTTGGTTGAAAAAACAAAAACAAAAAAATCAACACTTATAGGGAATGTAATTGTTTCCTAAAAGTTGCTTCGTAAATGAAATTTAAATCACAAAGAATATATTTTTTGGTTGAGACCAAATGTGTTCAATACTCGATTTATTTTTGGTTTGTTTTGGGTATGGTTTCATGCCTTTTTCGTTCTTTTTTTTCTCAAAGAAAATGTACAATTGCATTATATTATTCATATCTTTTTATTTTGTACCTTTGGAAAAGAAACTTAAAGCATTTTGTGTTAAAACTGTAAAATAATTTGTGTGGGAATTGGGCCAGGTTTTTGTTCTCTTCTCAAGCTGTCATTCCTGGCTGTCATTGTAATCTAGTGTTGTACTGGTTGTACTATTACTCCAAGACGATGCGTTCAGGGACCGTTCCCCTCCTCTTTATGTATATGAAGAGCACTCAGTTGTATTGAAATAGGACATGGACCGCAGCAGTTGTGTATACACAGGCATGTATACAGGCACACATGAAGACACTGACAAAAACCCTCACAATCACTAAAGTAATTACAGCTCCAACTGGTTTCACAAACAGACACCAAGGACTGCAGTCTACATCTCTATGGCTTGGAATTTGGAAAATTCGTCTTGCAGGTGTAGATCATTGTTGCTTTGACATTAAAAAGAATTTGTCATATTTTTTTGTCATACAAATGTTGTAAAGTGTAGAGTGTGAGAAAGAGACCAGCCCCCTAAGCTGAATGATCACCGGTTGTTTGTAGGCCACATCTCTGATGACGCCCCATCCTCTAAATTTTACACTAAGCGGTGTGCTATCTTGGGATGAAGGGCACATTTGAGATTCACCCTAAGGAAAACTAAATGTTATTATCCCTCATTCATCTGTCACAAAAACTTGAATTTTGGGGGGGATTTACTTTTTCTCCTATTGTAAATCAAGTTATAAGCAAAATACTATAAATATAAAGAAGAGAGAATGACATCACTGTATAAACTGGTTAAAAGACTCATTTCTTACTTATATACCATATTGTTAAATAAACTGTGTGCAGCAGAAGAACTCCAGTACTCTGTTGACTAAATAATGAGGCATCACTCCTGTGTACTTTCTGTGATTTTATTTATTTATTTTTTAAAAAAGCTCAGCAGTGTTTCATTATCCAGTCACTATTAATTTTGTGTTAAAAAATAAGTGATTGTGGTCAGAAAAGTGACCGTATGGCTGCTTGAAGCCTTCTCCTTTTTTTTTTGGTCCTAAAATTGTTTATTTTTAATGAAACAATTTCATTTTATATTCCTATAACTTTATTCTGCATCTAAATTTCTGCTAGAATAGTGTAGGATTATTGAATCGCGCCTTGACAATTTTCATATAGAGATCACAATTCAGAGACTGAAAAAAATAAATTTATTTTTTTACACAATGAGATTTTTGATAAATAATTATCAGTAATGTGGATATAATTAAGTGGGTAAAGGCAAATAATAGAACATTTACAACAGTCTGGTGGTTCAGAAAATGACATAACTTGATTGTAATTCAGCCTTTAAAACCAGGAAAAGACATCACTTACGCCATATTACAAAATCCAAAATCTGTAAGACCATATGTGGTCTCATATCTCTATCGATATATGATATATTGCCCAGTTCTAAGTTAGTCATATAATTCAGTCCTAATCTCAAATTTAAGCACAGAACGTTTCTATAAAAGTACTGTTTTATGAGATATATGTATTGCTCAAGTCCTGTCTGAATATGAGGCTCATAAATACATTTAAACAATAGTGAAAAGGATGAAAGCAGGATTGACGTTTGTAGGTGTATTAATCTCATTTTAGTCAGACATTGCCAATACCCTAAAATTATAAGAGTCTGAGTAAAGTTAGCAGGCGTACTCCCTACATATCTTGAGGTGGTGTAAGACACTCGAAGTTAAGGCAGTATTGTATTCCTCAAAATAATGGCTTGTCTTTTCTCAGAGGACCTAATATTTACAACCTCTCAGATCACAAAGGGACTATGATTTAGTACTTTTACAAAACATGTACGTGGTTAAAACAGAGTTGTGCATCAGGAAAAATATGGATTATTGTGGGTTAAAGACACTGTGGCAGGTGCCTCAGTCACAAACATTTCTCACAGAAGCTAACACACTGGGTTATGTGCTTGGAAGTAGTGTCATGAATTAACATGGTGCTATCGTCTCTTAAGGCATTTATAAATGATTCTTAGAACAATATCAGCATATTTTCGTATATTATTTAAGTATTACTTTATTTACCCTATTTTTATTGCGCTATGACGCCAATGATATAAAGAAATCCAGGGATATAATATCAAACATGCTATATACTCCGGTACGGTAGGTGGCGGTGTGCACATTATAAGTAACGTTGCAACCCGCATTTAAACCGGAAGAAGAAGAAGATTGCTTTTGAAATGATAACAAACCCCAGTGGCCCTTTGGCTGTTTTATTAACCATATAATTGATACATAATGCTGCATGTATTTTAAAATCAACGAGACTCGTCATTTTGACAGAGTCGTGAATGAGCAACGATGAGGCGGAAAGCTAAAAGCTGAATTCATCAAACCTGGGTGAGGATAACATTAGCATGACCAGCTAACGTTGGCTAGCTAGCTAACGTTAACTGCTTTCTGTCTAATTGATACGTCCACACACAGCTACGCTTTCAAACATTATTTGTCAGTGGATTATCCCGAATACAGTACAACATAATTTGTCATTGAACTGTTCATCTGTCACATGGGCTCTTATTGGTCCCTAAAACCCAACTTTGGACACCAATTGCTCCAACTTTAACCAGCTCTCTTTGCAGGCTGGTTGTGACAGCTGGGGACAAGCTGGGACATGCTTGGCCTTTTAATGTGAGACAAAGTGCACCGCCATGGATGACTCGGACCAGGATTTTGTAGATCTCTGTTCAAAGCTGCTAAAACGAGTCCGCAAGAAACCAACTGAGTCCAGGCAGGCGCGGAAAGCAGAGCATCAGCCTTCCAGTCAGGCAAGCGATGGAGACAGAAGAAAAAACAAAAGAGCTGCATACGCTGGGTCTGCGTGTGCTGGGTCCCAGCCTGTTTGTACTGGCGCAGATGATCGTGTGGGCTGTGGAGGGACCGGACATGATTCAGGAGATGTCGAGTCGTCCGCTGCGCCAGCAGCAGCAGGACCGAGTGTGGAGAGGGGTTTGGCGGCGAAAGACAAAGTACTGCACAGGATGCAACAGTTCAAGAGAGCCAGTCCACAGAGAATGGTGCACAAGGACAAAAGCAGGACAACAGGGCATGAGAGCGACTGTGTCCCTCCTCCCCCTCTGACACATAGACAAGGTGATGATGCTCTTAGCACGGGTTGTTAGTATGCAGCACTGTTGCCATGTGAACAGAGGCAATACAGATGTGGTTTTCTCTCTCTGCTTTTTAAAATGTCATTATCATCCATGGCTGAGTTAATACAAGCTGCTTTGGTGGAGGCTGGGGTTGTGGCCTTGACCAACTACCACTTGAAAGCCATGATGTCTCTCTCTCATGGGTGGGCCAAATTATCTGGGCGGGCAAAGCAGAGAAAGGGGAGGTAAACTTTCCCCTTATGACCTCATAAGGGGAAGATTCCATAGCTCATAGGCAGGCTGGGGGAACTCATATTAATGTTAAAAAAAAACCTCATAAAGTGAAATTTTTATGCCATGGGACCTTTAATATATAATCATTCCTAGTTCTAATATCCAGTCCTTGTATCTGTATGTGACAACCCCGTCTGTCCCTACATACTCCAGAGTCTTTCAGCCCAGATCTCCACCCTGAGTCCCTGGACAGCGATGAAGCTCTGGCCCTGCGGCTGCAGCAGGAGCTGGACAGGGAGGCTGCAGAGGCCCAGACAGTGGACCTGGAGGACGGAGGCCTCTTCTTCTGTCAGATCTGTCACAGAGATCTGTCACATATGACACCTGAGGGGCGAACACAGCATCTCAACAGGTTGGGACATTTACATTGTAGGCCTTTTGAATGATGCTTTTACCCAGAGTGATTTCCAACAGACAAACATACTTACACTTCTTGACTGCAAGTAGTTGACAAGTGACAAACAAGTGGACACAATGAAAGTGAACATGATGCCTCTTTGCAGGTGTTTGGATGAGAGTGCCCCAGACCCCCCTCCTCTGCCTCCTGGTGTGCCCAACTGTCCCATCTGTGGCAAGAAGTTCAAGTCCCAGAAGAGTCACTCAGCCCACCTGAAGCGCTGTTCCACAGACATGGGTGTTGCTCCGGCGGTGCTGCTGCAGGCGCTACAGAGACAGACTGAGGAGGCCCAAAATGTCCCAACTGCTAACACACTGTGAGTCAGCACTCAGTGCTTCAGTCCACCAAGTACCTTAATATACCTCTTGAGTGTACTGTCAGTGGCAACAGTTGATGCACCTGCGCTGTAAACATTTTTAGGATCAAAATTTGGCTGTTGTTGATGATGATAATGATGATGATAATAATCATCAACCCATGGTCCGAGTTTATCTGATAGCCTGGGTCTAAAGGTTGCATATGATTATCAAAGAGAGAATGTTGAACTTAACCTGATCATGTTTTATTGCTTGCTAATCTTTTCCCATAAAAGTAATAGCTTGCCTATTACCTCAGGTCAGTATATGTGTACTTACAGGGCTTAATCACACCTCTTTCTAGATAATTGTTGTTATTTTTTTTTCTTCTCTTCAGCACACAGACTGATGGCACTAAAAGAAAATGCCCGTCCAAGCCAGGCCTACCAGTGAGGAAGAAGCCCAGGAAGAAGACTACACCCCTGGACGAAGACACCATGGTGGCCTTAGCTCTGTCCTCCTCCCTGTTGGAACAGGAGCAGCAGAGCAAAAGGGAGTCAGAGAGGCACTCACAAACAAAGACGGCTACTTCTCACATCTCCATGAATTCAGCGTTGAAGTGGAAGCCTGACACGGGTACAGTAACATCCCTATATTATCTGTGTGTCTGCATGCATGTGTGTTCCCTTTGGCAAAGCCTGGAGCAGTGTATACACCACAACACAAAACGAAAGGCACAAACTATTGAAATTAATGCTTTTTAAAAAAACTAAATCCATATATTTAATAGACAAAGAATTTAATGATTTCTCTGTGCAGGTCTCCGGGTACATCATCTGACCCCATCTCTCTCCTCTGTTCATCTTGGTACAGGTAAGCCGCGTGGAAAGAGGAAAAAGGGTGCCATCCCTCGTCCTCCTCCGCTCCTCCTTGTTCAGGATGCGGAGGTGGCTCTGGCGAGACTGCAGGAACGTGTTTCTGCCCTCCTCCTACACAGTCGGCCCCCCTCTCCCCCCACCCCAACCCGCTGCCCCAGCTGTCTGCCCGGCTGGAGCGGTGCTGCCCCCCTCTGGCAAAAGAGCACACTACAGGACCAAGCCTCCACCAGTCTGTCTGATTTCTACACTCCAGAGCTCAGAGAGTTCATCACGCCTTGGGAATCAGCAACAGTAAGAGAGAACAAAGACATGTTTGCATACTTTGTTTTACTTATGCCACTCAAGATAGAGAACCACACGCTGTCTGGTAGTTCTGTCCTATCCTACGTGTGGGTGAGGGGCATCTTTGTCACCTTTTTCACCCCGGATGAGTTTGCATCTCTGAGGTTAACATGTGTGAAACTCTAAAAGGGAGATAATGTATCAGTATCAGCTGCCGGTGGATCAAATCCTACAGCCATGTTAAATCAATACTGTTCTCTTCCACTTCTAGACGGATGCAGCCACCTCCAGCACCATCAACAAGCCTGTGTCTTCTGTCCAACCTGTGAGTGAAGGAACTCCAGTCCCAGGGACCAGGGCCCCCATGCTGCCCTCCTCCTCTCAGACGGCCCCTTCCACCCCGGGGACCGGGCAGCTCCTGATGGACTTGATGGAGCTGGCTGAAGACAGTGTGACCCTCACCCAGTATGGTCACATTGCTTCGGCCCTAACAAAGGTACACACAAAAGTCTGTACAAATGTATCTCAATGGTAAATCAATTTTGCATGGTGCTTTTTGGATGCTTTTATATAGACCTTAGTGGTCCCCTAATACCATATCTGAAGTCTCTTTCCCAAAATTCAGCCTTGGTGCAGAATTACAGCCACTAGAACCAGTCCCACAATGAGCTTTACTTAGGACCATTTCTGTGTCTGTAGCTATTGAGGGGGGGGGGGCAAACTGCCACTTTGCTCGTTTGAAAGACATGATGTCTCTCTCTCTCATGGGCGGGCCAAATTCTCTGGGCGGGCAAATCAGAGAAAGGGGAGGTAACCCAGGGGAAGATTCCAGATCGGCCCATCTGAGCTTTCATTTTCTCAAAGGCAGAGCAGGATACCCAGGGCTCGGTTTACACCTATCACCGTTTGTAGCCACAGGGGGACCATAGGCAGGCTGGGGGAACGCATATTAATGTTAAAAAAAACTCAAAGTGACAGTTTCATGCCATGGGACCTTTTTAAATGCACAGGCAGAGAAAACTGACATTTGCTAACTAATTTCATACACAATGTTTTTATGTCCTGTTGCCGTGGTTGTAAACCTTTAAATATGCATTAAGAGATGTTTCCTATGTCAGTTAGGTTTCAAATAATCTTTTTCCCAAAAGTGATGTATTCTTCTAGTGTTCCTTTTTGTTTGTATTTGTACCCTCTAAATATTTATATCATTCAGTGTTTATTTTGAATATTTAAAAAAGAGTGAATATGTATAAACTTTTTTTTTTTCACTTTGTATTACCAGAAGCATTTCCTGAGCTGTACATGACACAAGAAGATTACATTCCTCAGTCTTCTATGGTTGAAAACACAAAAGCCTCTGGAGAATATGGATGAAAATCACTTTAAAACAGCAAACCTTGATTATACATCCTTTCTAAAATAATTTATTTGTTAAATTTCAACTTTTGAATTCAAGTATACTGCCACACTGCGACCCATGGAAAACTCACCAATCCAAGTAGTTACGTAGTGACTTAATTGGTCATCAGTTTGGGTCCTGATTGTCTTTGTTCCCACAGACGAGCGTGCCCGTCAGATCACAAACGTTCGTCTGAGCGGCTTTGTGGTGGAGGAGTCGGAGGAGCGGGCTGACCTGCCACAAACGACACATTCAGAGGCCGATCGCAGCCGAGCGACGAGGACGCTGGATCAGCCAGGGGCAGACAAAGAGCGAAGCAGCCTCCGATCAGTAAGAGCACTCGTTATCACACTTATTCTGACATTTTGAACCTGGATTCCGATGTCTCATCTTTTATTTTTTTTATCAGTTGCCTTTCTGTAGAGTAGCTCTTGTTTTTCTTAGTCCTGTAAGTCCTTTTCTGTTCTGTGTGAATTTCTATTTTTTCTCAGGATGGCAATGAAGATTTTCCAAACTGAGAGGACACATGCAGTATAGTATATCTTGTGCCTGTTTACGTATTAATTGTGCAGTGCACTGAGCCCAGTGTTTCCTCTGTAGGTGGCATTATCCAGACTGGCAGCAGAGCTGAGCAGCATGGTGAACAACGCTCAGCTCAGTGACCTGCAGCTCCAGGTGGACAGTGGAGAGATCTACTTTGCTCATTCCTTCATGGTGTATGCTCGATGCCCCCTGCTGGCAGAAATGGTAAAATGTATTACTGTGTGTGTTTCTAAGCACAGCCCTGATAATATACGAACTAGGACTGCATACTTACTGGATCTAGAAATCAATTATTTAAATAACAGGAAGAGGACGTTTTAAAGAGATATAAAGACTAAAATCTTTCACAATACTGGACAGCCAGTAGTTTCCACTTCTCTAATTAAGCCGAGCAGAGGCTTTCCAGTGGATTTGTGGCTTTCCAGTTTAGTTGAAAGGATCTTAGCAGTGATTTGTGGACCTGTTAGTTTTCATAAAAGGGTAGTGTTGTTTTTTTGAGACTGTTGTACTCAAAGGAATGTGTAATGTACATGGTTGTTTGTTTTTTACTTACCCAAAACACTGTAATGGACAAGAATTATTTTTTTTTTTTCTTTCTTCAAATGTCCATTTCAAATACTATTTTTACAAGATCTACAACATCAACATTCTCTGCTCCTCTCACAGGTTCATGAAAGTGGTTTTGGGGTGCAGGAGGAAGGCGCGCCTGCAGCCCAGAGGGTGCTGATGAATGACGTCCCGGGGCACGCAGTTCTCGCTTTACTACAGTATCTCTACACAGCTCGCTGCTCCATCCCCGCATCACTTCGGCCTCATGTACTGGAGCTCGCATCCAGGTTTGTAAGCAGTATACGAGCCAGGACATTTATACATTTTAGTCTTAGAATTCAAAACAAATTTGGTAAAGCTAATTGGCTGACCTTCAGTTGTCTGTGCTGATGTGTTGAGCATCATAATGTATTGATATTGGAAATAAATCAGAGCTGCTTTGCTGTGATCCTGTGTACTTGTTTCTCCTGTATGACTTTCATTCCCTTAATCACAGTAAAGAAAGTTTGCTTAGCTATTACTTAACAGCAGGGCTGGGTACCGAATTCTGTACTTTTTAGGCACTGACCAAATTGCCTCTATAGCAGGGGTCTTCAAGGTTTTGAAACCTCAATATATGGACGGCCGCTCTACCAACTGAGCTATCTGGCCGCACTATACATACTTTTTTAGTGCATGGAATACTAAGCTATTCAAATAATTGTGGTTTTCTAAATCATGTTTTAATGTAAAACATACATGTGGCAGGGTGAATCCTTAGGATGAACTGTACCTGGATCTTTGTGACCTATGTCACAAAGATCCCAGTTTTTTTTGTTTTTTTTTCAAATTGTGAAGCTGATTTATATTTGCTAATATTTCAAATAATATGTTAGATTCATATTAAGATATTTAAATTTTCTAGGGAGGGGAAAAGAGAACCATTATTTTGCCCCCCGCAGGAACTCTGAGGATCCCCTAGGAGTCCCGGACCCCCCTGTCGAAGATCTCTGCTCTACAGTATCGAAAATCGAACAAGGCCTCATCATTCAATACCAAATTTCAATACCTAAGAAGTAAATCTCATTAGCATCAGTGAGCCAATAAGCAAGTAGCGTGCTTCTACCAAGATCATACACTGCTGGTGATTGGCTGTCTAACATTACATGTTGTAGACGCAGGCTGAGAAAATGCTACGTTACGCACAGAGACACATTGTAGAAGCTGAAAATAAATAACAAGATTTCATGAAATTGGTATTGAATAAAGTATCGTTCAGGAACCGGTATCAAAGTCCCGGTATTTGTATTGGTACCGGTATCAAAATTTACCTAGCCCTATTTAATACATGTAGTTCATAATAGCTCAAGTTCCAGATATTTATATAAAAATTGTTCGTCAGTAAAAAAATATTGAATATATATGCTCCTTTTTTTGTTTGTTAAGGTTTGACTTAGAGGAGCTACAACAGCTTTGCCGGGACGATGCAGCGACTGAGGGAGACGAGGATGATTACCCAAACCAGGAGGAGAACGTGGACAAACAAACACAGCAGGCCCTCACGGAGCTGCTTCGCTCCATGTGGGACGAAGACGGTGAGGGCGTGGATAACGATGGAGGAAGGGACGAAGAGGGAGAATTGGAAGGAGATCACCAAGCCGATGACCTTGCATTAGGTGACAGGGAGAGCCACGAGGAGAAAGTGAACGACGAAGAGCTGGAGGAGATCTACGAATTTGCCGCCACGCAGAGAAAGAGGGAGGAGGAGGAGGAAGAAGAAGAAAGCAAGGAGGAGCAGGAGAAGGTAGACGGGGATGAAGTGTTCGCAAAACTCAAAAGAAGTTCAACAGGCTTCAGTGTAAAAAACCTGCAGCCAGACCCCAGCCTGGACCGCAGCTACACTCGCCTCTTCTCCAACTCCTGGGGGGTCTATGAGGAAGAAGATCTTTCCTCTTTACCTTCAACTTCCCGGCCGGCGAAGACACACACCCCTCATTCCCAACACCACCAGTCCCCTGATAAACGCGCTTCTAAACTGTCCGGCAGAACTTTTCTTCATTCCTCAGCAAGCGTGGTTGACGAGCTTTCTCTTAGCCCTCCACCCAGTCCATCCAACCTACCTCTCCCAGGTCAGTCCCCTGGTCGGCTGGGTGACTGGGGCGGCGGTGGAGACAAGGGAACAGATGGTCTGGCTTTGAAGCGAGACAGCCAAGGACCTCGACGTACTTGTGTCCCTCTTTCTCCCGAATCGCCTTGGGAAAAGAAGGAACCCGAGCTCATAGTTTTGTCCGACTCAAGCGAGGAGGTAGTTCCCCGTTCCCGCAGTCCTTCGCCACATTGCCATTCTCGCGCCGTCCAGAAACTGCAGAGCTACACCCAGGTCAAACTTCGGCCAATCCCGAAACCTACCGAACCCACTCTGGAGAATAAACAATCCAGTAGCTCAGAGTTGAGTCATGACGATCCATCTGCAGTGCCGTTTCACAGTCATCAGGGTCCCTGGTGTGAGCAGGATCCAGCAGACTGTTCTCCAGAAGTGTCCTGGCTGATCCCATCCACACCGCTCCAGCCCGCAAGAACCACTATGACAACCAGCTACACTCAGGCTAAAAGTAGCATGTGCAGGACACAGCTATTCCCTAAAGGGTGTACTTCCTCACCGTCGCACTCTGGTTTCTCTTCTCCTGCTTTACCGTTGAACAACAGACTGCAGACCTCCAACAGTCCAGCCAGAGTTCCTCCAGAGGACAGCGTCCCCAAGTTAAAGCTGGACGAGACCAGTAGCTCCAGCTTGGATCTCAACTTTTGTTATAAAAGAACAAGTAGTTGTGATGTCCAAAGTAGAGAGAGAGGAGTTTCTGCTTTCCTCCCGTGCCAACCTATTGTCTCAAAGCAGGAGACACCTGTCCACATGCTTCCCAATCCTTACAGCAGCACTCCTCTGCACGCAGAGCTCAACAAGGTCCCCGTTCTTCCTGCCACCTCCCCGCTCCACAGCAACCTCTATAAGAGCTGGACAAGTCCAGGAAGGGATGGAGCGCCATCTGAAAGCCCAGAGAAGACAGAGCTAGGGAGCTTTTATCTTTCCCCCATGTCTGAACCTTCAGATCCACCCTTGTCTTCTTCTCACAAAGGTCTTCAAAGTTCACAGAGGCTCAGCGTGTCCTCCAGTCATAGCCCCCGCTCGGTTAAGTCCAGCAGTCACAACAACACAGGGCCTGAGCTCAAGGGAAGGGGAATGAGAAATGAGAAGGTAGGATATATTGAGTGCAAAAATAAAGACTTGGGTGATGGAGGGAGGGATAAATGGGAAGTTGCTGAATCCAGTTTCCAGCAGAGCTTCATGGCCATGGACGAGCCTCCCATAGCTTTTAACGACTCGTGGGGTTTTGACGGCTGTGTAGACATGGAGGCAAACCCAGGCTGCTTCAGCCTGAGGCTGGAGGACAGCGGCGCGTCCAGCCAGCACAGCAAGCGCAGCCTGGGACACGGAGATCCTGCCCGGTCATCCTCCTTTACGGGCCGCCAACTTTCCCCATCCCGTCCCCGTGTCTGTTTATTGAACAGCCAAGGTGCTGTGACGGCCTCCTCACCATCCAAAGGCCATAGTATAACATCCCCCACCAGTGTACAAGCTCTTACAGGCCCCTCCTCCCCCCCACCACCACCACCACCACCTGACACCCACACCACACCAGAGAGGTTCCACAGCCTCCTGGACTCCAAAATATGGGACAGCTGGGAGGAGGAAGAAGAAGAGGAGGAGGCTCTTCCTCTCTCTCAGCGGATGAACCCTGCCACCCAGCTCAAAACACCAGGTAAGGAGTGTTACTTAGCTGTAATTCACTAGAATGCAGAATCTGAATGTTTGTAAAGCGACATCTTACTAGGATATAGATGTATAGATAAGCTCAAGACATGCAGACGTACGCTAATGAATTTCCACATGCCTTCACAAAAGACTAATGACTTCCATATCCTAAAGCCTTAAAGAGTAAAACTGTAGCTAATGGAGTCCCATTTCCTCCGTTAATAGGCATATTCCTGTGGTCTTTAACAATGTCTTCCTGTTTGTATCTCATCAGAATCATCACACAATAAAAGGCGTCGTACCTTGGTGGCCATCACCCCACTGCCCCACTACTCTGACATGGACACACCGGAGCTCAAGAACAAGCTCACCAGGTCAGTCGGTTAACTCCCATCCCTGACGTTAAAGAGAGGGTGAAATAAGGGCCACGTTTTGTTTTTTCTTCTGCTAATCAAGGCTATTAACTAAGGAGGCTATCCGATTACCTCCCACGGCGTTGCAGTCAACTTAGTCTGTCTGGCTCGGCTCTCTATCTTAGGCTGTTTGTCTCCCGTCCATCTGTTTAGTACGTCTGTTCTTCTTTACTTTCATCCCTGTGCAGGTTTGGTGTTCGGCCTTTACCAAAGCGCCAGATGATCCTCAAACTAAAAGAGATTCACCAGTACACGCACCAGCTGGTCAGCTCTGACTCTGAGGGCGAGGCAGCCCCGGCGGTCCGCACAGCTCGAACAAAGCACCCACACACCGGTTCAGAGGTTGCTGGCAACAGGCCGGCCTCCTGCGGCCAGAGAGTGACTTTTAAAGAGCCCAAAGCGCCCGCTGCCTTCTCCCCTCTGAAACCCCACAGAGAGGAGGAGGGAGAGCCGCTGTCTGCCTCGCAGGGCTCCAACACCTCTTCAACTGCTGCCAGTGAAGAATCAGAAAGGTATGTCTACTCAAGTGGGTGGATCATCACAGGTGTTTTATAACGGCACACTTCGCACTTGCGTTTTGTTGCGTGACATATTTTTAGAGGGCTCAATCAATGTTTTGTAGATGCTCAAAATGACAGCATCACTAAACATCCTGTCACAACTGCCCAGGGTGGGCTCATGCTACCAGGTTGGTCTGTGATGCTTTAAAAATACGTTTATATATACAGGTAAAAGCCAGTAAATTAGAATATTTTGAAAAACTTGATTTATTTCAGTAATTGCATTCAAAAGGTGTAACTTGTACATTATATTTATTCATGGCACACAGACTGATGCATTCAAATGTTTATTTCATTTAATTTTGATGATTTGAAGTGGCAACAAATGAAAATCCAAAATTCCGTGTGTCACAAAATTAGAATATTGTGTAAGGGTTACATTTTGAAGACACCTGGTGCCACAAAGTAATCAGCTGATTAACTCAAAACACCTGCAAAGGGCTTTAAATGGTCTCTCAGTCCAGTTCTGAAGCCTACACAAACATGGGGAAGACTTCAGATTTGACAGCTGTCCAAAAGGCGACCATCGACACATTGCACAAGGAGGGAAAGACACAAAGGTTATTGCTGAAGAGGCTGGCTGTTCTCAGAGCTCTGTGTCCAAACACATTAATAGAGAGGCAAAGGGAAGGAAAAACTGTGGTCAGAAAAAGTGTACAAGCGATAGGGATCACCGCGCCTAGTCAAGATTGTGAAAAAAGGGTGTGGACAGCTGCTGGAGTCAGTGCTTCAAGATCCACCACCAAGAGACGCTTGAAAGACATGGGTTTCAACTGCCGCATACCTCGTGTCAAGCCACTGTTGACACGAAACAGCGGCGTCTCACCTGGGCTAAGGAAAAAAAGAGCTGGACTGCTGCTGAGTGGTCCAAAGTCATGTTTTCTGACGAAAGCAAATTTTGCATTTCCTTTGGAAATCGAGGTCCCAGAGTCTGGAGGAAGACAGGAGAGGCACAGGATCCACGTTGCCTGAAGTTTAGTGTAAAGTTTCCACCATCAGTGATGGTTTGGGGTGCCATGTCATCTGCTGGTGTCGGTCCACTCTGTTTCCTGAGATCCAGGGTCAACGCAGCCGTCTACCAGCAAGTTTTAGAGCACTTCATGCTTCCTGCTGCTGACCTGCTCTATGGAGATGGAGATTTCAGGTTCCAACAGGACTTGGCGCCTGCACACAGCGCAAAATCTACCCGTGCCTGGTTTACGGACCATGGTATTTCTGTTCTAAATTGGCCAGCCAACTCCTGACCTTAGCCCCATAGAAAATCTGTGGGGTATTGTGAAAAGGAAGATGCAGAATGCCAGACCCAAAACGCAGAAGAGTTGAAGGCCACTATCAGAGCAACCTGGGCTCTCATAACACCTGAGCAGTGCCAGAAACTCATCGACTCCATGCCACGCCGCATTAATGCAGTAATTGAGGCAAAAGGAGCTCCAACCAAGTATTGAGTATTGTACATGCTCATATTTTTCATTTTCTTACTTTTCAGTTGGCCAACATTTCTAAAAACTCCCTTTTTTGTATTAGCCTTAAGTAATATTCTAATTTTGTGACACACAGAATTTTGGATTTTCATTTGTTGCCACTTCAAATCATCAAAATTAAATGAAATAAACATTTGAATGCATCAGTCTGTGTGCAATGAATAAATATAATGTACAAGTTACACCTTTTGAATGCAATTACTGAAATAAATCAAGTTTTTCAAAATATTCTAATTTACTGGCTTTTACCTGTATATATCCCCTGACAAATATTTTTGATAAGTCTCTAAATCTTATCTCTAAATTTGAGTTCTTTCTGATTTTCTCAGTTGTATATAATTGTAAATTTAAAGTTCTGGTCTGTTGGTCAAACAAAACAAGAGCTAATATGCAAATGTCATGGTGGGCTTTGGGAAATTGTGATAATTTTTCACAATTCTGTCATTTTAACTAAACAATGTTATAAGAACACAGTTGGATAAAGCTGTAGTTTGCAGCACTCATGATTATGAAATATTTAGTATTTGGAATCAAGTTTCAATTTGTCTCTTGTTTGTCTATTTTGTAGAGCATATTTGAGATTTAATAAGAGAAACACTCTTTCCAGCTTCATGCTAATTGGGGTCATAAGGCAATGGGTTATATAAATATGGTATTTGAAAAACAAACTTCCATAAATGCGGTATGTGCATTTAAGCACTTCCCTCTTTCTGCAGGTCCAACCCAGAGCTGTGCCTCTCCTCCGACTCAGACAGTGATGGCGGCATCTCTGCCTCCCAGGCAGTGAACCGCCTCCAGGATCGCCTCCGGGCGGTGCGCTCCTTCATCCTGTCTGACTCCCGACTGTACAGTCAGATCCTCCAGTACCAGCCGCTGGTCTTGTCCCAGCTCCAGGAGCAACTCAAAGCAGCAGGGATCCGCCTGGGTGCCGCCAAGCTTGTGGACTACCTGGACTCTCAGTGCATCACCTTCACCACGGCCAAACCGGGCCAATCGGCACACAGCCGCAGGCGGGCAAGAGGACAGCCAAGGGGCAAAAGCAGCAGGGGACAGAAGAGTGGGCAGGAAAAAGCTGTTACAGCCATGATTTAAAAGAAAAGGTTTACGTAAAACTTTGATAAAAGATGGCAGGTTTTTGTCAGAAGAGGCCAGTAGAACATTTGTTCTTGGACAGCTGGCACTCGAGTAGACTTTAGGTAGAACCTGTTTTGAATTATGAATAATACATGTTTCTTTAGGACAGGTACATGTTGCTGCGGTCCATGTTCACAATTTGTTCTTTTTGATTAAAAAAAATGATTTTGGTCTTGGTGTGTAAAATACACTCATCTTATGTATAAAAATAATTCCATTGAATAAACAGAATATGCACTTCACTCAAATCAGATTTCATGGAGGGGAAAAAAAAAAAAAAACTTTCCGTAAAAATATGGCCTAATTAATAACAAATTCCATCACAAAAACATTTTTGAAAAACATTTTACTATTTTGCTCTTCAATAGATCTATATCCAAAGATCAGCCAAGACGTACACACAGCCGAGAACACTTGGGAAAGAATGCAGGGTTCTCTCAAATTCTATCTGATACGTCATTCATGTAGAGTCGGCTCCTTCACAACCTCGAGTCAGCGCTGTCACAGTTCAGTTAGGTCACTGTTGTTGCATTTACAGCAGCATGAAGCACAGGGCATCAAATCTGATTCCAAATTACGCACAACCCTTGCACCACTGATACTGGAGATTTGCTCGCCTCCACCCTCGTGATGCCCTCACGACGGAGCATCAACGCCGTCTCTTCCTGTCCTGCCTCAAAGCCTCAGCCAGTCAGGACAGGTTGGCAATGTTGGCAAGGAAACGCTGAGCCCACCACTCCTCCAGGTCAATGGGCACAAAGTCTGTACAGAAACAAAGATGGAGGGGACATGGAATTAAAGCATAATCCATGTTCTATGATTGATTTTGTTAATTCATTTTGTCACATGGGTCCAACATTTATTTTAGAAAGAAACTAGGGATGATCTGTGCAACCAAGTGTGGAAGAGAACTGTACCGAGTTACTTATTACTTAACAGTTACAACTGGTTTTATTCTGAGTTTCATCTCATCTAACAAAGAACTGGACTTTATATTAATTTAAACAAGAAAGAGTCTATAGCCAGCTGATGGGAATAGCATTAGTCATTCACCAAAGTACTAACTAGTAGTAATGAGGGAGGGACAAGCGCAGCGCTTTCTCCACCCAGATCTTTATCTTGTTGAACCAACAACCTCCCAGTCATAAGCTCTCTTCTCTAACCTTTAGGCCACCACTGACTCCATGCAATTGTTATTGCAATATTTCAGTCTTGATCCAACAGACAGAGCCATCCATAGAACCACAACGCGAGCGTGGCTTAAAAAAAAAAAAAAAAAAATAGATGATCCAAGTACTGTCTATGAAAAGTCAAGACACACAGATTTTTAGATGTTTCATTATTCATTGTAACTACCATTTATAAAAAGCAAGTGCCTTAAATCCTCTCATGAAATCTGTCATAACCTTTGAGGGCAGTGAGCCACAGAAGGAACCGGAGCAGACAGGTGTGTGTGAGGAAAGACGAGACACACTCCCATCACCAGTCAGGGCTGGTTTATCTAGAACAGCCTGGTTCTCAATAACAATAAGAGTTAAAAATTAAGGGGACCATTACAGTCAACCTCTGGCTACGGATAAAGTTGAGCCAAAAACACACTGCATGTGATTATTTTTTTTCCCTCTGGTCTTTCAATAACCAGGAAGGACGAAAACTTGGCAGGATTACTGGTTCAAAGTTCACAGAGGTTAGAAAGCAGGAAGGAGGTGATCTGTTTGGATGCCATAAAACGGAGGAGTGAGATCAAAATTTGATGAGATTTACGGTGTTGTATTCTTTGAAGACTTACTTTCAGGAGGTGAATGGATGGACGGCACTCTAAACAAAGTGATCCCTGTGTTAAAGTGGAGATGCAAATACTTACTCTTCATCGCAGCACTGGGGGTCTTCTCAGTGTACTGAACGGGCCCCTGGCTGCCAGTTGACTCCCCACCTTCCCTGTCTCCCATCTTCTGCTCCACCTCCTGCCATGCTGCATGCAAACAAACACACACACACAAAATATACGCTGAATTAACTGCAATGCATACTTCAACAGGAATCTGATTTTAATTTATTTAAAAAAAAAAAAAAAAAAAAAGGGTATACAAACTAATTTAGTTATCTTATTTTCTGCATTTGTAAACTTAGCCCTGACACTCAAACATTTCCAAGACATCACTAAAGAAAGCTCCCACTGCAACGCAGCTGACTTTGACTCTTTTTTTAAGATAATGTAAATAGTTGTGAGAAGGCTAAACTGGTCCGTGGCGTGTGTTTTATTTGCTGTGGGTGAAGGTTTTCCAGCTTCACCCTGCGATAAGCCTCAAGGTTTCGGCTATGCGTAAGGGGTTTAAGGGGTCGTCCCGTTCAGCTGGAGTAAACCCATCCGGTTTCCCCATCTTAAAACAACTCGACAGAATGTGCCGGAGGGTTTTTTTCTTTAGGTGTGAACCGCACAAAAAGGTCACAAAAGGATGCCACAAAGCAGTCTGTCCTGGCAGCGGTCCAATAGTAACACAGATAACTAGCTCATGCTGATTCAGCTCGGCAAGTCATTCATTTCTACCAGGGCATGAAGTATTGGCCAGCACAGGTATGCTGGGTAAACTTAGATGAGGTGAGTGGTGCACAGCTGGGATTTTTAATCATTGTTGGGGTTAATGAAGTACTGTCTGTTGACAGTTTGTGCAATCGTGCCACATTTCATTTCTTTTGTGAGGCTGTGTGCACATAGTGAGTTAATATGAGGCTGTAAACAAAACATGTCTACACTATATCAAAATGTGCACAGAATTGTGGTTTTTGAGTTACTGCAAAACTTCTGACTTCTTAGTAAGAAACTAATGAATGACTTAAAAAGTGGTTCAAAGCAATCAAAGAATATACAGTAGATAATGTGAAGATAACAGTGCTATCTACTAGTAACTATTACAAATGTTGGGTACCTCAGTGTGAAGTGTTACTAGCCATCTCCTGTTTTTCACATCACATCTGACTGACTATATTTTAATGCACTGCTTACGTTTTATTTTATACAGACATATCCTGTAAAATTACTGGTAGGGCTGCAACTAACAATTTTTACCATCAACAAACCTGACCAATATTGTTTAGGTAATCAATTAATATTTTTTTTCCGTTTATTTTTTTGACCAAGGGTCAAAAACTCAAAAATGATCTTTTTGCTAAATGGCGCGACGCCTACAAAGTCCCTTATCATCACATTGAGCCTGGCTGCCAAACACAATGTTCTACTGTTATAATAAACATTTCAAACTGGAGTTATGAGCAGGCGACTAACTATTATACATTGAAAATTATAAACGCAACACTTTTGTTTTTGGCCCCATTTTTCATAAGCTAAACTCAGACATCTAAGACTTTTTGTACACAAAAGGCTTTCTTCTCTCAAATATTGTTCACAAATCGGTCTAAATCTGTGTTAGTGAGCACTTCTCCTTTGCCAAGATAATCCATCCACCTCACAGGTGTGGAATATCAAGATGCTGATTAGACAGCATGATTATTGCACAGGTGTGCCTTAGGCTGGCCACAATAAAAGACCACTCTAAAATGTATGACTTTACTGTATTAGGGGAGGTCTGGGGGGGTCCAAAAACCAGCCAGTATCTGGTGTTATGGTTTAAGGTTAAAAGAAGCTTTGTTTCTCCTTATCGGGGCTAGAAACAGGACAAGGCTATAAACTGCTGTAAAAACCCAGATTGAGACGCATATTCTGAATGTGCTGTATACATGTCCAAAGAATGTCTCTAAAACACAAGTAATACTGGAATATTCCTCATGCCTAATCGGAAAATTCTATATTCAGAAAAAAAGCCTTATTCAGAATATCCAACCGGAATATGCTGTTAACATGACCTGTGTCAAATTCCAGATAGTCATATTCAGAATAATTGTGGAATATTAGTGTGGATGTAAACTTACTCAATGTCCCAGTTTCAATCCCACAGCCTCCAACCTTGTTAACGTGAGAGAAAGGCTTCAGGATTGGCCCTGGCAGGGGCAAGTCTAGAGAAGGGGGCTGGGGTGGCACCCGCCCCCACCCTGAAATATGATTTTCTTTCCCCCCCCAATCCATTGGGCTGGAGTACTGTCAATCTGACAGATTTTATTTCCATTGGATCAGAGTGCTGTCACTTTGCTGCCTGTTATGCCAATCATTGCCTTTTCATTTGGTAAATGGATATATTCTTTAAACATACATTGTATGGCAACTGTGTACTTTGGTGAAATGTTAAGGAGAGTTTAGAAATGGAAACATATTGAACTCACTGTAGAGCACTTGATGCTGTAAGAAATAAATTGTGTATTGCACTTTATTTCTTTTTATCTGAAAACTGTGTACAGCAAGGTTGTTTTTAATCTTCTTCATTGTGTATTGTTCTTTATTTTTATACAGTTCTGTGAAAAGAATATTCCCAGCCATTGTCACATGACCCCTTAATGTTTCCATGTGGTTTGCCTTAAGAGCCAATAGAAAATGTGTACTGTATTTAGATACACAATTTGTTGCAAATAAAAATGAGTAAAATTAATACTGTAGGCAATGTGTTTTATTTAGGAGAATTACATTGTGTTGTTCTACCCGAGCCAATATTTCCTATATTTCTAAGCAGAGTTTCTAGGCTTAGACTGATTATTGGCCCCCACTGTGTCACCCCAATTAAAAAGATCCTGGAATTGCCCCTTGGCCCTAGAGGTGTGTCCCACATCCACTCATCCACAGATCCTGCGGCCCTCACCTTCATACACAAATCGGACGTTCTCTTCATGTGCAGGAGTGAATCCCTCTGCTGGGCTGGCGGTCTTCTGTGTGGCTGCACCATGGTAGCGCTTCCCATTCAGACGATTGAACACGATCTTTGGGGGCGGAGAGCTGCAGAGATCAGACCGAGAAATAAATATAGAAATATGTCAGCTCGGGACTAAAGGCAGTCTGCATCACAACAAAACACAAAGGGGGTAAACCTCAGTGTAAATAGTATGCTGGTTGCCAGTTCATTTAAAACGTCATGGCTGACCTACAAGATGATTTGTGTTATTGCTTTATATCAGATTTAGGTTCATTAAAAGATACATTCTTGGGAGCCCATCCTATTTGGATGTTGTGTATACGAAACTATCTACAGCGCACATTGCATGTAGCACCAGGAAAGACTGACACTTGGCTCAGCATCGCTGAATCATTGAGGTCCGGGCTGTAGACTTGTGCTGCAGCCTTTGCTTTAGCTTGCGCATACATGTGTTGGTCCCTTGTCTTGTCTTTTGTGTGTGTGTGTTGTCTCCCTCTCTCCCGTCTTTCCTCTATGTTTTTTGGCCCTGGGACGAATTCCTGAGTCTAATTGTTTGTCGCTGTTTATAATTTCTAAATATAAAAAAAGAAAGATACATTCTTGGTATTAACAAACATTACTCAAAGCTTTAAACCGTATTGCAGTCTTTCTCATCAGCACACTGATATGATTACTGGAGGACATTGCTAAGTTTTCACTTTTTTTCATTTGTGCTTAAGTGCCCAGAATGTCAATCTAGAATTCTAATTAGCAATATGCAATAGTAGGACCACAAGAGTTTGTAACAGTGGAGAAAAAGCAAGACTTGCAACCTTTACTCAAAATGTAATACACCTTGTCGTTGCAATGCAATTTGCCTTTTTTTTCCTTCTAGAATGGATTTCATCCCACAAAGCCACATATTCAATGTTGATGCAGATATAAAGTCTCAAAAGAAGCCCTTACCTTACTTTAATTGATCATCTGACACTAAAACCTGATAGTTAAGTTTCCTGCTTAAGTTTAAAAAAAGCAGTTGATACTTTTCCTGCTGTCAAATTCATCTTAGGTAATGTAGTACCGGAAATGCACTTAGTTGCCAGTGTTTAGGTACACCAAGCAAAACTATTAAAAACTGTATAAGAGGCGTTGATTCAAATTGCTTCAACTGTTCATTTTGGAGGTTGCTGTTGGATTGTATTGCATTACACAGACAGGGGTATCTAATACTTTCTCCAACTCATTTCCATAAGTGAAGTAGAGCTGCAGTAATAGACTTAATCGGTTTTAGGTAGGTGCACCTATTAAATGGCAAGTGGGCGTAATCTTTCGGTTGTGTTGCTGGTATTTCTTAGCAGCACATGAAGGTTGGATAAGTGTCCGATAATGGATGCAGAGACGTCACTGAAGTGTTACATGACCGCAGTCAAGGCGCACGTGTTGAACACTCGGACCCAAGTAGCTCAAACAGCCGGCACAAACATTCCTGCAAAGAAAAAATACTCTTCACAAGACTTCGAGCAGATACTTACCTTGATGAGAACCAAGACGTCGGCTTGAGCTTCAAGTCGCTGAATTTGCTCTCGATTTGTTGTGTGGGACCTTTTGAGACAAAAGTCAAATTTAATAGTTTCCCTGCTCTGCGCAGGTTACCTTCAAACGCTGCGTGTAAACTCTGAACCCTTTTAACTGTTGCAATGCCCCCGAACCTCCCTCATGGGCCTGAAAGCGACCTGATGTGATATTACATCATGCTTTAGATAACGAGATCCATTCACTGACCTGTCCGCCGTTGTGTAACAAGTTTGCTTGGACCTCTGGTGATTGTGTACATCATGTGAACGCCAAGATATTCTGTAGTGTCTGTGTTTGAGGACGTGTCTTGTCTTCTTATGTATCAGGTGCGCACATTGACTGTCAACTCCAACTTTTAGTCCGCTGTCCGCTCCCCCTGATGCAGCCACGATGTGGAAAAGAAATTCGCGACGTGTCTTATTTTGTTCCCCAGATCAGCTGATGCAGAGTCGGCCTGACGCTTGCAAGAGACTCGCTTTGCCTTGTTGTGAGTTGTATATTAACACGCACCCCGCTGAACCTCCTTGCCAGCAGGTGTTCCGCTGTACGAACCGACGGCCGCTGCTCCTGTGAGAGGTTGCGTGTAGGTCATCCAAGGAGAAAGCGGCTCCACAAGCCGGGGATCAGTCAGTCCGAGGTACGGGACTTTTTGGCTCTTTACGTCTGATGACGGTGACACTCCAGGCCGGGTACTTTAGCCTGTCTCCGGTACTGATTGCGACAGCTCCGCTCTCTGACAGAACACAAGGACACTGCACACAGCGCACACTTTGCTATTTTCATAAGGACGTGAAAGCTAAAATGCTTCGCTCACCGTCAAGCAGGCGACAATAAGGAGCAGAATTTCCGGTTCAAATTTTCAAGTTAACATTTTGTTGACAAATTGACAGTTGAGATTACAAATGCTACATCACCAAGCACCGTTTAAAATATTTAATACGTCCAGTCTTTAGAGGAATCCTAATGTTCAATATTATAACGCACAATGTGCTATTATGATAACACTGGGATTCATTTAAATGTGCTATTTGACATCCTTTAAATGCAAATACAAAGCACATAAACTGGAAAAGTTGGGATTTTCTTTAAAAATCAATAGGTAGTTGGATATGAAGTTAGTTAGTGCTACATTTTATTATATACTATTCACTTTGATTATGAATATTTTATGCTGTTTTAGCTTTCACTACGGATGCTTTGGTTGATGTGATATCTTAATGAGTTAGTTTTTTTCTTCAGCAGGCAATAGGTACAATCAAAACATGAAGCATCTAGAGTGATGATGATGATGATGATCTTAGCATGGCAAACAAAATCTAATATATCATTATATTAGGGATAGGTGTCCCAAGGCCTGAGCAAATGAAGCCCACGCTTTCTGTATGGCTTATTAATGAGTCAAAATATACAGTATATTATTGTGTGTGTGTGTGTGTGTGTGTTTTGGTTAAATGTGAAGTGTGTCATGAAATGTACTTATTTATGTGGCACATTTTTAATTTAACCATGCAAAACGACAGTATTTTACAAGGTTTTTAAAGTTATTTAAAATATGCTAGTTTTTGTGGCTTTTACTTTGAAGTTGGTCTCTCTTAAATTCCGCTCTCGTCGTTTCTATTAATCTGTGGTCGGACTGCTTTACGGAGCGGGGCAACCCCCCCTCAGTGACGTCACTGCACGCCCCTCGTGCAGGAGTGATCACCTTTCACCTATTAATCCGAACGCGCAGATAGATATAAGTGTTGACATTCAGTTAAATAAAACTGCCCCTTTTTGAAGTTGGCAGGAGAGCCTGAGGAGAATGTATAATTTAACATACATTTCTGACAGCATGCATGGTGTGACACAACTTATAATAAAAGTATTCTTTTTTTCTAACAATTATCACAAGTAACCTTTTGTCTTTCAAGTGAAAATCACCTGAGTGACTCCACGATGTGAGCTGACAGTCCGTGTTTAGTAACTGAAGATCAGCCGGGACAAGAAGTGGCTCAGACAGGCTTATCCAGGGTGATATTTAACATTACATCTCCCACCCCACCCCCATTCATCTGTACTATCTGGGTCAATCACCTGAGACTCCAGGCCACGAGGCTAATCATCAACAGCCCACACTACATAGGCTTAACTCTCGACAATGACAAAGATGAACCAAACGGAATAAACAGCACAGGCCAGAAGTGTCTGGATTTCTGAAACGTAACAAATCCTCCTAACAGAATTTGTTTTAGTGTTGATCTAATGAATAACTTCAGCAGGTCCACCATCAGAAATTATATGCAGGGGGATACAGTTTTCCATATTGGGCCCCTCCTCCACGCTCTGCAACACCATAGACTTTTGCATGGGCCGCCCCGGGGCCTTGGTCATCTGTACACTTTGAACCCCCTGCCAACAGGCCTGAATTGCAGTCCTGCATAGCGGCAGAATATCAGCTGAAACAACATGGTCTTTGGTGACCCTCAGCATTTTTTTGGAGCATTTTAGGCCTTTATTTTGACAGGTCAGCTGAAGACAAAGGGGAGAAAGAGGGGGAATGACATGCAGCAAAGGGCTGCAGGTCGGAGTCAAACCTACAGCCACTGCATTGAGGAGTAAACCTCTAGTTGTGGGCACGAGTTCTACCAACCCAAAGCATTTTATACATACAGTAAGTCCGCTCTACCGCCACATAACATATTCAATCAAATCTTCATAGTTTTATTCTTTACACTTTTTTTTGTATGACAGACAGTTTTTTAAACAGTGTAATAAGCCTTTTCCTTTTTAAATTACTTTTCAATGATTCTTAAATTGTTATGTCTGCTTAGATTAAAAAAAAAAAAATCAAATGCAGATGAGGTTAATATTTGAGTCATAGAGTTTATAAATTAAATTAATCTAACAGTCTTATCTATATATTTCAGAGAACTGCCGAGTCTGAAAACCTTTCTGATGGTGAATGTACCTTTGGTCAAACACAGATACCAGTAATTAACAATAATGGCTGCATATTATTTAGGTTTTCCAGTCCAGTTCATCTAATACTGCAGATGCTGCCTCACTGGCTTCCACACCTAAATGCAACAGAGACATTGTTACTGTTATTAGTTTATTTCCTGATATTAGTTCATTTGGTGGACTGTACTTCAAGCAGCCATAGCTTCTTTTCAGAACCTAAAGAACAATAAGTTATCTGTATCCATCTAATCTTATTCTACTCTACATTTCAGTTCCATATGCATGTTTGTCAAATATATAAAATGTTTATTCATATTAGTTCTAAATATGTATTCATTTTTTATGAGTGACTTCTAGGTGGTTTATGCCAGACCTAAATCGCTTTTACTGAGTAAAAAGCAGACAGTATGATACAATACATATATTGTAGGTCTAAGACAGTAAGACACAATTATAAAGAAAAGAAAGAAAGAAAACATAACTGCAGTCCTGAGTTGGTGAATACAGTACATTGATTAAGATCTATTATAGACACTTATTGCCAAAATGTCTATAAATGATGTGTCACGCGTCTTGTTATTAAGTATGGAAACCAGTCTGGTCAGGTTGGTTGGCTCAAATAATCATACACACATTTGCAATAATGCATATTGCATGGGAATAAGAGTGGCATATGTTCTCTTACCTGAGGCCCCATTATGAGTGACAAGTAGACAGTGAAATGGATTTAATCTTTTTAATGACTATATGTGGGAACACATCCTGTGCTGGGTTCAAGTGTGTCTCAGTAATGGGGTTCACAGTCTTCCACAAGGCTGTCTGTGATGTAGTTGACTTGCAGCAGCTCCTGGTAATACTCTTTCTCCACTTTTGTGTTGACTGTCCAGGCTACCACTTCCACCCCCCTCTGGGCCCAGTACTGCACATAGTCCCTGCAGACAGCACAAGCAAACACAGTTATTCAGTTACTCTTGTTCAAGTAATTAGTAATGTTCTTCCTGAACGGTTCAAAACAGGAATTTCAATTTGTTAAGCAAACACCCTGTGATCCAACAAAAATATTCTCAGTCTTATAAGAGAATATGGCTGTATGGTCTCAACTCACACTGAGACAAAGTTCTTCTGGATAAGGAAGGCTGAGATGCCGCACAGCTTCCACAGCACGTGATGGTGCGCCCAGTCAAACACTATGTCCATTAGTGTCATCCAATTGTGTTTCCATAGCGATGAGAAACGCGGGGCACCATCTCCTAACCGACTCAGGCTCCATGGCCGGTGGGTCAATGCTGTGACCACTTCCGGGTCGCTCTGCCTCATCTGGGCCAAGAGTGGATCCGAGATGTAGATTAAATAATGGTGAATGTTAGCAATGTGAAAGATACAACGGCAATGCAATACAAGACAGGGATGTAAGCCAATATTTTTGCTTATTTAATCAGAACCAGTATGTTAACTATGAGACAGTTGGGAGAGAAAAGTGACACAAAACGCCAGCCTGTTCTGTTCCAAATACTTTTTGTCTCTCTTTTTTTAAATGTGGTTATAACACGATAGACATGTTTATACCATGGTAGGAAATATATTTACGTTTTTGCTCAATCACTTAAAACATGGCCATTTTGCTTATGGCCAAAGTGTTTGAGCCCTGCTTTCATATAGTGTTTATGCAGGCAACCTGGCTGGGAGGGATTGGCCCAGAACAAACCATCTCATTTGGAGTTTTTTTGCAGCAATGTGTGCAGGCTGGTTCTCCAAATTAAATGTCCACAGTCTCATTTAATAACTGTCTCCTTTTGTTCCACGCCAGTTTGACAGTCAAACACCTCAAATCTGACTTTGTTCAGGTACAGTATACTACCAAACACTCACTTCCAACAAACTTCAAAGAGCCCTCTTACCTTGTAGATTACTCTGGGCTCGAAAGAGCAGACAATGCTGCTGTTGTAGAGGACTGGGTGTTTTTTATACAATTCTTTGAGGGCTGCAGCTGCCTGGGAGGAGATGAGAAACACATGGTTATTGTAGGACAGTCAACTGTGTGTGTGTGTGTGTGTGTGTGTGTGTGTGTGTGTGTGGCTTAAAATCCTTGTGTGTGTTCCTGTCCAACCATTTGGTGGTAACTAGCAGCTGTGTATGTGTAGATGCACTGCTGTGAAACTCAAGAAATTTACAGCCTAAGACAACAACGACAACTGCAGCTTTGCATTTCTTACTCATTGAAAAATGTGCTGAGTAAAGAAAGTACACTGATGGACTAGGAACACAGTAAAAGCTAACTTTGGACCATCATAATAAAAAAAATCATGTTCTCTTTATCATGCAATGCTGATTAACTAGGTACAAGCTAATTAATGTATGACAGACAGATTGCACATCATTAACAGTTGATTTGCTTGTTAGTTTTGTTGGTTGCACCTCATCTGGATGACCTTTGACATCAAAATAGATGGTGAGTTGCAGCTTGATACATTCCTCCACCGCCTCGTCAAGAGTTGGGATCTTCTCTCCAACAAACTTGTCCCTGGTGGTGAAGGACACAAATGTTTAAGTGCAATCTCAGGCTCAGGTGCATGTCATGCTTTTTTAAAACATTACACACTTCCATGCCTGGATTATGATAAAAATGCATGTGATAATGTTCATGAATCTCTGAATATTAAGGCTCCTAGCATCTGTCTGACACTATATTTAGATAGAACACATTTTTCATCTGTAAGGCTACACCTATGTAATAATATTACAAATCATACATGTAAAACATTTGTTTGTATTTGTCATGCTCCTGTGTCATTAAATAGTAAAAGTATTTACGTAACTTATGGGCATTAGGTAAATTGTCTAGAGTAGCTAATTGCCAACATTCATTAAGCTTATAGTTATGCGTTTATTATTCTGGTATTGTTATTGTCATAATATATCATGCTTTGGTGCTACACAGATTTTAGGCCTTTATTTGATAGGACAGCTTGGACATGAGGGCAAGACAGAGGCAGAATACTATGCAGCAAAGAGCCGCAGGTTGGAATTGAACCTGGGCCGCTGCGTTGATGGGCTATGCCTATGTACAAGGGGTGCACGCTCTACCGGGTGACCTACCTATGCACCCATTTCTTACTTGAGTCGATGTTTGGCAGCTGCATCCAGTCTCCCCAAATCGGACAGTGTCATCTGACTGAGTGGACCCGAACCGTTAGTGGTCCGGTCCACAGTCTCATCGTGCATCAGTATTGGAACGCTGTCTGCTGAGAACTCCAGGTCCAACTCCACGCCTGTCGCCCCATTCTTACTGGCCTAAAGCAGGACAGCTGTGTTTAAAGCCAGATATTTCAGAAGGGTTCTTCTCCATCTGGTCATGGCCAGAAATCTGTCAAAACCTTCAGTTAAAAAATTAAAAGTCGGACGAAAGCCTAACTTTAACCTCTGTGACTGACTTTATATTAAACAGATATAGATATACTGGGTTTATACTGGTGTATATGCTGTCCTATAAAGGAACAACAAACAACTCAAATATAACCTCTATTATGTAGTTTATCACTGGAGAGCATAGGCACATTTAAACTTTTCAAATTAAAAACACCCTGTTCAGTACACATTATTTGAAAAAAATATTAATAATTTCAGAGGCCTTAAAAATACGGTCGGACCATAGAGGCTATGTAAAACAGTCCCATACAATACTAGCCTGCTATGGATACAGCAATAAAAGTGTGAATAATATATGCAGATGTAATGCATCTGTAGGGCTGCTGGTGAATTCTGATGAACAATATTGGTCACCAGTTGTTAAATGGCACATTCCGTCTTGATAATGGGATAAATCCTGGTCCCCTAGCTACTACAAATGTTACTGCCTGCTCTCACCTCCCGAATGGCGACTATGGTGTTCTCCGGTGCGTCGTGCCCACCTCCCCGGTGAGCGACCACCGACACGCCCTTGGCTGGGTACAGCACCTGCCGGGCTCGGCCAGTCGGTACCTGAGGGAACCGGAACATGGCCAGAAAGAGATATAGGGAGGCGGTGAGGACGGTTGTCCAAACCGGGCTCCGGGTCCCCAACAGGACGACCACAAAGACGACCGAGTACAGGGTGACTTCATCTCCCATCTGCAGCATTGTTGTCCTGGTTACGCCTTATTTGAGATAAGGTCATGCTCCGTCTACCTGGCTAAATCGCAACATTAGCTACTTAAATCTATCAATAAAACACTTAAAAGACAAAAACTTGTAACCGCAAGTGGTCTACTTTCAGTTCTTCATTTTTCTTCTTCATTGAGGTGTATTGGCGGTTTTCTAACAACGACTTTGTGCATAACCGCCACCAACTGGTATGGAGTGTGGACTGTGCATCAGAATCAGAATTTCTTACCTGTACAATAAATCAAAAATAGAGATAACACTAATGGCTTGAGTTCTTTTGTAGAATATAGATACATTAGATCACACTGTACTCTTATGTGTGTGATGTTTTGAATCAAAAATTCAAGTTTAGGTTCAGGTGAGATTTTAATAAAATATCAACGTAATATATCTAAAGTGACAATTTATGACTTTCCCGCAAGGGGGCACACACGAGCAAACAAAACAACAAAACATGGTTGGTGAGTATATCCGGGTCAGAGTGATTACGTAGTTTCTCTTAAAGTGTTGCCTTTGGTATGTCTCTTATTTCTGAAAAGAAGATTCGTGTTTCTATGTTTTAGCTGGTCGTCAGTCATGGTGAGTCTCTTTCTTTGTCAAACCCTTAGCTATATTGCTTCCAGTGTTTTGCAGTACATGAGAAAATAATGTGAGAAGTTGAACATGAGCCTAGAAGCTAATTGCTGCTTTGCCTTTGACAGCTCAGTGTGTATCTATTTTTTTCAACTCTGGTAGTATATCCACACTAGTTGTTTTTTTGTTAGTTCTGTCTGCTGTGTGCATATGGTTTATTTTTCATTTAAAGTGCTCATACTTTTAGTCAACTGGCTGCAAGGTGGATTTCTTCTTGGGTACTAAACCTGAATTGAAAAATGTTGACACGACAGCATCACACAAAGTGCAACTGCAGCCATATGATGCTTATTATACATAGCGTGGCCAAAATGACTATGTATGTAAATTTAGTTGCGGTATTGCATTACTTTGTATAATTAAGTGTAAAATTGTATTGGCGTATTGTATTTCACTGTTTATTCATCGGCAAGTAATTGTTTTGCTTAATCAGCTGTTCTTTAAAAAAAGCCAGGCATCAGTTTAAAAAAAAGATTAATATGACATAGGTTTAGTCTTTTCTGGTTTTACAACCTGCATTGCAGTAAACATATGTAATTTTCTGACCTTACCAGACTGTTCTAACTCTTCTTTAATTGCCTTTACCTACTTAATTAACATTAGTGATGATTAGTTAGAAATTATTAGAAACCTCATTGTCAGCCCTAAAATATCGTTGCAATATCAATATCGAGATATTTGGTCCAAAATACTGTGCTATTAGATTTTCTCCATATTGCCCATCCCTAGTTTACTGTCATAGAAGATTAAGAAAAACAGCAAATACTCATATTTGGCATACTGAAACCATTGTTGCTTAAAAATGACAACAATTAAGTTTTTCCAGATACTTCAATCGACCAATTCATTAATGCACATTGTTTTGGCTCTAGTAAAGTGTCACACATATCTGTTATTTTATTACAGATCAGGTCGGTGCTGCTGCGCAGGTTATCATCCCACATCCTGTCCAGTACTAGAGCATCGTGTCTAGTTACAGGTCGGATACCCGATGGTGTGCACCCTCATTCATCAGGTCACAAACCCATCCAGCAGAGCTTCTATGGACCCCTTATACCTAAAATCACAGCCCTGGTCAGGTACTCTGACTTGTCCACACAGAAGTACACCATGATTTACAACCTGCCACACATTAAGCTGCTCAGAGCGTTGTCCAGGATCAAACTGCTCCAAACTGCAATCACCGTGGTCATCTTGCCCCCAGTGTACCTCCTCTACTTTCAAGGAGATATACCCTTCTTTCTTGTCAGCTACACAACAGGGATAGCGCTGTTCGCTGGTGTCATGCTGTACACTGCCAGTCACTTCTTCAGGAGGGTTGTGGGGATGATGTACCTGGACCCTTCCCAGACCACACTCAAAGTGTCCCACCTCACTTTCTGGGGAAGGCGCCATGACCTCTACCTGCCTGTGTCAGATGTTATGACCATTGGGGATACAGGAGACTCTGTCAATGAGACGATAGTGAAACTAAAGAGATACAGCTGTCCGGAGACATTGTATTTTTCTATTAAGTTTGGACGCGTGGTGGACAAACAGGGTTTTGAGAAGGTGTTTGGAACATAAATATAGTAGTTTTTTTTTCTTCAAGTATTGGGACAGTATTCATGAATTCTTCTAATGTTTATGTTCAAAATATAACTTGTTACCATGAGAAGATTTTGTTCTCTGTGAAAAATAAGATTAGGCCTTACAGTGGAAGACTGTCTCTGATATAATGTGTGACTGAAATATCTTTGCTGTCTTTGGGCTGATGTGTCCACTGTGAATAAAGCTAATTATTTGTGTAGTGAAGCTCGGTATTGAAAAGTAGGGATGTATATTAGCCGGCCCTTTACCGGACTCTGGCCTTCAGAGTAGAACAACATGCTAAGTGACCATTGTTGGCAGTAATATGTTAAAAGTACTCATGTTATGTCTGTCTGGTAACTAGTGTCGTAATGGGTGAAGCAGAAAAAAGTCTTCTCGGTACAAGCAATATTGTCCTAATGTTTTCCAAGCAGAAATAGTTGTGTTGCCTCTTAAAACAATGAATGACAGAATTACAGTGGCATTACTTTTTGTGATCAAATGTTTTTATTTAAAGATTACAAACAGTATGGTGAGACATGAGAACGTATCCCAAGACCACAAAAAAAAACAGAAAGTAAAGACGGGAAGGAGGGAAACATGATAAAAACACAACAGTAGGAGTGATGGCCGCAGCTTACAAATAATACATACAGACACATAAGCAGACACACGGACGGACGGACGGACGGACGGACAATAAGGGAACACATGCGCAAATGGAGGTTAGAAGGCTTTAGCACAAGTCCACAGCATGGGTTTCAAGGATTCAGCAATGTTGAACCAAATGTCCACAACTTTTTCTGGTGCTCCAATTGTACGAGTATGATGGCATTCCTTTACTAAAAGATATTTCAAGGTAAGAAATGAAGCATTCATGTGTTTCTTTATTCTCCAGTTCAAGACAGAAACGGTATTTCCGTTTAGTCTTTCATTGCTTTAAGAAAAACAAAATTACTGATCTGCCTGAAGCTACATTTTTCCCCACTCATCACCACACTCTGGACTGTAGTCTGTTGGTTTGACCACCAGATGTCACTAGACTCCATGTATTGTTCATACAATTTTATTTTGCAGCTGGCAGAGTGTCAGTAGCATCAATGCAGATGGAGCAGTGGGCTATTAGCTCATTTTATAAGCTGTACTGATGATTATTATACAGCCAGTAGCTGTTTTGCTTCCTTTGCCTGATATATGAATATTACATGGTGAAACAATATGTAGCTTGACCAAACTCTGCAGCAACTACTTCCATATATAACTGTTAACCCTCAGAATTATTTTTTATTTTTATTTATTTATTTATTTATTTTGGCACCCAGATAGCTCAGTTGGCAGAGCGGGTGCCCATATATAGAAGTTTACTCCTCGACGCAGCGGGCCCGGGTTTGACTCCAACCTGCGGCCCTTTGTTGCATGTCATTCTTTCCTCTCTCTCCCCTTCAGCTGTCCTGTCAAAAATAAATGCTGAAAATGCCCAAAAATGTTTCCAAAATCCCTCAAAACCTGTTATATCACTACATAAGCACAAATGCAATAAACATATCCTGCTCTGGCACCAACTGACAATGCATGGGAACTGAATGGTTTACTAACATGGTTTGTCTTCCTATTGGTTGCTGTTTGCATTACTCTGTTCTGGTAATCTATACATCTACTCAGCCTGAAATGTCCAGCAGATGGGGATTGATCTGGATGTTATTGTGTCGTTGCAGTCACACCCTAGATATAGAACACCCTGAGTTCACCTATGTGCTCCCAAAAGAACACTTGAGAACGTGAACAAAGAAACAAAGGTCCTAGTTTGGAGGTTTTTTTTCCTCTGCAAAACCTCTGTGTATTGAAAGGGATTCTGGCAGCCCAGAGGCTTCTTTTATGTCTTGAAGGGCCCTGGAGAGCCCTCCTCCAATGTAGGAAAACCCCACTTCTACTTGTCGCTGTCCTGCTCCAAAACGGCCAACTACAGACCCACCTCTGTTTGTTTTTGTCATTGTTAATAACCAAGACGAGCTTCCTATGATCAACAATATTGTATTGACCTTGACTCCTTTCCTGCCCGAGTGATTTTGCTTTTATATTCAATACAATTTCCTGTGTTTCTAAAGATTTTGGCTGCTTTTCTCTGACTCATTAGTCATTAACAATATATAGGAAGGCACATGCAGCTTTTTAGAACAAATGTGTAATACTTTTAAGTATGTCTGACCACTTGTGTTTTCCCAAAGATGCATTTATCACAATGCAACCTGGATACCATCATGTTTGTATCACTCCCTGTGAGTGCTAAACTAAGGCTGATAGCTCTCTGGGGTTTACATGACGCTGCTATGATCAACTGTCCAGCCATGCCAGATCCTGGTAATCACACATCTATCATGCAGGCAGTTTTTTCCCTACATTGTTTACCACACCGGATTGTTTTTGCCACAATATTTTGGATATTTATTACACAAAAGGGAAACCTTCCTGTCTGTGAAGGATTTCCTCTTGTTTGCAACAATCAAAAAGGCTCAGGGTGAAATTATTCATAGTTAATTAAAGTTAATTAATTTTGGCTTGGCTACCACATTCCTATTTTTTTCTTTTACATTCAGTTGAGGTTGTCACTCAAGGCATACGGTGTCCCTGGCAGAGGGCTCTGCCCATCCATCCTATCTGGAAGTTATTTACTATGCAGCCAAAAAACTGTGGCATCCAGGCTTTATCAGTTCTTGGTGAGTGAGAGAGAATCTGGGTATGCGATTGCCCAGACCTGAGTATTGATCTTGACTGGCATGATGTATGGTCTAACATTCCAGAAGTATCACGCAATGCAGACCATCAGCAGATTCACTACAATTTCATTCATAGGACATATCTCACCCCCGTGAAAGTGCACCACATTAAAATAAATAAACAGCCCTTTATGCATGTTCTGCCCAGTAAAACCAAGATACGTATCTTCACATGATCTGGAATTGCTGTCCTGTTGGTCAGTTCTGGAACAATATTGCATCCAAAATACCTGCCCTGATTAATTATACTGTACCTGTTACTGTCAATGTTTAGATTCTAAATGGTCTGCCAGCCCTCCAGTTTTCTAAAACTCAAAAATTTGGTGTTTTTGCTGGACTTATAGCGGCCAAGAGAATGATTGCAACCCCTTGGAAACCACCTCATGACTTGTCTATTTGTACATGGACCCTTTCCTTTTTGGATGTCATATATATGGAACTCTCCACTGTTTCCTTAAATGGAGCCACAGGAAAGACTTTGGACACTTAGCTCAGCATGGCTAAATCCTTGAAATCAATGCTGTAGACTTGTGTTATAGCCTTCTTCGCTTCTGTCTCTGTGTGTGGTCCCTTTTGTCATATGCCGGTCTCCCTGTCGGTGTCTCTTGTTTGTTTGTGTTTTTGTCTGTCTGTTTCTGTGTGTCTTGTCAGACATCGTTCTTGCTGTTGTGTTTTTTTTGTATGTCTTTGTTTTGGACTGAAACATTTGATTTGAAGGAAGGATTGTGGGAAAGGTGCACTGTGCCTTCTACTGTGTGTGTGTGTGTGTGTGTGTGTGTGTGTGTGTGTGTGTGTGTGTGTGTATGTTTTCATCTGGACCAATTTTCACTTTTGTTTGGATGTTTAAATAAATAAAAAAATTTGATCACAAAAAAACCCAGCTGTACAGCATGGATCTCAGCTACTGATACTGAATACTCTTTTATTTTGCTCTCTTTAATTCTGTGCACTTTTGCATAGTATGTACAGTTGTAGCCAAAAGCAACATTATGTGAGATGGATTACTAAAGAAAAGTTTATATATATATATATATATATATATATATATATATATATATATATATATATATATATATATATATATATATATATGTATGTATGTATGTATGTATTTTATATTTATATATATATATATATATATATATATATATAATATAATATATTAATATTTGAGATGCTCACAGGAATGAAGGCATTAAAGTGCCCTATTTATCTAACTAGAGTGCAATGAGCAGATTTGTTTTCTCACCTCCTGCAGCATACAGCGCATCGGTTTGTGATATACTGGCAGCTACCGGCCATATTTTTCAGATTTATAGCCACAGAAAGTGAACAGCTTTGCGTCTCTGATGGGTTTCAGGGATTGAAGCCTGGACCTTGGTACCATAAATTGTGGTGGCCTGCAGAGAGTGTGCTTAACCCTGCATCAGTTTTATAATTAGAAACACACCTCCCTGCGTTTGGCTGCAGGAAACAGCCCGAGCCTCTATGTGTGTGTGAGGCGGTGGGCTAACAAAGAGAGGAAAGTGGACACATGGGGCAGGCATGCGATGTGATCACAGACTGGTATTTGAGCCCTGCGATCACCTCGTTAGAATGTGCAGGTGGATTGGAGGCCAGGATGGAGAGAACCTATGAGACAGGGTAATGAGGAGGGAAAGGAATAGTCATACTTTTATTGTATGTTTCAATTAGACATTACTGAACTGTGGGGTTATGCTACAGACAAAGCTCTGCAGGTTGACTCATAGTCATAAAGCAATGGGATGTTACTATTGGCACACATTTACAATTATTTTTGAAAGAAGTGCTGTTTTAAACACACCTGTTAGACCAGCATGGAACAACAATCTTTAATGTACATTAATACTTTTACATTGACAAACATTTAGTCAAACAGAACTTTGAATACAGAGCCATTTAGCAGTACACCTCCAATCATCATAGATTTATTTTTGTAACCCAGAAAGTTGTATAGTTATGAGGAGGATACTCTGCTTAGCTCTGCAATGTAGCTTATAGGTTTTTTCCACCCCCAGTCAATACCTGATCTCCTTTATGTCAGTTATCCAATGTGTCTCCAAGGAAATCTAAAACACATGGAGATTGGGCAGACCTTAAGTCTGATTAGAAACCTCATATATTAGTTATGGGAAATCCTATTTTGTAAGTGAAAACAGTTACAATTGGTTCAAAGCCACAAAAGACAGAAAATCATTATTCAACTGATCCCTGCTAAAACATAATACACCCAGCCATACAGTTGACATTTGAATACCATACAGTTAAACCATAACAAAACTAAAAACATAGTAAAACAGTAGTATAAAAAATGTAAATAGCAAAATGTCTATGCATCTCTACAAAATCATAGCACCTTTGAATCTTTGTGGCAGACAATTGATCTAATCAAGTAGTCATTGTTACTTTGTATTACTTTCTAACCAGACATACTATACTAACCAGTCTGGAGAGCTAATGGAAAGGGAGAAAGAAAGGGTGCTTTCTTTTTTTTATAAAGGAAAGGAAAAAGGAGGACTGGGAGACATGCTCTGTAAGCCCCACTTGTTTGGGAAGCCATGTTCTTGGACATGCTTCACGCCATCTTCTGTTTCATCAATTGTTTTTACGGGGGCATTGAGTCCCACCGCCCTGGCAACGCAGGCCAAGGCCAGACAAAGATCTCACTAGTGGGGTGTTTTTGAAAACAAAAAGAGTTAGGGATTCACTGGTTCACCCTATGTTTTTTTTCAGTAACAGTGAAGGGGATGTGTGTGGGATAACACAGGGTGAGGCTGGGGGGAATCTGACAATGGACAATGAATAATCTGCACCACAACATCCATTGTGTTCTGGGGTGAAATGTCTCCTAGTTTTATTCGTGGAGCCCAAATATTTCCTCCTTTGAACCAAACCCAAAATGTATTTTCCTTTTTTGTTTTAAAAGTACCACATTCTTTCAGCTTGGAATCTACAATAAAAAAATTATCTATTTTTGTGTCCGGGTATTAGTGTACACTTGGTCTTCCATACTTAGAATTTAGTATTCCCAAATAACACTAGATTCAATAAAGGCTCAATTTGTCCTTATAAGGATAATTAAAATACATAAGTAACCTGAATGCAACATATTGCATTAACACCCTCACAGGGAACCCAGCAAAGTTCATGGGTTAAATGTACAACGTTTGCACCAATTTGACACGCTGAGCTGTACTTCCCCCATTTGGACTGAATCTTTATCGTACATTTCCCTCCCTAAAAAAACACATTGAAGCCAGCATGCAGGACTGGTTCTCACACCCGACCAATAGAGAAAAGCCTGGTGAGCCACGCTGCACATTTGAATTCTTGGAAAGCGATGCCTCACCCAGTAGGGGGTTCCTGCTGAAAAAAGAAACGCGACTCAGCCTCGGCCTCCATACAGGATGGAGGGAGGAAGAATGCTCGGCTCCCAACATTATGCCCCTAGTGTTCCCAGTGCCATTCCTAATCCAGTTTTACATTGCTGCTGATAGGTGAGAACAGCCTGGTCCCTCATCAGACAGGTGTCAGAGACTGATTGGTTGATTAACTGTGTTTACCTTGGCAGCGCTCGCCAGACTGACAGTCTCCACTTAAGAGCTGCGGGGGATTTCCTTAAGGTCAACCTCATCAATACTGAACAATGCCACATCACTGAAAAAGGGACGGAGGTAGAAGGACGGTGTGAGTGTGTATTGAGTTGGGGTTGTAGGTGCCCTCTGGGTGTTGAGTGATGTAATCTGGTCAGTTGTTGCAGCCCTGCCTCTTGAGGCTTTGAGTACTTACCTTGAGTAAAGCACAATGACCAAGACAGGAAGTCAGTGTTTTGGTGTATATCAAAGGTTGGCAGGTTTATAGCTCAATCATACCTTTAACAGCAGCTCCATTGTGTAAACTACAGCTTATGAGATGCAGTATACAGCATGTGCAGTTTATATAGTGAGAATAGACTGAGCTATTCTAGATGTAGAATAGGCAATGAAATACAGTGAGAATGCAAACAATGTATGTGATACCATGACAGCATACATTGTTAGCAATAGGGGCCCCGGAGGAACTGTAAGTATTCCTGTTTTCTTTTATGTTGTACTGTGTACTCAATGATGTGCAATTTCCTGTGATTGTTGTTCATGTTTTTACATGTAAATCTAACAGAAACCATGTCTAATTTCACACTTCAATTTAACCCTGTCTAACTAAACCAATAAAAAAAAACGAGTAAATAAATAGGCAACTGCTTGCTAACAAGTTCACCATATCAACTTAAAAGGTAATGTTGTGTTCACAACTTGTTACCACTGCCCCTAAGTCTCCCCCAACAAAAAAAGTCACATTCTGCACCATATATTAGACTACATTTTGACAGCATATGAGAACATGTAAAATTGATTTTGTTTGGAGGATACGAACAGCTTGCAGGCAGTGGATAAAACCACTGCTGTCTGGGCTTCCTATTGAAGAATCTTCCACTATTTTAATCCAGTGAGGCAATTTACTGCAATAAATGTGAAGCCCTCATTGGTTTTGCAGAGTTCACTGTGACTGGGTCAAGTTTTAGTGTAGACATTACTTTACACTCTGCTTACTGTTAGTGATCTGACATCCCCAGAGAGAAATAGAAATCTTTGCCAGAAAATAATTCCTCAAAAGCATGTCGACGTTCCCAGAACTGCACTGTTTAATGAGACAGTCCAGCTGATCGCTGTAAGGACCAAATGGAAAAATCAAATGCTTTATGTACAAATTTATACCTCATTATTTTTTTTAAGAAGGCACCGAAAACTGCAGACACATTTTTATTCCTGTTCCCATTATACTGAAAGAATGCTGTTGATAAATGAGCTCAGTACACATTCATTTTTCAGCATCATCTCCCTAAAATAACCATAGTCCTGGGGATGAAGAACATCAAGGTAATGCAGAGACTTTACAGCAATGATTAATGGATGTCTTTAATACCTCTTCATAATGCTGTGCATGAGATGAATTAACCTAAAATTAGCTATAGCTCATTTAAAGTATGTGGTTTTTCATACAGTCAAAATTATTACGTAGGTAATTACCCAAACAAAAAACTACCATGAATAAACTTCAAATCAATAGTCCATGTTTCTTTTTTAATTTCTGAGAACAAATAATAGCAATGGCACAGATGCGTTATGCATAGTATATGTTAAAAACAGGGTTGTGGGTTAGGAGATATATTTGGCATGTTGTAATGAGAGGATCAAGTATATAAAAAGACTTTTACTCCAAAATCAAAATCTACCATTCAATACTTTTTCAGAACAGAGGATGGCTTTGAAAGATTATAGTTACTGATAATGTGGTCATGCTACAATTGCTGGATATGGCAATAACTTGCATTATCTTAACAATTTTCTTACATACTATACATCATATTTATAATCAATATTAACACTATATCTTAAATAATTAAGTCAACATTACCAGTCAACCAAAAGACCAGAGATTGGTTTAATGTTTTGTTCTTGTTTTCTTTTTAGTGTTGAAAGTTTTCCTTTGTCCATGTCAGGAGAAAACTAGGGAGTTGATATCCACAACCTGATGTTTTTCAAGGATTTCAGATACAGTCTTGGTATTTCTGTCAAACTCAAGGCCCATTTGTTCAACACAGCCTACACTCTGATATAACTACCAACTGGAGCCTGTCATTCATTATTTCCGCTATGAACTGACAGGTTTTGTTTGCCTGGTTTTTCCATCTACACCCACATAAACATGATACGCAAGCATACTGTATGAGTGTGGGCCACATACATACTTGTTCTACTTTTATTTTTTGTGTTTTTCTGTCTTTCTTTTATCCGTAAGTACCAGATTTAGAAATTTACAAATATGGATTTAGGTCAACACATCAGTAAATTTCTAGTAACTCTTAGACATGCCACAGGTGTGACTCCAGGGTGAAACCAAAGTTGCTTAACAACTATTGGATGGATTGCCATGGATTGTGCTGACACGCATAGTCCCCAGAAGATGAATGACAATGACTTTGATGTTCCCCTGACATTCATCTAGCACCATCATCAGTTTCAAATTGAAATGTGGTCAATACTTTGGTTAATGAACAAATGTTTGCAAACCTCATGCCATTCTCATCAGCTTTTGGTGTGCAGCTGAACAATATACCTGCTAATATTATAATGTATAATGTCAGGAAATTAGAGCATGTGAGCATGTTGGCATACTGACTTTAGAATTTATAATATGATCATTAAGAGCTAAGTTCATTGCTCTCCCTTGAATTGATCTGACGTTTTTGGTGTTGGCACCCAATGACCGGCTTTGTTCACACACATGGGCTCAATTGGACATTACATGGAATTTGTACTAGGAAGCTGGCAGGGTAAATCCCTTTAATGTCTTCACCAACTGATTCAGACATTTGCATTCTCACATACAGCCCAGGTAATTTTTAGATCATTTGTGGTTTGCAGTGCATGTGTGAAAGGGGCTTCAGCCTTGTTGAATGATGTTTATCTTATTTTGTAATTAAGCTTCTGAGCTCTTGTGCAAGGTACAGTAGGAGCTGAAAGAAACCATCATTGTATCCTAAAATATCCCTGTCTCATTTCTTACGACTCTATGGCGCTCAAAGCCTCTCCCTTTGGGACCACTGGCTAGTAACAGCATACAATCAAGGGTATCCCTTTTTGTCATATTAGGGCATATCGAAAAAGGGAGAGAGAGACACAGTTCCTCCTCCAGATTCTCAGGCCTCTGCAGGTCTGTCTCTGTGGCAGAATGGACAGTTCCTGTGTTTGTGCCTGTTCCTGTCTCCCGCTGTCACCCTGAGGCGCGTCGCCATTGTTTCCGCATTGATCGCCGGAGGTCAGGGCTGCTCCCTTACTCGCTCGCTCTCTCATTCCCCATGACCTCGCTGCCCAGCAGAGTCAGGGGAGGTGGGAGAGTGCAGGAGGCCAGGCTCCAAATAGGGCTGGTCACACCTAAACCAATCAGAGATGCGGTCAGACAATAAGCACACACACACACACACACACACACACACACACACACACACACACACACACACACACACACACACACACACAAGCAGCTCACTTGCACATGTACACGTCCCCCTTTTGTTGTTTAGCAGGGGGATTCCAGGTTTTCTTGTAAACACTGTGCAGGTAAACAGACTCCTTGTCTCGCACACTAAGATTAGAAGCATTATTCTACTGTACTCGACTCTTCTCTGCTGAACTCAAACATAATCTGCTTCATTAAGTTTAATTTACTTTGGTCTTGTTGTGCATTGTACCGCTTCTCTTCTCTTTAATAATAATAATTTATACTTTATTAATCCTGCAAGGAGAATTACACTGTTTTCACTCTGTTGTAATTACACACAGGCCTGAACTACACACACATGCTCCGTACCTATATATGCACTAAGTGGAGTGATGTCAGAGTGAGGGGTCTGCCCATGGAAAGGCGCCTCGAGCGGTTGGGAGTTTGTTGCCTTACTCAAGAGCACCTTGGCAGTGCCCAGGAGGTGAACTGGCACCTCTCCAGCTACCAGCCCACCACCATCCTTTGGTCCAAATGGGGACTTGAATCAGCAACCCTCCGGTTCCCAACCCAACTGTCTACTGACAGAGCTACTGCCACCCCCACTGTTTACATATGTAATATCTTTTATCCAGGGCTACCATAGTATCACTTACCTGTATCACTTACCTTTTTGAACAGATTGTTAAACAACAGCAATTTAGTATCTGTCTCAAAGCCAGTTTCCAACAACCACTCTGACATTGAAGTACACTAAAACAGTTGAGGACTGCACAGATTTTTGAAAATAAAACATGTAATTAAAGTAAAGGTTACAATCACATCTCATCATTAAGCTGCAGCTGACACTGTCTGCACATATTTTGCTCTGAACAATTTTATTGTTTCATCATCATGCATATGTGTGATTAAATGTATCTGGTTAAATTCCTGCTCCAACTTTTCAATAAATACAGATTTCACTGAGTCACTGTGTCTGGGCAGCTCTGTAGAAATCAGAATGGCATGTTTATAAGGTTTTCTTACCTCACAGAGAACATAAATTGGGGTAATTTATGCGTCAAATGACTACGATATTTGTTCTGGCATATGCATTTGATGCTCTCCTCATCCTCTCAAAATAAATTCAGTGTGGTGGTATGATAGATCATGAGTAAAGAAATCATCATGATAACTATGTTTATTGAGTGTTGAGGGCCCATTTGTGGAAAATGTTATTCATTTCTGTTCTATATCAACTTGACAGCAGAGACATTGTATAAAATATATAATTTACACATTTATTTTATCCAAGGAATAGACTCTGACAACATTTGTTCTTCTTTATCATCACCCTCCATATGAACTGACTCGAATCTTGGAATTACAGCCACAGTGTTCTAATTTATGGGTGGCCATGGAGCAGAAGGTTGAGGTGTCACCGGATTTGTTGCATTACTCAAGAGTACTTATGATAATTGAGGAGAAACAGTAGAACATATTGATTGCACATGTTGCAATGCGAGAGAGGAACATTTTAAAGATTTACATACAGAACCTGTCTTACTGAATAATGTCCTTTTCAATCAAAGCAAAAAAATATTCCATCTAGAATATTGATATCGATCAACTTTGTCCATGTCAGGTTGTAACATGTTTTTGTTTGTATGGCCAAAAGTATGTGGACACTTCACAGCATAAAATAACAGACCTCAACCCACTGAACAGCTTGAAATGCCGACTGCAAGCCAGGCCTTAACGCCCCAACATCAGTCCCCCACCAGTCCCGTGGATCCTCCTCCACAGCCCGGCGAAGGAGGGTCTGGCTAATCCACACATCATTCGGGGATGAAAGAAAAACTTACTCTGGTTTACTGGCATTTCTTTAAACCAATCACAATTGTCTTGGGTGGTACTAAGCACTGGACGGAGCAGTGGTACCACTGCAAAATAGCCTTGTGAAGGAACCGGTTGTTTTAGTCGTGCAACAGAAAACTCAGATTTGAGTCTAGCTAGCTGTCTTGATTTACCCTGCAGAGATCTGAGGAGCAGTTAACCATAGTTCTCATCGATCGACCAAAATTTTAAATGTCAACACAAAGAAAGTGGAAGGTGACGGACATCCAGATGAAAATAAGGGACTTCTGTTGGCACATGAACAAATTGAAATGAAACGTCCTTGATTTAGACTAGTACCTTACTAATCTCACTAATGCTCCTGTGGTTGAGGCTCAGGTTCAGCCAGTTTCCAAAATCTTGTGGAAAACCATCCAAGAAGAGTGTTTTACCAGCAGATGGTTTTTGAACGAAATGTTCAACAATCATTTGTTTGGCTGTAATTCCTTTGGTTATGTACCGTACATAATGACTACACTGCAGACATTCCTTCCTTCCATCCATCCATCTTTTGCATCTCTTCTAATGCAAAACAATGAGTATAACCGTCCTTTTTCTCTCTCCACATCTTCCTCCATTTTTGACCCTCTGCTTTCCTCCTGTGGTGTTATTTGCTCAGCTGGCAGCAGACGCCTGGACCTTGAGCTATGTAGACACAGGTCCCCGCTGGCTTCATATGTTATGCTGATCAACATCTAAAAGGCTCTTTTTTTTCCTATACCCATCTAAGTATATTTCATATTTTCTTTTACACCTTCAACACACATTAGGCTCATTTCGCCTCACCTAATGGCCCTGGTCCTTTCATGTGTATATTCAGCATGTCTAAATAAACAGTTCAGACTTCGAAGTCAGGTAGCTTCAGGGAAAATCATCCCAAAGATGATTACTAACACTATAATAAACACTGTAGGGCATGAATATCTCTTCTATTTTAGCATCTGTGTTGCATTGGCATCAACTGCAGGTAGCTAAGGCACATAAGGCATTAACTTTTACTGGGAAATCCACGATTTTCCAGCTGAGATCAAGCTCTTAACTAATAGCTGATGCCATCTGGTCCTGATGAGGAAAGGAAACACTCCATAAGCCTTACGTAAAAGCTTGTTATTTTACCGTTCATTGCAGTATGACTTTGTCCTAACAGAGGCTATGTGTTAGTGAAAGATTCCAGAGATGATTGGGTGGTTTGTTTTTACTATGACATTAGCAATCTCCTGTTGGTCTCAAAGCAGACATGAGCACCAATATGTCATCTTTTTGAAGGGCCTCTGGTCTTCAGTGGACATCACTGTAAGAATTATTCCTTATCAAATACACACATATTCTGATAATCCTCATTTGTGAAATAAAAACATCCATTGTTATTTATAATCGTATCCACCCAGGGTGAAACTGACCAATAACATTTTATAATCATGTTGAATTCTACTCCACTTAATAATGAATTCCACCCACACAAACACAGAGCAGTTTTTAAAGTAAATTAATTAATTTTGCTACACTAAAAACAACTTAAATTGCTGAAGCAACAGACAGATTTTTGTCATGTTATTTGGCCATTTGGGTCGGACAGTTTTACAAACTCACTATAAAGCTCCAATAAAGCCGAAGGGGAGCTGCACATTTATTTGATAATTCTCTGTAGGTTCATCGCTTCAAGCAACTGTGTTTACATTATTTTCACATTGTCATTTGATACAATATTATTGTTATAAAATACAGATTCTAGCTGTTTTAGAGTAAAGTAACCATGCCAGGACGCCTGGGTAGCTCACCTGGGACCGCAGGCGCCCATATATAGAGGTTTTACTCTATATATGGTATTACTCCTCAACGCAGCAGCTGCAGGTTCAACTCCGCTCTGCAGCCCTTTGCTAGATGTCATTCCCCCCTCTCTGTACCGTTTCATGTCCTCAGCTGTCCTATATAAATAAAGGCCCAAAAAAATGCTCAAAAAATAATCTTTAAAAATAAAATTAACCATGCAAGTGCAGATTCCCTGCGCCATTAGCATTGACCTAAACTTCCTATTATTCATTCTACTGCTAGACCACTACTGGGTACCACTGAGTCTTGGCCAAGACGGTGAACAGGACTTTTTCCTGAGTCCTTACAACTGCCAGCACTGAGCCTCAGGTGACCTTACATCAGTCAGCTCAATCAGGAAAAATCAATACAACTGACAGGAATGTACAATGATATATCACTGACATGCTCACGCATGAAGACAAGCATGCATTTCTGCAGTGCATGTGTTTCATGCTGTCAACAGAACTGCCTCACTTCCTCTTAAAAGTCCTTGGAAATTGTGCTCTAATTTAATTTATTTATTAATTTAACAGCTTGACCCTTTTTAGCCTTGAGATTTCTCTGTCATTGTCCAGAAATGGCTGTCAGGGACTTAAACATGATGTATCTGTTGTCGGTGGATTTGAGCCTTTTTTTGAGTAAAGTGGTTTTACATTAACAGCAGGGTGCAGAACTCCTGGGGGACGTAGGAACAATGGCTGATTTGTAGGCAGGCTGTTTTTGTGAACCTAACTGTTTTCATATCATGGAGAGGAAAGTTAAGGTGGTTCTCGTGATTATTTAGCCTCATTTTAAGCACAGAATTTAACTGTCCCAGAGTCAACATGTTATTCCCATGTATTGGTATGTACTAAAGTTCACTGTAAACAAAAATTATTGTATAAATGTAGATTTGAAAATGAGATCCATATAGGTGTGGGATTTCATGGGACGTTTAGTAAATTGGCTTATTCTGGGAAATTATTCTGATTCTGTGAAATCTATCAAAGAACCAAAGATAACTAGAAGCACGGATTCTGTGTCTTTTTTTTGCATGTCTTGGTAGTATTGACACAATTAATTGTACAAAAGGAGGTAACATAGCACACATTTTTGGACAGTTGCACCTCGAAGCCAAGGCATTCATCAACAATCTGACAAAAACTTTGTTTTAAGCTAAGAGGCTTTAAAGTGACACTATGAAACTTTGGCTGATCAGCGGCCAATGTGGCCGCTACCTGAGGCAATTAAACATTAACGATGAATGCTTAAACATTACACAACAGTAGCACAAGTAGAAAGGAGTCCTAAAGTGTACACAGCAATGTCTCTCCAGCTAACATACAATATGCTACTGGTCATATGTTGTTATTTCTAATAAATTCAACTAATTTCTTCTTTTAGAAGGTACAATGTATCACTTTAAAGGGAAGCAAGGTGGCCATTCTCTGTATTCTCATTTATGTGAACAACAACTACCTGACTTGTGTAATGTTGATCATTATCTGAATGAATGCCAAACAATTTTACCTATGCATTTTGTAAAAAAAACCTAACATTGCAATCCAAATCACCATAATGTAAGACAGAATTGAAACCATTATTCCCAAACTGTTAGAAGTAGTGTGGTTTATGGCATAATGCAAAAGGTTTGTTTACATGAGAAATCAATTATTTGATTAGTTGATTAAAGTTAGATTTGAACTAATACATTATTAAAATATTTTAATTGCATACAACATTGTAATACAAATGTAGGTCCCCTCAGGCTCACCAGTGAGTGTCTCGCTGAGGGCAATGAAATGTCCAGAGACGGCCCTGCAATCAGCGGTGGGAGTCTGTCTGAGAAAACTCATCATATGATGTCAAAGCCATAGTTTATTCAGCAATTATCCCAAAACTCTGGCTCCCTTCCTACTTAGATTTGATACTGCATAAACATTTAATAACAACAAGAAAGAAAAAGAATCTGTTTAAACATGTATCTGTTTGATTTAGTAATAATAAAATCACTCATTTAATCTTGTTAACATGTTGTTAGCAAGTTTGAATTGACTTCTTGAAATATTTATTTGAGAGGCCTGTGTCAGGAGTGCATACTTACTTTGGCGCAGCAACATGGCACAACTCCTGTGGGTAAGAATTGAGCAAATAGTACACCGTGGTCCCACGCATGGAAACACCAATGTCTTTTTTTTTGTGCCAGAGCATTTAGCCCGCCTGCACCTCCATTCATACTGCAACATGTCTCTAGAATGTAGACAGCCTGTGTGTTTGCTTTGTATTTTAGGCTTTTTTTTTTAACTTGTGCGACCAGCAGTTGCCAGACCAAAAGGCAGCTTTTGGTTCTGCTCATTTAAAAATGAATAATCACAAAGATAGCTAATCAAGACTAATTACTTTTTAACACAGGGTTTTCTCTTCAGAGGTGATGGCTCCCTCCTCAGTCAACAGATAAAATCCAGCGTAAATGGTCATGCTGTGTTGACAGAGCTGTCGACAGAGACACAGAGGCCTGGGCAGACACCCAACAAATGGCCAAATTCCCTGTCATGCCCCCCATATCTTTACCCACTCACTGCCTCCAGACTCATCATTTTGGATTAAGACACCAGAAGACGTGAATCACTGTGTAATTGTCCTGGGAATAAGAATTGGACAAAGCAAGCCCGGCAGCTCAAAGTTCTAGGGCGGTTCAGTAATACACAAAAACAAATTGTGCACACATTTAAGTATTTGGTGCTCTCAATTTAGCATAATTTATCACCTTTATGTACTGATATATGTGGCATGTTACATTGTGTTTTATGTTGATAGACTGTTTCAAAATAAAAAATATTTGATGATATCGGTTGTGGCACCCATTTCATAATAATTTAGCTTTTTTATTTTTCAGATTATGTTTTTGGCATTTTTAGCGATATAATGCATCCAGAATATTTCCTTGGAAGAGACAGATTTATGATTATAATCAGCTATAAACAATACAAGCCCATCTTGGAACAAATAACTCACAGACTTCCAGATCTTTGCTCACCATGCATGACTTCAAAACCTCATATTTCTCCAACAAAGAACAAACTGTTATAGTTTTTAAGTTTGACCATGGCAGCCATGATCCAAAATTCTCATTTCTCATTCAGATGTACATCTTCATTCACTGTTCCCAACCTAATCTGGTCCTCCCTTGAGTTTATCAAAGTGCTTTATGTGAGGCGGCAGTGTGCTACGACTATTGCTGTCTCTGTCTGGCCCCAGTGACGGCCAGTGCTTAGAATTATGGATATACCAGCTGTTTACAAGTGGCTATCAGACCATCTAGTGGAGCCTAAATGAGGACTGAATGGCTGAGGAAAGCACCAGAAGTCTTTATTTTGGTTTAGTGGCCTCTTGTGGCCTTTTAAAATCCCCCTTAGACCACCCTTACCTCGCCTACAATATCTTCAATATCTGAGCAATTGTCTGGTAATTGTTCTTTTTATGTCCTGTGTTCTCTAAAAAAATACTTTATTATAAACCTGTGTTGTTGAAAGCACATTGAAAATACATCAGAAGTGAATTGGTTTGTGTTCAAACACACACATACATACACATGCACATTCACATACATTACAAGGCAAACCACACAGATATGAATTGTATGCACCCAGATTCCCATTCCTAGGCTTATGTAAGCAGCATATATTTTGGGTGATGCACATTATGATAACAAAGGCTATAGTCATTGTTATTGTTTACCACAGTATTTGTTACAGGAATGGGCTTACACTAAACATATAAAATGCACTACTTTTGATGTGGATGGGCAACATTCTTCTACGGAGTTGCTTCGCGTCATATTGAAAGAGGATAAAAGAGATTTCAAAAATTCACACTGATTATCAATGAGATCCTCTTTGCTACTGCATGTCAACTGTTGCAACTCTGTCTAACCTCAATCTACCCTAGCAGCCCAGCTGGAAAATATGACATCAGGCAGGTGCAAAGTAAGACAAAAAACAAAGCCTAACAGCGGCCGTAGGAATTATGATACTTGTCTGTCGTGAGCAAAGACAAAAGTGATTTTAGTATTTTAGAGCCACCAAGTTGACACAGGTAGGAAGTCGAGGTGTCTGGATGGGTCAATGAAACTTAACAAAATTAACACAGGAGTTGTTCATGTCCTGTTGCATAGGACAGTCAGCATTGATTTATTTTAGGGTTATCTTTATGAAATAGTGATTTTAATCCAAACCATGATCTTTTCTTAAACATACCAAGTGCCTAAACATAACCAAACCTTAACCATAGCTGTGTGAGATCAGAAAATGGAATTCATTTTGAAACTGCAATATTGTTCTGTTGATCCGAAAATGACTCAGAGCCAGCATGAAAAATTCACAACCACCTCAAACCTTACCAGAACAATTTTCTTCTTCATCAACTACCGATAAATCAAAAGAGGAGAAAAAAGAAAAGGAGGCAGAGTATATGATGGAAGAATTTTGACAAAATGATTAATTAAACTTTATTTACATTAGCATGGCTATGTCCCAAAAGTCTCCCATAACTACATATGCCTACAAAACCCCTAGCTGGGCTGCTGCCTGCTCTAAATCTATACACTCGTCATTAAAATCTCTCACCAGCTCTTTCCCAGTGTACCCTGATGTTTATCAGGGGAATAGTGTGTAGATCTGAAGTCGCAGCGGGGCACTGAGAGATCAGCATGCGTTCACATCTATTATAAGTCTCCCCATGGCTCCCTGAGGGAGGATTTTGCAGGGGAAAGCTAAACCATGCCACCCAAGGTAGTTTCACAACCTTTGACCTCTGTGACATCCCTCTCTGGCTGTCAAATCATGTGACCTGTCTCTTCACAGGAGGTAGTTACGGCTCAGCTCTTTTTCATTGCGGCGTTTTATTGCACTTTCCCACCCATAGTGAGCACTTTGAGTTATTTGTTTACAAACTGCAAATTGATAAAGTCTGCACCCAAAAATTACACTGTAATTACTCTGTATTTGTGAGCGTGTGTATGCATGCTTACGTACATTACCTACATCAAGTGTATATTTCAAATATTTCTGATGAGAAGAGGTGTTTCTATGTAATTATTCAAATTTAACCAAACGTGGGGCCAGCGGTCAATGTATTTCACTTGTGTCAGTTTAATGTCTATAATATAAAGCTGTCAAGCCATCAGTCGTGAAAAAATTTCTCATGATTGATGGAGGGAGAAAAGCTCTGTTCTTATTTATAGATAGCATTTCTTGTAAGCCATGTAAGGAGGTGCCTCTGAATTGTTGCTGCTAAGAAAAAGACAACACTGTTGCCAGAGAATATTAAGATAGAGTTATATCCCTCTATGGCTGTACCCTGTAGCTGGAGAGCACAATGTGTACAAACAGTAGAACGTTGACCTGAAAGTCTCAGCATATTTGTTTATCCTATTTGTTCCCATTGGTCTGCTCACAGTGTAATGTATCCTTTGGCCAGCAGGTAACACTCTTTTTTATCTTCTCATTATCAGTGCTATGTCGAGGCTCTGGCTCCAGGTTAACAGCATACTGTGACCAGTGATGTTAATATGACACTGCAGGTAATGAAATCCCCTAGCATACATTGTCTAACCCTGTGTGCCAGGCTGGAAGAAGCACTCCGTCCAACTGGATTACCAATGGGGCTGGGAAGGGTGCAGTAGGCCACTCAAGTTGCGGTAACACTTTACGATAAGGTACACAAAAAAAGGGTAAAGATTAGCTACCCTTTTTCAGAAGGGTAGTTACCCTTTTTCAAAAGGTTAGTTACCCTTTCTGAAAAAAGCGTAACTACCCTTTTGAAAAAGAGTAACTACCCTTTTACAAAAGGGTAACTACCCTTCTGAAACAGGGTAACTAATCATTTGTTACTCTTCTGAAAAACAGTATCTACAATCACAAAACCCTTTACCGATTTGAATAACTTTGTACAGTTCAGTCACTGACTATGTACTGTAGTTTGTTCACTTGCTGTTTCCTAAGCGGTCGCATCATTGTTTTGAAAAAGGAGTTCATTAAACGCATCACTGTTGAAAGGTATGTCTAAATTTGGACTTTTGAATCAGTAGTTGATAGAGGTCTAGGCAGTAAACCCAAATGCAATCTTTTAAATGTATCCTACTGTGTCATATTCATGGATTGTATTGTCTTTCCTCAGTGTTTTGTAACAGCACTACAACTCATAGTTATTTTTTTTTTCATTTTTTTTTTATTTAACCTTTATTTAACCAGGTTAGTCTCATTGAGACTTGGCCAAGATAGCAGAACAAAGTAGTTACATATAAAAAAATTTACAACCACAAAACAAACACAAAAGAGACAAAGACAACTCAAGTGCATTTCAATTTTTTTATTTTGTTAAATGCAACACAACAACACTCATCGATAAGAAGTAATGCCTTCACCATCCTTTTTTCCAGTACATGCACACCTGGAAGCTGCCCTTGACAGCACTCACATTGGCCTCTGACCAGCTCTGCTGTACCAGATGGGGGTCAAGAGAATTGTTGATGAAGGAGTTGAGAAGTGTCAGTGTGTTTTCCATCCACATTTCTCAGCCAGTCGGGGGATTTGAACTTCCAACCTTAGAGTTAACAAGCCTGCATCTCTAAAGTAGATGCTACCATGCTTAGATTAAGCCAGAACACAGCAGTAATACCAGAGGAATCATCCAACAGTTGTGCATTTACATTTGCATAATTATGGGTCACAGAGGAATAAGCGGTCAAGATATGTCTGAATTCTTGGCAAATACACTGTGTGACCCTGCCTCCAGTCTGAGCCATGAGAATTTCTGTACAGTGTCCGCAACATCCAAGTCTTGATGTAAAGCTTAGCCTATAATACTATGCTCAATGCTATATTATATGTGTTGGGCTTTGATTTGACATGATTAAATAACTACTTACTTTACTACTATTAAATAACCAGTATGTCAGCTGGCTGCAATTTATCTTTAGTTGGTCACTTCCTTTGGTTTTTGTGTCCAGCCCATGTGTCCATACAGTATACTTAACATCACACCTGCAAAATTAGGCCATATGAGACAGAAACTTATGAAACACATATCATGATTTAACTTTGCCCTTTTCCCATCTAAATCAAGTTCACGATCTGGACTCCATACTGGGTATGAGAAAAACGTAACCTCTCAAGGGTCAGCCAAGTCCAGTCCAATATAATCTGATGTCTTACTCCAATAACCACATTGAAAAGAAAATGTTGGGAGCTTGTTTGTGTTCTACATTGATCCAGAGCCTTAGAAGCTGAATGCACAGGAGGGACCAACCTTGTCGGTGCCTTGCTTAAATTGCCAGCTTTACAGGAACCGATACATTTGGTAACATTATCATTCATTTAGCTTGGCTATAAACCAGATCTAACCTGAGACCAAACCACTAAAAACATTACCTTTGAAAATTTTTTTTTAAATAACAATATTTTTGAAATAACAATTACCTGAGAAGGTTTTGGAGGAGAAATCGGAAGAATGCATTCAATGTTGTATTTAAGTTTGTACCAAATAAGTTTTCTTCAAACAAGTATGAGGATTTATCTGCTGAAGGAAAAGATTTATTTCTTCAATGCATTTAAACTTGACCAAAATAATGTTTTTGAATATGTTGTAAACACATTTTGTAAATACTAAGCCAACTAAAGAACACTTGTTAAAAGTACTTTATTCTTCCATCAATCAGGTTAAAGGTTTTTTGTGACAACATGGACATTGTTATGTTTATTCTGCCACAGCACCTCTGTGATGAAGGGCTTCCTAAAGCAGCATGGAGAAAATTCACAGTGTCTCCTTCGTCACCAAAAAGTGTTAGAGAAGTGAGAAAAAATTCAACAGATGACACAGCAGACAGTTGACGTAATACTACACTGAGAATAATGGTAAACGATGAGAAGAATGAGCAAATACAGTAGCCAAAAATGTTTAGACCTGGGGAGCAAATTACAATGTGCTTTAGAGAAAGGTTGCCTAAACTCTCCCTGGTTCGCTTCAAAGTCTTGCTTTCAATTCCTGGTTCTTAAAGTGCTTATGTTATGCTTTTAGGCTTTTCCCCTTTTCTTCATTGTGTTATATACCTTTTTTTGTGCATGTTATAAGTTTACAAAGTGAAAAAGCTCAATGTCCAGCCCAAAGGAACTCACCATCTCCAACAGAAAACACTGTTCACAAACTGCTCCAAATAGCTCTATTGTAGTCCAGCCTGTACTTCCGTGACAAACTTGCGTCACTTTGGAATACACGTTATAATGCTCACCTAGCTGCTAGCGTGCACTTTAAATGTTCACTCTAAAAAGTGTCAAATCATAGGTTTTTATCTAATATTCAAACCTGCAATTACTCAGGCAGTTCTTAATCTAAAACAAGTGAAAAATTCTTATTTGATATGAAAACGTGTTTCAAATGCAGATAAAATGATGATGAAATGGAACATACTTTTGTAATACACCTGATCCTGATAATTTATAAATTTTAATTACACTAACATAAACAATTGCTACTTTGTGACATGGGTTTGCCATGCTTCAAATTTGAATTATCATTTTGTATTCATTAGCCGCGCTATTAAACCATTGCATATTCTGATTATTTCCTTAAATGTGGAATTTTAAAATTCTTCTGGCCACACCTTAAATAGTGAATATATTGTGAAACTGTGTGCCACGTTTTACAGTGGAATCAGAGTTGTTCAGTAGTTATTGCCTGCGGGGCATGTCTGTCTTACAAAAGGAAATAGCTGGGAATTCAACTTTCCACTAAGTTAATGATGCTTGTCTGTTAAATGCCAGCAGAGGAGTCTGATAACCAGGCAACAAAGACACAGTCTGCCGGTCCTGCATCACAGTAGAATTACTCATTAAATGGGGATCACTGCTAGCCTTTTTGTACGTGACGTCTTCGAAATGAGCCGTGAATGATCACATCCCCTTTTTTCTCTCTCAGACCTTTCTCAGAAAATGCAAATAAACAAAGATGAATTACATCCTTTTCTCTGTTATGGAACAATTGAGGCTCATTACTGATAAATGATGATATTCCTCTGTTTTTCCCCCTTCTTTTCTGTTCAAACATAAGGGATGCGCCTGTATGGAAACAGTGATCAACCTGTTTTCAATATTGTTAGTCATGACCCCTTTCTCCGCTAGTAGGGTTCACATTAGATACTCGGCCATGATGGATCTGAGAACATTCCCAAAAAAAAAAAAAACAGAACTGTTTATGCTAACAACTGTCGGTTTGATAGAGAATAAGTGTTTTGTGGGATATGCGGTTTCAGTGACGGATTGAATTGTTAACTCTTTCATCCTTATATCTCTCCCTTGACAACGACCCTGCTTTTGACTCTCTTCTTTCTTATAAAAAAGAGTAATCACTATAGGCAGCTCAAAGCTCGTCTGTCTTTTTGAGCCTGTGTTTGTTGATGGTCACTGTTGATAGTGTGTGTGTGTTTAGGCCTGGAGCTAAACCTATGGGGTGTGAAGGAATGCTGAAGGAATCAGAGAGTGTTTATAGATAGATAGATATAGAGATACTTTATTTACCCTGAAGGAAATTAAGGTGTCCAATAGCTTATACACATCATACATACACATAGGCACACAGACAATAAGACATTCAGGCACACATACATACCACATAACAGCATACTCCACGATGAGTTTAATCGGGTGTGCTGTCCTCTACACTTTTATTAGTCATCATAGTCATAGTCTTTTTTGTTGTTGTTGTATCTTTCTTTATTTATCCATGGGGTGCACTTTTAAGTCACACATTACACAGAATGTGCATCTTCATATTTTGAGAGTCACAACTTTATGTAGGCCTTCTTGTGATTCTCTTTCTACCATAAGTTGTTTCCATTAAATTGTCTTAAGAGGACGTTTGAAATGTCGCAAAACAAGAAATGCAAATTAAGTGTGTTTCAATAAACTGGGTTGCAGTGAATAAACTCAGCTACAGCGTAGTTTGATCAGAAGTTGGTGCTGTAGGCTACACATGGCTGCAATCAGCCAGTAAACAGAGTAATAGAAGAAGAGGAGAGAAACAAAAACAGATCACCAATTGGCCGCATCTAACCCATCTATGACAGAAAAATTAGTGAGTGAGTGAGTGAGTGAGTGCGTGTGTTCACTTGATCTTTTAGCATCAGGTCCATGTTCACATATTCTGACTAGGAAACATGATGTTAGCTTCTCCTTTCCCTGGCTTTATTTTCATTATGTGACTTTCTTCAGGAAACTTAAGGAATTAAGCTCAGATTGTAAACTGTCACTACCCTAACACACACACACACACACACACACACACACACACACACACACAGAGCCTTGTGTGGTTTTGCCACATGTTCAGCCAACATGTTTTCAATTAACTCCCATTCAGCTGGCTGGTATTACATTGTTCAAAGATATACAGTCGAGAGCCTTAAATCACACCGGATTACCCACAAACTGCAAGACCAAATCAGCTGGGCAATTTTTTGTCCAACCTGGTTATATTCTCTGTCACAGGTGATTTGAGTTGAAGGCTGCTGTGTGCTGAGCTAAGCAGTTTTGTTTTCATGTGATTGCTACTTGATTTAAGATGAGGGGAGATGCACAGAAAATATCTCTTTACTGTTTCACCATTACGGTCAGTGCAGGTGCACAGTAGAATACGTCTGGAACATAATCAATTTCAAAAGCCATCAGTAGTGTAAGCTTAAAGTCAACAGATACATATTTTGTCATTCCTTGAATGTGGATCTGCAGTATATTGGAAATGCAAAGTATTATTATTTTTTAATTATTTGTTCCTCATTTCCTTTTAATTGTCCTTTATGCGTCAACAAAGTTTTGACAGAACGTAAAAACTTTTTTCTGCTAAAAACAGACTGCAGGTAGAAAAGTTTAAGGCGGTGGTCACCAACCCTGCTCCAGGAGAGCTACTGCATGTTTCAAAGTAGCTCCCTATTCTAACACACCTGAGATGATTGATGTGCTCGTTGTCAAGCAGCTGAGACTTGTCAAGGGCTTGATAACGAGTTAATAATTAGGATCAGGTGTGTTAGTAGGTAGTAGTTCTCTAGGAGCAGGGTTGGTAGATGGATAGAGAGATGAATGTAGGGGGCTGGGGAAGTAAGAATGTGACTGCAGGGAGGGACAGAGCGGCAGAACTGAGGAAGGCTTGGTGACAATGCTAGCAGCACAACACTAGGAATGTCTGGTTTGTCCACCACTTTGGTACAGACTGAAATATCTCAACAACTGTTGGCTGGATTGCTATGATATTTAGTCTAGACATTTATTTTCCCTTTCCGATGAAATGTAATGACTTTAGCAATTTCTTAACTTTTCATGTAGCGTCTACGCTGGGAATCCAGAGTTTTACCGAGAGCACAATTTGAATTTGCTCAGTCAGTCACTCTGGCAATGAGTAATGATGCTCATTACCCATGCCCTCGGACCCGAGCTGCACCAATCACATCGGTGCATCTCATAGAGGTGGGCCAGAGGCGAGCTGAACAGATGACGACAGCACTGCGACGTCAAAGTCCGGAATCAGTCAGTAAACATTGGTCGTAGTGTTATCCAAATGCATGCAATGATATTTTCAAATGCATGCTTAGTGCCGTCCCTTGAGTTGGGCAATTTTCATTACTCATAGCCAGACCCTCAATCTTTCGGATTTGGGTCTGAATTTCCGGGCTATGTAGCGCCACCATCAGGTTAAAGTGTTTTTTTCTAGACGATGCTACTTTTAGTACCTACTCACCTATATGCATACTCTTTGTTCATTGCATCCACATGAACATAAATACATTTTATCATCATCATGACACTGTGTTCTGATATGTTAAAAGAACAGTGATGATCCTTATGGAAGTGCTTTGCTTATGAGTCAAACTCTCTGTCTTTGAGAGACTTTAAGTTCAACACCACCAATTTGATTTTAATGAAAGATGGATGAATGAATGAAGATGATGCATAATGTTATCAAACAGCCAAAGAGTTTCTGCATTACCTTTCGACCTGTTGACTGAAAGTATTCATAGTGTGACCTATTATACTATGTGGTTTAATAAGTGTGTAGCGTGCAGTACACTTACACACACTTCATTATATATAACTCACTGTGAACTGTGTGTGAGGTCCTGTACCATTTGTGTCAACATTTACTTCATATGTTGATAGCTCCGTCTCTTCATCAATCTGTGCTTTTATTGTTCTCCCTTGGACAGCATATGTCTGATTTGGACTCTGATGAGCCCACTGGACTTATTTTATCAGTCACAACTGGCTTGTAATGTTCTCTACTTTTACATACTATTTATATATAAGTATACATATAAGTATATTTCAACACTGACCTAAGGCCTCTCTCTTGTTAAACCCTCTAAATTCCCTCTGCTGAACTGGATCAGAGAAAGGTGTCAAAAATACATATTGAAAAAAAGTGTGTACATAATGTCAGCCACCTCAATCATGGTCAGGTCTCAGCTGAGTAAGCACAGTATAGAAATCCCATAATCATTTCTGAATGTGCCCATAAGGCCCAAACTCTCACCTTCTAAACCGCTTGGTCCACGTCCAAAACCATGTCTCAAGTTCCTTGTATATATCTACACGCAGGTCAGAGGTAGGAGCTGTACCATGAAATGAATCTGCTCTTCATGGTTCCACTTTATTAGAGCTGACAGCCTTATGAAACTACATGGGCTCCCTGGTGCTGTGGACGAGTAATGAACCAGCACAAATGAATACTTATAAAAACCTCAGGTGTAAGAATATCAGACAATGGTGTTAATGGCCATTGCATCTGCCTTTCCTCTTTGCTCCTTTACTGGAAAAAGATTTGCTGAATAGATTTTAGTTCTAAGGTGAAAAATGTCAAGTGATACTCCTGTTGAATTATTCAGTGGGCCACAAAGTGGTTGTTCTTCTACAATGCAAGTCTGTTTGCGTGAGGTTTTGGTCTTTCTGTTTAAAGCTGGATTATTTTAGTGAAACTGCAGCAGGAAGTCTGGTATCCTGTGATTTATTTCATTCTGTGGAAAGAGAGGTTGCATCGTCTGTAGTACAACTTATCCCACAACTTATCCCATCATCAAAATGAGTGTGTAACTCCTCATGACAGTTGTTGAAAGAGAGACATTTCTTCTGCTTGGTATTTTCCACTTCAAAACTACATCAAGTGCCATTTAAGGTATTCCTAATAAACCAATGAACTGTGAAATAGGTTGCTGAACACTCTTAGAGTCAACACCCAAAAAATGTTTCTAAATTATTTTGATTATTATTTTGATAATCTGTTTGCTGTTGCAGATTAGTAGCATAACCTAATTTCTAGGAGACAGGGTACCCATATAGAGTGTGTGCCCCATAGTTCTTACCAACAGCTCCACACAAACCTGTAGACAGCTTACAGACAAACTAACTGCAGAAAGCCAATAATAAATTGGTTAATAAACCAGTCACTGGTGAAGAAAGTCAATCATCTAACAAGCTAAAGCCCCATATGTTTTTCTCTGGAGTTGGAGGAACAAGTTAAATCTAAAGAAAAGTGAATACCGAGTGTCAGGTGAGCAGAAACTCAGATACAATGGTATGCTCATATTGCTCCATGTCTACTGGATGTGAGCGTAGCCATTTGTTTGCAAACAAGCCAGGCAGGGCTGTAGTCAAGACCAGGACCAGTCAAGACCGAGTCCAAATGAGAGACAGTCAATACAGAGACAGAAAAAAAAAGATTTCTCTTTAAGACCTCTTACCTGTTTATTATTTATGTCATGTGAGAAACAGTATATCTTCTAATTTTAGATGATAATTTTGCTTTATTGTTTGTAATAATAAAAAAGCAAGTGCATAGTAACACACTATAGGATCAAATTAGGCCATATTATTTACTTAAAATGTAAAATGGAAATGTTCCCATTCTTGAACTTATTACTTTTCCTAAATAATACATGGTACAAAGTGCTCACTGACATTGTGTCTGTGGCCAAAATAAAAATAATTGATACTTGATGATTAAAGTATATAATGCAGCCAGGCGTATGCCAGTCAACTAATCTCAATGCCGGTTCAAGATGGATTTTGAATTAAACATATACCTTTTCTGAACAAGGGCGCTTCATCAATGTTTTTGTTTTGAAGGAGGAAGTTACTTTGGAATAAAAGCATGTAGTGCTGGACTCGGTCGAGACCAACCTGAATATTTGGCGAGTCCAATGTCCAAGTCCGAGACAACACAAAAGGGGCTTTTCCAGACTAGAGTGCTACAGTCCTGAGGCCAGGCATGATAACTTGATAAGCCTGCGTTGGACCTTTCTGCCCCTGAAAGGGACACGTATAGCTTTAAATCATATATTAACAATTATAAATGAACACAGTTTTTGACAGATAAAATACAGGCTTGTAACTGATTTTATTTCATATGACTTTATTGAAAAAGGGATTGAGTATCATACCTAGAATACTGCCTCTTGGTTTGAAAACAGTGACAATACAGAGAATAATACTATTATTTTGCATGTATGAAGGATATGTGTCAGAAGCTGCCTCAAAAGAAATGTTTCACATTGTCTCGGGGTCCAAAGTACAACATACTTTGATTATAAACTCACTAGTGGAGATACATGTGAACCTGAATGTGTATTTGTTCCAAATAATACACATACTTTCTGTAAAAGCTCTATTTTCACAAAGATAAAGAAGTCTATGTGTTTGTCAATTTAAATACACTAAATAGTTTATGCAGTGACAGTGGCAGTAACACTGCAAGGGTTCCACATGGGGCCACAGTCCTAAACATAAAATCACTTAAAGTCTAATTAATAAAACTAATTACTTGTTATTAAATATGTATCTCATTAACATGAATCAGTCATGAAAAAAGTAAAGTTTTTCCACATGTACTGTAATGCAAAATATTTTTCTTGTTATTGAGATAATTATCGCATTATACATAGAAAAGGTTGAAGTTTACAGGAGTAACGCAATCTTCGATGTAACTCTATAGTTCATAAAGTATTGTGGGAATGGATGGAGGTGTAATAAATGAAAGGAGACTTTTGTCATGGCATGTCAGTGCATTTGAAAACAGGAACATTTTATCTTATTTAGCAATGTGTTCAAAGAAATTTGTATAATCATATAAAATTAATGTCCATTAACTTCTATTACATTAATGGGAAGTGAATTACACTTGCAGTATTATTGCACCATTAGCTCCAATTTGATATGAGTATCGACTGTGTTCAGGCACTCAGCAAATAGACCGTGTAAAACAAAACAAAACATAGACCAAAAAAAACCACAACCAAAGACAACGTGCATTTCAATTTTAGGGAAAAAAAGGAAGTGTTGCATGGCAGCAGTTGAGTGAAAGTGAAAAGAAAAGCCTGTGGGGTGCTGGGAGTGTCCAGATTGAAAGCACATGTTGGTCGCTTGGATCTCAACTTAAAGGTATTGTTCTGTTTTGGCTCTGCAGCTCTATTGACACGTAATACATCAACCTCAGTAAAACTATTAAAAATTGAATCAAGTGTTCGACGGGGTCAACTGGTGTGCTGAATAGTTTCCTGACTCATGTAACACAATGACAGCAACTTTTGTTTTCAATCACTGTGTTGAACTCAACAGATTTCATACAGTTCATCATTGTTACATCTCAGATGGGTTGATAGGGAAACAGTATGGAGAAAACAAACCAGGAGGACGATATTTTTGACAATACATTTGATTTGTTCGGCTTAATTTTTCCATTCATATTCTAAATTTAAAAAAATATAAAAAATGTTATATAAGTGTTGCATACTATTACATATTTATGAAATATTGCATGAAACCTTAAAAATTAAGCTTAATACTGATTCTCGCATTTTAAGGACTATAGCCTTCATTTAGTAGCTGCATGCCTACTGTACACTGCATTAAAAAAAGCATTTAGTAAGATTATACACAATATAAAAATAAAACAATAACATTTAAAAGTCAAATTTGATAATAAAGTGGCTCAAATATATATATATATATATATATTTATATATATAAATCATTTTTGCCACCGTGAACATTCCCTTTGTGATATTTATCATTCAGCTGTTTTATGTGACAATTTATTAGCTTTTCATTCCTACCAAGGACAGGTGTTGGCATGAAAATACTGCAGATGAATTGCTCTGTTTTCATGATATAAATTTACCTTTGATAAGGTGTAAAAGATTCAAAATTATGATGAGCTGCATTTTTCTTGCAATTAATGAAATCAAAAGTCATGCTTTTTGAGGTTCACAGGTTTCTTCATGTAACATGTTTTACTGTTTTAATATTTGGTCTCTGTTTACTGATATGTTAAATCAACAAAAACAGCTGCATTGATATGGTAAGTGTTTCTTTTCGTTATAGTACTGTATACATCAAGGCCTTAGCATAACATCAGCTTTCTATTTTAATTTTTCATAACAACAACACTTTAAATATTTTTGTGACTGGTAAAAATAAACATAATTGTGTTTCATATAAGACATAGAGGTCACGACATACCTTCAAATCTTGCATAAAATAAACAGTGAAGTATAATTATGTCAATGGCTCTGACCACTTATAAAAATATGTAGCACCACAAAATCAGTGCTGGTTTCTTTGCAGTGTGTGTAAGCTTCCATCTGTTTGTTCCTGATGGTGGAGCGACTTAAAAACAATTCAAGATACTGTTGTAGCATGGCCTGCCCTGATTGGTCACTGCTTGTGAACGGTTGACACCATTAGCCAGCCTCTGTTACTGCCCATGACCCCTCAGTCATGGAGTAATGCCACTTTCACTTCTTAACAGAGCAAAGTCCGTAACATCTCCATCCCAAATACATTGAAATAAGAGTAGTCACTCCTTTTAAAAATAGTTTACATGGAGATATTACTGTGATAATAAATGACTTGATTCACACCTCGTCAGTTTGCAAAACCATGATTAATATATAAGACATGACCAACCAACAAAATCCCAATCCTAATTTCCTTACAGCCTTGTATGAGACAAAAAGTTTGTCTCAGACTGTAGGAAAGTATATAGGCGCACACACACAGACACACACACACAGACACACACACAGACACACACACACACACACACACACACACACACACACACACACACGTATCTGACATTAGCGTGTGTTCCATCATTTCAAGGTATAATTGCACCTGGTGCTAACATGGAGAGATGGAGGTGACTACATGAGTGTACAGAAGGTTTGGTGGCGGTGCTGGGGAAGACACGCTTTGGCGGTGAAGTGCTGGTTCTGCAAGCGGTCCAGACTGGTGGACAGGTAGCTTGTTTACATACATCCATAGCAGTGACAGGGAGGTATATAGGTTAGACCCGTGCTGAGGATGCCAGGCCTGATAACATGCATGTCTTCCCTTTTTGTTTAGATTTTCTTGTTATTGCGTCTTCTAGATTTCTTCACCCTGGAGAAAGATACAGAATGATGAGTATTTATTAGCACAAAAAGAAAAGAAGATCTTTGTATCTATTCTTTTGCTTGAACAGATGGGAAAGTCTGTACAGGGAATTAGCACCAAGAGATTGACTGAGTATGTTGCATTGAAATCAAATCAAATCTAATGGTACATTCAAACATTATGTCTTGCAGTTACCTTCATATGTCAGTTGGAAAATTAGTCTGGCCAAGTACAAAAATTTAATTAACCAATTAACACTTACAGTTCTAATATTTCCCCCCACTCTGCCTTGTCTCCCCAACCTCCTCCTTATGAGTTGCGTGTGGTACATGCATGTAATGCTTACTACATAAAAGAAATATGTTACCCGGGTACATAGTCCAAGCAGCAACAAGGATTCCTTTCAAAAAAGTAACTGGAAAATTATGTGTAGCATACAAAAGTGATTTCTAGGGCACAGGATTGATAATGTAAATCTTTTCTACCATACGTTATGAATGTGCTGCTCGTAGCACAGCGGTCATGGACATGTTGGGGGCCTCAGGTGTTGGCAAACAGTTTTGATGGTTGAACATCATAAAATGTAAATATAATTTATGTGTAACTGTAACTTAAAATGAAAGAGGGTGATGCTGACAAGAAGCAGCCATGCTACAATGAAGGTTTGAAATGAAAAGAATTCAAGTTTTGATTTCCTTTGAAGTGAAGACAGGAGACTGCATTTCTACACAGTGTCCACACACACGCACGCACACAAATTGACAGGCTTGAAACAAGACTCAACTGTCATGATGTGTAACTCTACTCTCTACAGTATGTGCTGTGTGATCACATGCCGGCTTTAATAATTTGCAATAACTCCCTGGATAATTTCATTTTTACTGTAGCGCACTTTCGTATTCATGCAGGTCCTTTATTACATAACACAAACAATATCTCGTAAATCCTCAAAAAATTACTTAATTGTTTGTTATCACATTGTGCATCAGCTGTTTATGGTGTATTAAGAAGCAGACATGCAGGCCTGGCTATAATCACCGCCAGACATGTTGGGAACATTTTTTTTTTTTTTATGAGGAATGCACACATTTTAACTGCACAGCTCATTAAAAATTGAATGAGCTGCTGCAGTTTTTACTATGAACAGTTTTTACTGACAACGCTGCATCCCAACCGGGACAACTCTGTCACTGATGTACAAATAGTGACGATAAAAATGTATGAAATATGTTAAAAATACATTAAACAAATGATTTGGTGCCTTAACAGTAAGTGAGCTGAGAGGGTAAAAATGATGATTTGATTCTTCCGTGGTCTTCTGAAGTCACAGAAACATGGTTAAGAGAAAAAAGGAACCACTATTCTGTCTCGATGCTAATTGTTTCACAGATAATAACTCTGCTGCTTACATCAACCTGTCAGCGATTTCAGAGAATAATTGTCGGCAGGAAACTGTGAAATGGTCATTTGTGGTTTATTTCTTCTTTGTAAGTTCTACATTCAGCAGAGAAGAGGGCTTTATTTCAGGTCTGTCTCTGTCAGCGATGCTTGTGTCTGCACAGAGAGAGTGAGCTGTTTTTTTTTTGTCTTACTTGTTAATGGCGTTCTTTAAGTACTGCTGCAGCCACTTGGTCTCGGGGTTGATGCAAACCTCCCTGTTGTTCTTTAGCTTGGCACTGTGAGAAAAAAAAGTAGAATATGAGGGATTAGACGCCACAATCAGAGAATTTCTGCAATAAAGTACTGCACTGTTGTTCTCGTGAAGCAGGAGCAGTAGAGATAGAGAGGAGGGAAAGTATTTCAGTATAATCCAAACTCACATGTAGGCTAATAAATCAAGTTCAAGGACATGTACTGGAGAATATTTTCACCTCAGGGCTTTTTTGTAGCCAATCTTCCGGTGATGGCTTACAGTACAGAGACTGGATCTATTGTATTAGGTGTGTGGTTAACAAAAGCTCTCAGTAACCTCAAGGAAACTTAACTGGCATTTTTATAAACACATATCCTATCCTTAAAGAACCGGATTCGAGTTCCTTAGTTGGCTCTATTGGGTTCCCTTTAGGCATTTTCTCCAAAGGACCACACAGGTGGTTTTTAGTTTATGTCTGTCTATCACATTTGATCTTTCCAAAGTTAGAATAAAATTCTTTTTTTTTTTACTTTTCTCAAGCAAATTTCCATTCTCTGCAAGTTGATGAAATTAATGAAAAGTGGCTTCTTGCTACTTGCGTGAATTGGCTAAAAAGCCTGTAATTGAATAATGGTTGGATGAAATGTACAATTCAGGCTATTTTCAGTTCACACACACTAGTGGTAGGTTCTTTCAAACCTAAATGCTCCATAAGTAACATTTATAACTCCCAAAAGCATTATAAAGATGGTTTCACCGTATCTGTTTGGGAGGTGATATTGTTTAAGTTGCAGATGCTGATAATGCTCTAAATGTATATATTTAACTTGTGGCTAATAAATCACATTAATTGTATTTATTTTTCATAAAAGCCCACTTTAACAAAAACTCAACTAAACCCTCAGAACGTCTTACAACACATCCCAGTTAAACCCTGAGGATCTAACAAGCTTTCACCTTAATGTCAAGAGCAAAAGACTCGCACTGCTGCTGCTCAATATGACATCAGCTAACCTGCATTATTTTGACCAAATATGATATAATGCCCTTTGTTAGAGCATATTATAACATAAAATAAAAAAAAATCTGCTCTATTTACTCCTGTTGAATAAATCAAAGGATCTTGATGTTGAAATGAGCACATAATGTCAGGGTAATATCTATTATGGTTTATGAATGTTGAGCTCAGAAACACCTCAGCTAAGCTCTAAAAGCCTCAGCACATCCTTCAACGCTTCCAAACTGAACACCAGAGGATTACTGCACCTAACAGGCTGTCACCCACAGGTCAGCGGGGAAAAATCACAGCTCTCAGTTTCCACTCAGGCACAACTGAGGTTCACATGGCCAATCACACTGTACTGTGTGGCTTATACAGCTGTTTTTACACCACACACCAAACAGCTTAACCCATAGTTTGATTTAGAGTTAGCTGGGGAAGGCATTTTGGTCAGGCTGGTTATAGGATTAAAGCTATAGTGCCTATATCTGTGGAATGAGGAATTCTAAGCAATCACAACAAAACCCTTGGCTCGTCCACATGATACAAGCCTTCCCTGATCACTCACCACCACCACCCCTCCACCACGCAGTTGCTAGTGACCAGGGAGGACACAGAGGATTAAAAAAACATGATGGACTTTTCAGAAGACGTCATTATCTTCACTCGAGTTTTTGCACGGAAGCCACAGTCTTATGAACATAGCCATACTGAGACATACAGAGAGAGTTGTGTGGAGCTGAGTCTTAATTAGCTTTGTAGCAACTCATTTGTAAATGGCTTGAATGTAACGGACCTTCATAAATATCAAAATTTTATGCACCAAAGCTTTAAAAGATATGAGTGATCCTGGCTCCTTATTTATTTTGATTCAGGGATACATCTAACAGACATTGTTATACGTGCCACACTTATTTTAGGATGCTGTTTAAACAGCTCTTAACAGAGTTGTTTAGGCAAAAGGAAAACATTTTTTTAATGAGGATGGAGGACTTTTCATATGATCTTAAGTCCTCTTATGGTAAAACATCCAAAAGGCCGGCTATGTTTTCTACACTACTGAGTTGTTTTATGGTGCTGTTTATGTTGTTTATAGGATGAAATCTTGTAAATGATTGTATTATAAATGTTATTCAGATTGGTTTGAATGTGGTTCAAATAAAAACAGTTTACATTTTTATTTATTATTAAATAACAATATTACATAAATAATCTTTTTTTAAATAATACATATTTAAAAAATGTTACATTCATCAGAAATGTTAATAATGATTGCATTTTGGCCGCTTATTTCAAGAGAGAAAAATACAAAAACTGAAAACCTGAACTCCTTTTTCTTTAATTAAACAGTAGTAAAAAATATGAATTCTCCAAAAATTGGATTTTACAACTCAGTTTACGGCGGGACAACATAGACAAAAATCTTCTATCCAGATTTAGGTCAAATAACTATATAAATCACAATTTAAGTGTTTTCTCATCATTCAGTAAGAAAAATGAATAGTCCTTATGAAATAACCACATGATAAAGCCTATTCTTGTAAATCTTTTTTGTGATCAAATCTTTATTTATTTTTATATATTTAATGAACTAAATATTTTGAAAAACTTTAGTGCAAAATGAACATGATGTGCAGGGATCATCTGATGTAAATATTACTATAAAGGAGTTTGACTGCTTTTTTTTTACATTGCAATAGAAACGATAAAAAAATACATTTTAAAAACATATGCACAATAGATATTTTTATATAATTTTGATGATATATATTGTCATATCGCTCAGCCATAACTCAGATGTTTATTGATATTTACTCTGCAGGATCTAATTTATGGAATAAGACTAAAGCAGGAGCTACAGAGATTTCAGAATGATCACTTTATGATGAACAGCTCTGTGGCTGCAGAGAGTCTGTGTTCTTGCCAATGATGTCTGGCCTCTTGATGGAGAGCTGAGCCAAACAGGCATTAGAGTCTCGCCACCTCCAAAGATGTGGATCTCACACCTCGGTGGCAAAAGGTTGTGTATGACAGTCAACGACTCAAGAGGTGTCTCTCCTCACTGTTCCTCTTTCTCCTCCCTCTATCTCTCCGTCACACCACTCTGCAAATTAAACACATTCCTCTGCGACCCCTCACTGCTCCCCCTTCCCTGCCCCCTCTTCAATGCTTTCCTCCACCCTTTGCTACCCCTTTAATATGCCACCTACTCTGTTCCTCACCCCATTTAGATGTACATACATGAGTGAATGAGCAAATGGCCCCTAAACCTAAAAGAGCAGTTAAGGAGCATCAATCCAAGCATCATCACCAAATCCCTCAAACTAACTTCTGAGTCTGGAGGCCAAACAGCTCAGTAACTGAATCTGTGTTTGCTGTTCCTCTGGGGATGTCCCCGTCTTCCCCTCCTCTTTTATTTTATTAGGGTTTGCCTGCTCATCCGCTCAGGAGCTGTTTTGATGTGTCTCCCTTCATCCTGTTTATCAGTCTGCTTGTCTGGATGATCAACTGAGAGTCTAAACCCTAATTGACTTGGCTGGAATTTGAGGGCCGGAGTTCCACAAGCAGCAGGTAGTAATTACTTCACAGCAAGTAAATACCAACAGCATGCTGGGACGGTCGGGAAAGGGCGGGCGGGGGGTGAGTGCACACGATCGGACGCAGGCCAGAGGGGGAAGGGGGGACATAATGTATAGCATTACCAGATTTTTCTCATCTGCCTCAATAGAATAGAGATATCGGAGCAACTCTGCGGGCTCCGTGCCCCCTTGAGTGACTTCTTGACTCCTCTGCCAGTTTTCTGGAGGGAGGTTAGATGGAGTTTGAGTCCCAGCTGGAGCGTTGTGTGTCCTCTCTGACCTTTTGCCATTCGCTTACACCTTCTAACAGTCATGAGGCCCCTCCTTTTTGGCAGAAGCCCCACAGTCTTTAAGCCTTTTGGCTGTGAGACTTCTGCTGTCCCGTTTTCTATAGCGAACAAATGAATGAGGCTTTTTAGTTAATGTGTTACAGACTAGTGACATTATTCTCAATGTTACTGGGCAGTTTGAGGCGGGAAATAAATTTTAAAAAGTGGATACAGGACACAGGGGGTCAACAGAAATACAAAGGTAATCTCTTTGACCCTTAATTATTGTTTCCTTTGCAAAACATAAATGGCCCCCTCGAGCTCCGGCCGTCATCGCTTTCCTCTTTCTGAGAGGATTGTGTTGTTTTAAACTCAGGCCTCTCATTAAGGAAAGAATGGAAGGATATTAGCATCATGCTTCACACAGCCACTCTCAATGTTAAGAAGTGTATTATTACATGTTTATTTTATACACCATGTTATGGTGAAAAGTGATGGAAATAAAATGTAAAACAAGTAAAAAAGTAAAAAAGTGAAAAAAGAAGGATAGTGAAGAACCAGGCTCATACCAAGGATTATGTGAACTAAAACAGACCTAAAAAAAATAATGGCTTTGTCAAAAATAATAATAATTTAAAATGAATCAAGGTTGGCAGATTTATTCAATGCCTTTAATTTAAAAAGTGAATATAATATATAATAATCAAGAGGGCATCTGGTCCAGATGAGCACTGTGCATGGACCCAACGAGGTTCAGCCACAAATTAGGTGGTCATATATGTTATACCTATACACATGAACATTCAGTAAAAACAAAGACCCTGAAAGTTTTATTGTCAGAGAGTCAGACCAAAGTTGAACGGCCATGGTCTTTGTAGCACAATCAATGTTTTGGAAAAAGACTAGAAGCTTGATTTCACTTTTAAAGGCAGCATTGATATGACTCTGAAATTCACCATACACCAACATCGAAAATAATGAACACAAAAGAGCTTGACAAGTGAAAGAATCCTTTAAAATTTAAATAATCATCAACCGTGTGCATAAGGAAATAAATGTCTTCAAGTTAATTACCACAATAATTTTACACTCATCAACTCACATGACTTGGAAGGGGCAGTTGGGTGTGTGGAGGAACTTGAGCTCTTTGATGGAGCGCTGAGGAACCGTGTTGAGGGTTGAACGACAATAGCACCGCTCTACCAGACTGATGGGCTTTGCTGCAAACACACAACATGGAAAACATTTGGCCCTCAGTGTTGTGTAACAAATATATTAGCTATATATATATATATATATATATATATATATATATATATATATATATATATATATATATATATATATATATATATATATATACAAGGCACAACAGCAGTATTATGAAATTAAAATTACTTTGAACTTTTCTTATAGGCCTAAGCCTCGTTTCATATCAGCATGAGGGCAAGAAGAGCTTAACAACAAGCTTTCATGAGTAGAGGATCTCACACACACACACACACACACACACACACACACACTCACACACACACACACACACACACACACACACAATTGTTATTTGTTTAGTGTTGCTGGACACTTGAAGTTTCACAATGCAGGTCTGTTGACAAAGAAAACCTATTTTGATCTAAAGGTGTTACCATATTTAAGTAGAAGTAGATGAAGTGCTTGCTACATGTTTTTGTCTTTTAAACAACTTAAACGTTTCATTTTTCATGAAACAGAGAGGGGTTAATTTTGGTTAATTTGCAAATTTACATATTTACATCAACTTAAATTACAATCCAAACACAGTAGCTTCTACTTAATTTCCGTTTTGATGAAATGCTTGACTTCCCTCAGCGGACAAATTATAAGCATGTTTAATCTACTGTAACAAGACTTTTCAAAGCATGGGAACGTATGGGTTTACCTGCTATTGCTCTGAACAACATGTTCATTAAAAAGAGATTAGCCCTTTTTTGACCAGTCACACTCACACACACATGCAGAATTTCAGCTTTTCACTCCCTGAGCATTCAGCCCGGCCACTCTGATGGAGAAGGGTCCTCTACATTCAATTTCCAATATTTGCCCCTTTTATGAAAGAGCACTCTGTGGCTCAGACAGCATCAACAGCCTCTGAGAAAAAGTCACCTCAAGGACATTCTTAAAATGATTACAAATCACCCCTGGGCCTCCATGGAGGTTTGTGGGGGGCCAGAGGACCACAGATGCACCCAAGTAACTACAAGTACACGCAATTACAAACTGATTTGGACTTAATTTGCCCCAAAAAAACTGAAATACATTTTACAGATTTTCCAAAGAAATGATGATGGTTGTAAAAATGTCAGTGGAAACAACCTACAATAACACTTTAAATATCAATCAGTGTGTATCAAGAAATGATTCGAAAAGTTCACAGAGCAGATGTTGGTTTTTGCAACAACTCATTCTTTGTATCAGCCATTCCCTGCCCAGATAAACTCAAATGAATTAAACCAGTGCATCATGTGTAACATACGTACAGACTCAACTAACAGACCTTTTGTTCTGGGGTTCAACATATTCCTATTGATATGCATGTTTATAATGCAACACCAAATGTGTTGCCACAAATGGCTAAATCCTGAGTAATATCAGCCTAATGATTCACACCCATTCAGGGTCTATTCTCATGCAAACTAAGGGATCATTATGCAGCACGCAGCACCAGGGCCAGAGGCGAGAATCTACTGCTATCACTGCCGCATTGCTTATCCCTAATTAGAAACTAATTAAAAGAAAGCAAAGGGAAAAGACAAATACACACATTTAGACCTAACTCTTTAATATGCAACCAGGGGTCTTACTGGGGCCGAAACAACAAGTTTAGCATAACGCAAGGCCAGGCGACTCAACACCCTTCTGTCACCTACCAAGGTTAACATGTAGGAGATTAATGTGGGGTCACTGTGGAACCTGACCTCCTCCTGTGGTACGTGGAGGATTTTAGCCCAAAAATTGCATTGTGATAATCTATTGTTATTATTATTATTATTATTATTATTATTATTATTATTATTATTATTATTATTATTATTATTATTATTATTATTTAAATTAATCCTTTAAAATTTTACAAAAAGCTGCAGTAGTAATGCAGATGACTGATAACAGTCAATATAATACATATTGTGATTTAACTTCTGTACCAGTAATCAACGGCTGCAATTATCTCAATTTGACTTATTTTCATAAATGATTAATCTGCTGATTATTTTCTCAATTATTCGTTTTTGCCTATAAAATATCACAATTAAAAATTTCCCACAGCCCATTTCACATTTGCAAGTTTTTTTTAGATCAACAGTCCCAAATCGGAATATATTCAATTTGCTATAAAAAAATAAAAGATTAAACAATCAATCGATTCTCAAAATAGTTGCAGATCAATTTTCTGTACACTGATTTATCGACTAATTGACTAATTGTTTAAGCTCTTCAATAATCATTCATTCAATACAGGGAAATGGTGGATGAATCATTTTGGATGAAAAGTCTACTCTCTTAAAACCATTATTCCATGTCTGAAAAAAACATGAGAACTAAATCAAAGCAGGACATAAAAGTGTTGGAGTTTAACAGCAACAAGTGAGACAAGATATTTAAAATGGTATCATTCCTTTCTGAAGCTAATTAAACTCATGAACCATCAAATCATTTCCATTCAGGTGAATGAAACCCGACAGAGAACTAGCAACAATGTCAAAAGTTAAGGTTGGATAATGAACGAGAACTTCATCTTTATTTAAATTTCAGACATTCACCTGATTTTATAAAATAGACTGAATCTACAAGTCAAAAATATACACAGCCAAAACTAAAAGCTTAAAAGCCTTAGCATTCAGACATCCCCATCTTGAGATGGTTTGGAGGACTTGTTGCTTTAAGACTAAAACATCTCATGTAACAACATTCCATCAACCAAGAATCAGTGAAAACCCTCAAACAAGATCAAACCAACAATCTCGTCCGTCTCCTGGACTCACCGTTGGAGGTTGGTACGTGTGTGGCCACGGCCAGCAGAGCCATCAGTGCCAGCAGTTTGACATCCATGGTGGTGGGTTAACAAGCTGCAGGAGGGCTGCTCTCTCTCTGCTACAATCCAGGGCACAACTGTGACTGCCAGCTCTGCTCTGCACTGTGTTAAATCTTCAGATGGGAGAGAGAGAGAGAGAGAGAGAGAGAGAGAGAGAGAGAGAGAGAGAGAGAGAGGGGATGGAGTTTCTCAGGAGGGAGGGGGGTGGGTCCCATCATGGAGGGAGGAGAGAAGGTGAGGGAAGGTGGTGGGGGGATTGGGAGCAGCAGCTAGTCAGTAGAGACTTCCTCGATTGTAAATGTGTTGGCTGGGAATCAAGGAGAAAAGTCTGAGGGGAAATCTTTCTTTTTCTCCCTGCTTTCCCATTCTCCCTTTTATCTCACTTTCTCTGTCAGGGTTGCTCTTTTCCCATTTTCCAATTTATTTGCCACTTCTTGCCACCTGACACACTCACACACACGCACACACACACACACACACACACACACACACTGAGTCCTCACTCAGACTGTTTTCAGAGCCAGGACTCCCTGCTGTTGCACTAACATTGTTGTGTTATTGTTTACAGGGACACAGACTGCTCACTCACTCTCTCTCTCTCTCTCTCTCTCTCTCTCTCTCTCTCTCTCTCTCTCTCTCTTTCTTTCTCTCTCTTTCTTTCTCTCTCTTTCTTTCTCTTTTCCCCACTGTTGACTCCCTGTCATCTGGCTCGGCTCCCATCCATGATGCCTGGTTCATGTCTGCTCCTCTGGATTTCCTGTCAGTTTCACTGTCTGCTCTCTGATTACACTATTAGTAAAGTAAAGGAATGTTTAGATTTGTATGATTAGAATGTGATTGGGAGAACCTGTGTTTAATACGAGAATGAGAATGACTGTAGGTTCAATATATAAACTAATTGTGAATGACTAATGCGATCCCCAGACCAAGATTTCTTTAAAAAAAAAGCTGATATAGTATTTGGAGAGGAAGCTTCTGCCATGCTGTTGTTGTCATAATGAATGGAAATGAGGGCCAAATGCTATGCTCCTCACGGCTTTAAATTATATATTTATTTATATTCTAAAGAATGAAAAATAAAAAAAGATTATTGTCCTTTTTACAAGTAGAGTAAATGACAAATTTTGTAAACTTACATAAATTCATATGCAACAAAGCTTTGTCAATTCCTTATTTTGTACATATTATGATCAGACCTTAAGACTGATTCTGTCAAATAATTAAAAATAAAACCTCCTTTTACATGAACAGTTAAAACGAATTATATCCTACAGTAGATATACATTTGTAGGTAACTTAGTCTAATTCATAGTTCTTTTTTTGTTAATCAATAATCAATAGTCATATAAACTAAGTATAAGTATAGAATTTCAAAATATTAAGCAGTTAGCGGATGTATTATGTCTGAAAAATGAAATTAAAACATGAACATTTATAAAGGATATATACCACACGTTAATTTTTCCGACTTCTCATGAATTTCTTTTTCTTTAACAACCCAACCCATGAGGCAACAATTTAGGATTCATACAAAGATATTTCAAGTGATTGTAAAGGAACTGCTCAGCATTTTGGGAAATACATACATATTATCATATTTAGCTTGCAAAAAGTGGTGTGGTATCAACATTAGCTAATTGTCTAAAAAAGTGAATAAACGCACACCCCAAAATGTTGAACTATTCTTTTAACATTTCCAGTGTTGTGGGTAACAGATAAAGCGAGTGTAAAACGAGTGTTGGAGGGACCTATATTACAGAAAAGCCGATATAGTATATAAAACTGCATAGTGTTATTAGTTTGTGGATGCGTTGCAGGCTCCTTGTTACATAAACAGTGCTGATTTTGGATCGCATGAATATCTGATTTTACATAATGAGATGTGGCAAACACACAGCAACAAGAGAATGGGTGTCATAACAGGTGGGAATTAAACACAAGACTTCAGGGACAGATGGAAGTTCTCACATGATTCTGAAGCACTCATTCTGTAGAGCTGATGGAGAACCTCCAACTTCCTCTGGAAAAATGGACTAAAACAGTGAGCAACACTCTAATGGGACACAGATGTGTGTGTAGATGTTGCTGTGCAGTTAGTTTAGTATATGCATGTGTGTATATGTCTGTACATACATGTGTGTGTCTGAAAACATGCATACAATTATGCATATCTTTGTGTCCATTCCCTCTATTCAGCTGCATTGACTCCAGCAGCTGGTAGACTGAAACTGATCTTCATGCCAGAACTTGACGCTTTCCCTGTCAGAGCTGTTGGAGGCAATTCAACCCCCCCAACCCTCCTCTGCAGCCCCCTATCACCAGCACCACCAGTAATAAAATCATACATTGCTAAAGACTGCCTGTCAATTCCTACACTGAAACTCCTCCCCTGCAGTTTACTGGCCCATTCCATGGTGGCGTGCTGAGAGAGGACTCGCAGGTCTGAGTCCTGCTGTAAGCTGTAAACCTGAGATGGTGTTTACTGTGTTTATTGCCAGAGAGTCATCCAATATAACAGCCATTAACAGTGGGGAGATGCAAGTGAGCTGTGAAGAGACAAACATCCAATTACTTCAGAGGAGGATTTACTTTTTTGACACAAACAATGTGATTTTATTGTTATATGGCCCAAGTATCAGCACATAAACCAATTATCAGCTAACAGACAACAGTCTTTTTGTTTGTTCTTTGTTTGTTGTTCTTTGCTACTTTACAATCATGCAAATTATAAAGTACATATTTTATAACTTACTCATGAGTATTATCTAGCCATAAAGGTAGTTTAGCTTGTATTTGCCACAGACTTGAGACTAAGATACTTAAGATTGCTGCTGCCTCCCTCATAATGGAGGTGAATGGAATTTTTGTTTTTGGAGAATTGAAAAACGACCTTTCAAATAATTCATCAGCAACATTAACAGTGGCAGTCTAATCTTGATTATCCACATACTACATTGTGAACAGTTTTCACTGGAACTACATGAAAGAATTGGGAAAGAGTTTGTGCTTTTGACTCCAGGCTTTCCAAAAGATACTGGTGTGTGACTTCAGATGCAAAAAAGAATAAATGTATTAAGTGTGCAGAAGGTGACACACTTTGAAGTAATTTTGGGGCAAAGTGTTTTGGTCAAAAGCCCATCGTTGGCACAATGTCATCTGTTATCCAGAGTAACCAGGATGCTTTTTGCTTAATAATTAATAATAAACAAATGCCATTCACTTCCATTATGTTGGAGTTGAAACAGAAATCTCAAAACCTGGACTAATAATACCAAAACTATCTTACTCTAGATTCCACTAACGGTAAGTTAAAAAAGTGTTTTTGTATTTTCGAAGAACTGACTCTTTAATGTAATTTGTGTATTAGATTATGAGCTTTAAATGGGACCACAATACTAGTTTTTAAAGCTGGCGGCTGGGAAACAGATGTGGTCTTAAACACTGTGCCTCACAATGAAGCTCAACCTGGCTTCGTGCTCGACACCCTCCACACACAATGTTTGGATTTCCTCCATGGATCTAACGTTTCTATGACGGGATGCTTGGAATTATAAAATAAGTCTGCATTATGTTTCATGCAAACACTAACATTTACAAGTTAGCTTGGATAAACCCCAAACTCCCAAACTACCTAAACCTTGTCAATCTTATCATCACAGCGCTGAGAGTTGTATTTACTGAGATACAAAAACAAATGTCGAAAGTGTTTTAGCCGCTCCAGCGCTAACACGCCACAGAAGCACGGCTGCAATGGTGGCCGGGAATGTGTTTGGCACGTTTACCGCTACCCTGTGGGACAACACTGCCACTTGTATCACACATGGGGTCAAAGGTCAGTGTTTCATGTCCCTGTATAGGGTTACAGGCTGACAGGTCTTTGTTGAGGACCAGTCCTGATAGACGAGCTTGCACAAATGGCTGCCATGATGAGGGACATGATGGAGAGCAGACGAGTATTTGGTCTGGGTGGATGGTCGGCATCAGGTCCCCACATGCATCAACAGCATCCTATTTTAATTAAGTAATTGGCCAAATAAAGGTTATTAGGTGCAATAAACTTCTTCATTTTCACTGTAAATGGGATTGTATCTTGTAAAACAAAGCCTTGATCACAACAGGACGTATAAGGATGTGGTTAAATAGGAATTAATGGGGTTTTAAATGAGCAGAAAATACATCAGAATCTTTGCCAAACATGCTCTTTTCCTGCCATTCTTCCAATCAGGGTTTGTAGTGAATCTTCACAAGAAAAGTCTTAGAAAGTAAAGTAAGCAAAGTAACACAAAAGTTAAAACATTTCTTAAAAAACACATACACATTCAAGTTCATACAACTTTGAAATACACTCACTCTGTCCACTTCAATGATCATCTTTCATCAGCAGGTGTGTCACACCAAACCCACACAAACATTATTAATGTATTTAATGCCCCTCCATTGAAAAAACAAAACCAAATAAACACAGACTAATCTTTTGGGTAATCTCCAATGCAACAGCAGATCCCGACTTTCCTGTTAGGATCTCTGTGTGGAGATTAGGTTGTGGTCCAGAGTTTATTGTGTTTGTCCAGCAGTTTGAGTCTGGTGCTCAGTTTTATTTTATGGTGGCAGGGCAGATGAAAGGTTTCCCTCCACTGGGCTTAGATAAACAGTGGTTCGCAATCACAGCCAGGGCTGAATGAGAGGCTCAAAATGTGTCATGTAAACACACATTAATCAACACGGAAAAATTCGGAGTACCAAATATAAAACCATGTCAACTCATCTACTTTATGCTGAGCTATGTTTTAATATATAACATATTTACAGTCTGATGAGTGTGTGTGTGTGTGTGTGTGTGTGTGTGTGTGTGTGTGTGTGTGTGTGTGTTTATGGTGTTGATTTGAAGCAGGGTTCTGTAAACAGGATAAACAGGAGGTTTTGGGTGTTTAAGGTGTGTGTGTGTGTGTGTGTGTGTGTGTGTGTGTGTGTGTGTGTGTGTGTGTGTGTGGGGGTTATAGAGGGGGATGGTTGTGTGATGTGTGTGATGAGTTTTTTGGGGGTTCCCTGTTATCAGTTAGCAGGTTTTTCTCTGAGCCTCAGCAGCTGTCCTCTCAGAGAAAACACACACACACACACACACACACACACACACACACACACACACACACACACACACACACACACACTTGTTGAGGATTTATAACATATTAAACCTGTTAATCAGTAATTAATAAAATACTCTGTGTAGCCCTTTTAGCAATCAGACTAGATTCAGATTAACATATTTAGTTACAGAGCCGATAGGGCATCCTGACATTTTTTGGTTTTAAGTTAAACGTCTCAACAACTATTGGATGTATTGAATTCTTTTTCACACATTCAACATTCATGTCTTCTTTAGGAGGATTTACTAAAGTGACAGTATTAAAACTTTGATGATCCCCTTATATTCACACCTAGCCAGAATATACTCTAGCGCTGGAGTATGGTCTGCCTACACTGTGTAGCCTATGTATTCTGGGATAGGGGGAAGGACCACTAATTAAATTAAATGAATATTGTAAATATTACTGGACAACGCATCCGGTTTGGCGAAGTGCTGCAAATGCGGAAGTGCCTTACACCTGCTTTATGTCTGAATTCCAGCAGGGTTGAAAAAGGAGGTCGGTTTCTGTAGAAGTCTATGAGAAAGTGACCCACTTCTCACTAAACATTTTCATAATGACTTTATGGTCTCAATTGCTAGTTTTAAGTCTTCTGGAACACAAAATGAGATTCAGTTTTTGAATCATGGTCTCGTTGATTTTAAAATCGGCAATAAAGCAGGGGGTGTTTTAGGACGTGGTTACGATGTGATTGCAAGTGAAAGTGTGTAACATAACATTCAGTGTAAGGGCTCCTCCCCCACTCCTCCCTCTCGTTTTAAATCATCACATCCGCAACAAGGGTGACTGCGCCCGTAATAGCAAACTGGACGATGGATAGCAGACCTCCACAAACCATTGGGTGACGTCATACAAACGCTGTCCATTAATATACAGTCTATTGAAAGGACGCTTTGACTTTTGGCATTTCTATAAACCAATCCCAACAGTCCTGGGTGGCACTTAGTCCTGGATGTAGCATCTGTGCCCTCGCAAAATATATGGCAAAAAATAAGAGGCATGCAATGGTAACAGATGTGCCAGACATCAGGCTTTATCCTAGCAATGTACATCTACTGAGACGGACTAATGATCCCCTGGCTTTTCATCTAGTTTCACCATCAGGTATAAATAAAAATGTATTCATGACCAAATATGCCAATAGACATATGTAGCATACTGAGTTTATATGCAATAATAGAGACATTTCACGTGTAACAAACAAAGTATTCAGTGCATACAGTATACTGATTAAACAAAGTAACAGTATTTTGACTGTAACAACATTTAGTCTATAATGGTGAAGCATTTTAGCTTTTATAGCATATAGCAAGGAGTCGACATTTGCACTGCTGAAATTAAGAAACACAGACAAGACAGAAATGTTTAAATTAGTAAAATACAAATAATAGCACAGCACTATTTGAACACGCAGAGGGCGGCATTCTAGTCCATAGGTAACAATGATTAAACACAAAGAGGTCAACAAAGAGGTCTTGGCTGAAAAAAAACCTAGAGAGAGCTCCTCATTGAGTTCACCTCTTGACCATTTTTATCCTACACTCCCCATTCACATGTACAGCACATACAGTTAAAAATCTATGGATACCGGCAGAGAGTGATGATAAAGGCATTTCCATTTGAATAAGCGTCTGGTCTTTAAGTAGAAACGTCCTGAATGTGTTTGAAGTTTTTAGCTCTCCTTGGCTGTCAGTTACAGGAGAAAGGCCTCACAGTGACTAATCCAGTTTACTTTGTGCCTGTCTGTGGAGGAGAGCATCTGGCATGACACCAAATGCCACTCAATAGATGCTTTTCCAAACAAAGGCAGAAAAATGGCTGCCCCTCTGCTCTCCTCCTCCTCGTTTCCTGCTTGACAAGCACATTGAATCTGTCTCGTCTTTCATATATTTGTCAAGAGAATGTCTTTTATCTGACCCTGTTGCCATGGTTTCAGCTCTTGTATAGGGCAGGACATGTGTATACTGTATATAATATGGGATGCTGAGAAAAGGGAAGGCGGACTGGAGTGTGGGTGCCCTTTAGTGCCACATTCAAGTGTGTGAGACTGTGTGTTTTAATGCTATATTATAGGCAGTTGTCTGCTCCTTTTCTCAGGGATGTTTTAAGAGCAAGAGGTCCTTTGAAGGGATGGTCATAACAACTCAAACTCTAATTGGATGGTATGTACCATGAATGCTCAGTGACCGCGGGCGATGTGGTTAGACCGCATGAGTGTGTTTCAGTAAATGAGTGGAGTGTGTTGTATGTAAACGCTGCTGGGGAAACTATTGAATTAATTTTGGAATTCATGCTAGTCATATTTTCTTAATCAAATTTAACATTTGGGACAATGCAATTGTCATTTGTGGGAGTCCATGATTGAGGACAGAGGTCTTGGCTCAGAACAGATCAGTAAACAACATGAAGTTGCAAAGGAAACTGCAACCAGCTGTATGAGAAGATGTTGACCCCAGACATCAACAGAAAAAGAACACAATTGACAGTGTAAAAAACAAAACTCAAAAAAGTTGAATGCAGTATCCAGGAATTACAAAATATAGTTGTTGGTTTGCAGTTCATTTGTATTATTATTATTATAGTGTGCATGCATGAGTGTGCTCTGAGCATGATAGTACATACAAAACTTTTGGGTGTTCTCATTTTGTACAGGCTTCATCTGTTTGTGACAGTTTTTATGACATCAGCTCTGAGATTCTTGGAAGAAAAAACACACTAATGGCAGCCGCTGTTTGCCCCCCCCCCCCCTCTCTCAACAGTCCCATGGTGATTGATGCATGATTGAGGGGTCCATTTCAAATTGACAAGTATAATTTCCCTCAGTTTTTCTTAAGTCAAAGCTGATGGAGGAGGATAAATTGAAAACACCAGGTGTAATGGCAGAGTTTTAAAGAACATATTCCTCTGCTGAGCCTTTAGCCTTGGCGAATTAAAGTCGGTTTGGCATCACATCTTCAAGCTCCAGCTTTGATAGTAACAACTCTTCAAACAACTCAGCCTTTTGTTGAATTCCCTGTTTGCTAAATCTGTAGTTTGTTCTGCTCAGAGGCAAAATCAGTGCAGTCAAATGAAAAAGGATGCTGTCTTTGTGATGTAAATTACTTATGGGCTCTGAAGCCTTGATGGGATGCATGTCTGGCACATCAGGAAGAAATCGGCTAGCCTTGGCACACACATAACTTTTATTTAAACACTCTACACAGACACCGTGCACATTAATGTAATTTCAAATGATGGCTTCTTAGCAACGCATGATCAATGCACCAACAATTGGAGTAGCCCTGTAGAACAAGGCCAGAATTACAGCCAGGCTGGGATGTGATCCACAGAGTACTGGAATGGAGCTGAGTTCATGACCACGGCAGATTGGACAGCCAGTATTGTTATGAGTCATCCTTACTGCTCCCAGTTTGGCCAGGAGTCACACTACATCCTTTTTTTAAGAGAAGCTACAAGAGTAGACAGAGTATTTGTGATTCCACAGCCAACTTAAGTCTGAATTAAACAGAGAGAGCCTGTTTCTGGATGGGTGTTTTATTCCAATCCACTTGCCAAAAAGAACTTGGCTGAAATTAGATAAAGCCATGGTTAAATATTTACTAAAGCCAACACTAGCTGAGGATGCTTTCCTCTCCTCCATATGGCTAATTTTAACTGTGCTTTATCAACATCATTCTAGCTGGATGTACCAGTGTATGGCAGAATAGTCCAATATAAATTAATTATAGGAGACTGGATCATTTATTCTTTCAGCACTTGAAAGCTGGAACATTTGAATAATGAGTACCAAAAAAATGGTTTGCTAATCAGTGTTGAGTAAGTTACTTAGAGCTCCATTGTTTAAAGTTTGTAGTTGTTCAATATCCAAATCTATGTTTCCTGTTCACAAACTTGTCCTTTTTTATGAATATTGTCCACCACCTTCAATTTTAAGTATTCCTATTGGTTTGAAATTTTACATTTGAACTGGGGTAGACTCTCTATAGTCATGCGCCATCTTGAAATACGTTAGCCGATAAGGGACATACAGGCTATGCTGCTCCACCTTTTGCGTTTTTGACTCATGGGCATCAACACTTCCCAGCCCCGGCATGCCCGCTCGTGGTGTGAAGCGCGCGTCCACGCCACTCTCTCACATGCAACACGTACTTTGAACTGTGTGGCGAGAGAAAGTTGATTGCAATATATGATCTCAATGCTAGATTGGAGAAATTCTTACATAATGTAGCTTTAAAAAATGTAGCAATTACATGTAGTATGTTAAAAAGTTAATCCATTACTTCACTAATAACTTACGATATCATGAGTAACTTTGTTGCCCAGCTCAGTTCAAAGGGTCAAAAGTACCTTCATAAAAGTCCAAAACCTCTACAACCAGACGTCGTATGAAATGAAAAAAGGCATTGTGGTTTAACAAGCAGCTAGCCCACAGTTTAAAAGTATTTGCTGACAATCAACAGCTGGCTTAGACTGCATGCAGCTCTTGGCGGTTCTCACAGAAAAAGCGGTGAAACTTTCCAACTCTGAACAAAACTCAATGGTTCCTAAATGGTGGCTTACTAATGGCTATGGTTGTTTTGACCGGCAATGATAGAACCAACCATCTGAGGCCAATGAGAGCGCAGGACACAGAGTGAGGGAAATATCAGGGGGAGGAGCCGTATGGATATTCTTTTCTTTTTTCTTTCTTTTCACCGAAAATCAGCGCACAAACAACTTGGATCACTAGTTTCTTGCGGACATCCATTTTTGGAGGAAAGAACTGTCTTGCACATGGTCTTATGACATGGTCTACACAGTTTCCTGTCGCCATTCATGTGCAAACCACAACAACTTCCAGATACACTATTTTAAAATAGACAGTCATGTTATCTAATCAGTATAGCAATCCGATGACTTTGAAAGTCATATATACTGTATATAGTCTTGTATGTACAGTAGGTGCCATAAAATTATCAACTGTCCCATCTAAAACTCCTAGCTAGACAGCAAACAAGCACACTCTCCAAAGTTGAATGTAACATTTCTAAGATAACTGTAATGCAATGATTGCATTTCAAATTATAATCTCTTACATTATTTGTTGCTATAAAGAGTGATTACATGGCAGTAACGCGTTACTAAGTGCCAGACAGTGCTCGTCATCCTAACCTCTACACTGCCTGCTACAAGACATTGTCTCTGATGTTTTATCACAAGATGCATTTCTTTAACTTAAATCTTTAAACAGGTGTCTTAGCAATTGAATTGCTCAAAATTCTAATTTAGTATTTTATGAAAATCAAAGCATCAGTTTTTATACGTGCACATGTTTTGTATGATATCACACAAACAATCTTGTGAGTCCATTTGTGTCAGACATCTCATTCAGATAAATGTCAGGCTGCTGGCTGAGATAGATTATTACATGAGACATTCTGATGGTCTCGTCTTATCGTTTCCAGTTTCATGACAAGCTGCTACACTTCTCAGTGTCCCGTTTCCCCCAATTTGGTCATTTTCCTTTTCTTCACTCTCACCCATCATCTCTTTGAATGTTATTTTTTCTTCTCTGCACTGGTCTTTGCCTCTTCTAATGTTACCAGTCATTTATTCTGTCCTACAAATGCATCAGGCTTGTTTTCAGAGCATTAGAGGCTGCAGAGAAACCCAGCAGCGAGAATCGATAGGATCTAGTAGAACTCAACAGCGGTCCTGCCAACATATTCTAGAGAGAGGAAGATTAAAGTGCACCCAGACTGGACTCACACACACACACACACACACACACACACACACACACGCAAGAAAGAAATACAGAGCCATTTGTTTCACCACAATTTTAATTTTTAATGTGTCATTAAGGTCATTTTGAAAATAATTGTTTAATATGGGGATACTCTAAAGCTTAACATTTTAGCCAATCACACTCAGCTGTGTAGGTTGTTGCTGTTTGCTTGTTCAACCACAATTTTTTTTATGTCTTGCCAAGCGTAAACCCAAGCTTCATAGGCTTCAAAATGTACTTTTGGAAACCAAAGACATAATGAGATTGCATTGTATGTTCATTCTTGATGTTGAAATCAGTAGTGAATATTATTAATAATTAGATAATCTCGCAACATGGTTCATTCAGTAGCTGTTCTGGTGCTTTTGATCATATCAAACAATCTTTTTTGACAGAAAAATTTTACTATTTGAGTTTGGTTAACAATAAACACACACAAAAAATGCTGTGTAATCCATTCCCTGCACTTTTACTCTTGTGTTTTTGTGGTTGTGGAATGGCAAAATGAATAAGCCCATCTGTCACACTCTTTTAAATAGCTTCTTTTAAAGACTTCACTCTTACTAGTATCCCATGCACATTGCTCCATTAAGAAGTTTTGGTTTCTAAGCTAGACAATAGATATTTTGGGGAGGTTTTTATTTTTTATTAAGCGTCTGCAATACATAATAATCAGAAAACACTAACTGCATCACAGTGAAAAAAATGTCTAGTTCTTGAGAAGTGAGGAATAAACACAGATGTTGCTTAATCTCTGAATGAATTCTCCTGATGGCTCATCTAAAACAAGCAGTGCTTCTCACAGGACGTGCTCTTTCACAATGCGCTCTTTTCATGATTAACTGTTGTAAAAATACAGACATAATAGAATACAATATCATTGAAATGACCAACCATACATCAGCAAATGTTTTGAATGGGGGCCGTGTATATTTAGACTGTAGAAACAAAAAAGAGTAATGTGACAAACTAGTTCCATTATAGCTAAGAGGTCCTGCACTTCAAAACAAGCCTTCAGTGATAAATAAAAAGACTTTTGACTGTTAATCGTGCTACGCTTTAGTGTAAACATTCCCCCTTTTAATCTAGTTCATCTCAATCACATTATCTACTACAATAACTATGTTGGGCATTGAGTTTCATTATAAGACAAAAAACTCAAACCATTTTAGGCCACTCAGCTTTTTTTACATGAGACCCATTAACTGATATTATGAGTCCCCTCCTCTCAGTATTACCAATTTATGACCCGTCTGTGAGAACATGACAGGATTTTCTCTCTCCTCCTCCTTCTTCTCTATAGACGGAGGGATAACAAGAGGAGAGCTTTACCCGCCCATTGAAGTCTCTGTAAGATGGTTCCCAGATGGAAGAGAGTTATAAATCCTAACACTAAATGTGACGTGACAGATCAAAGTCCACATGTCATTCTCCACTGAAACGGAGGCACAGGTTGGTCATAGGTTTCTTCTTGATCCTTGTGCTGAATAAAAACAATTCCTCCACATGCCGAAGAAGTAAAACATTAGTGGCAGTACTGCGGTTATCTTGCTGATGTAGACATAGATTGGATACAGTAAACACACATCTAATGGAGCTTCATGTCTACATCTTGAACATTAACGGACAACTCTCCGTAGATAATGTATGACATCACTGTGGCAGTTTGTTACTTTGTCAAATAAGTCATCAGCTCACTAAAGATGTCTGTATGTCTGCCCTGTGAGTCGTTGAGCATCCTGTGGAGATTAACCATTTAATATCCACGGTAAAAACTTACAGCAAAAACAGAGCTGTAAGAGCAACAAGTGCTGCTTGAACAAATGACATATAGGGGTCTCAACTGCCGCCAGAAGGCCCCAAAGTAAAATCAGCAGTCTTGAAAATGGGTAGCATTTAGTATATGTAAAAGTGTAAAAAAGGCTAATTTTAGCAAAAGATACTCAGCATTTTAATGGACTATTTACAGCCGTGGTACATATTTGATGCTCTAATTAGTACTAATGGCAGCAGGACGCCCTGTATCCAAATACACAGATAATTTTAAATACTCTTGACTTTTTGATGAGATTAATCTTTATTCCTCACCTTTTTAGTGCACATGGATGCAAAGTGAAATGAAATGAAGCATGGCAAATGCTTTGGGAGTGTTTGGTCCTTCAAAGCTTAATCTCTGGCAATGGTGCACTGCTGAGCCATGAAGGAACACACAAAAAGAAAGAGAAAAAAAGTGTTTTACAGCTCAGCCACCCATAATGATCTCGCCTTCAGAAATCAATGAGAGTAAAGGCTAGTGTTACTGTTGGGAGACAAGCAGACGTGAACACTTCTGGACTGTTTGTATCGATCAGATGCTCATCTGTGCTGCTTTTATGGACCTGATCCTCTTGTGTATGTAAAAATGGTGGACCGATATGTGGACGTAAGCAGACAAGGCTCATATAGAGAGGGACACATAGTTAAAACACACAAACAATATTCCATCCTCCTCTCTCACCTTTCCATGCACCTAACACCCGTCTTGAAAGATGCCAATGTACTGGTCGCGGTGTAAGCTCTCAGTGTTTGAAGTGTGTGGGGGATTGTCCAGCTGGGTCATTGTCCACACACACACACACACACACACACACACACACACACACACACACACACACACACACACACACACACACACACACACACACACACACACACACACACACACACACACACACTCTGACCTCTGGTGCCAGGCCCGAGGCCAAAGACCCTGCTGAATAGAAGAACAGATGGTTGAGAGGTGGATTCAATGGAAACTGAGAAAGAAAAGCAAAACAGTGCAAGGAACAGAAGAAAAGATGAAAGATGCCTAAAGACATGTGAATGTGAGTGTGTGCAGGTTTACTTCAAGTTTGTGTATTTTGAATGCATCTGCTTGTCAGTATCGGTGAGTATCTTTCTGTATCAGTAATATTTTGTAACAGGCAATTCAAGTTTTGCGAATCAAACTTAATACAACAGTGTTTATGCAGCACGCATGCATTCCCAGAGAAATGCCTACTGCAGGCCACACACAAGCCTTAACCAGACGTGGCTGTGTGTGTGTGTGTGTGTGTTCCTGAACTCCCTAGAGGGTAATATTGTGTAAGACATCTGCCTCTATGGTCAGCATTGCTTATTACATTCAGGGCATAACACTTGACTGTGTGTCCACACATTTTCATTTTCAATTATCTGCAGCTGTCACACTAAAAGGAGTTTTTTTCTTATGATTTACCATGTTCCGCATCAGATTCTTTCTAATGGTGAGTGGATTTAAGATTTAGTAGCTGACATGCTGACAAAATATGTGCTTTGCCAATTTTGGAAAACAAATGCAACCTTAATGCCTCTACGAATTCAAGACAATAAGCCCTGTTTTCCTGCAAAAGACAGAATACATATTAGCAGATTAACTGAAAGAAGAGGGCAAAAGGATAGTTTCTTTTCTTACCCTCTGAATTGTTTCCATAATGATGTTTCATGTCAAAAAGCACACAAGGACCATTTCCTTGCCCCATCTTTGTTTCTGTACTCAGCTTCTATAAACAGATCCCCCAACCAAGTTTCCATTGGATTTGCGAATGTTACCCCAGAGTGCAGAGCTATGCATCAAATGATAAAATGTGCCTAAAATAGTGACCAGCACTGACCTTGGATCTGCCTATTGGTACAAAGTTTCCATGGCTTTGGTAATTCTCAGGGGGAATCTGGGTCTCGAAATAATTTAGTAAAAAACTAAATTAGCCACTTAGTGAGATGATGATGATGATGATCTTGAATAATGTGCAGTCTGGCTTACTGTATTATATCCATAGTAATGTTGCAAAAAAGAACAAATGAGATTTGAAAAAAACAATGAAAAAAACAATAGAGAGAGGCTTTGTTCGTCTACCTTTGAGGGTCCCTAACCATTTACAGAGGCTTACTGTAGCCATCACCTCTGACACCACTGATTAAGATTCATCACAAACAGGAAAGAAGGGTTGGAGAAGCTGCATTAGAGGAGAGGAGGGGAGAGGAGAGGAGAGGAGAGGAGAGGAGAGAGAGGAGAGGAGAGGAGAGGAGAGGAGAGGAGAGGAGAGGAAAGGAAAGGAAAGGAAAGGAGAGGAGAGGAGAGGGAGGACACCTGGTTTGTTTTACCATCTTTGACTAAATCAACACTCATCGTGTGGGATCTGTTGACAGCTGGAGTCACCATAGTGGAGGCTGAGGTTACAAGGGTGAGAGAAGGAAGAAAGGCAAAGGGCTGATGTGAAATTTGTCACTGAGGTGCATGTGTGAGTGTTTTATGCTGTAGGCTCTATCAACACGTACTCATCCTCCATCAAGTCCATCAATCCCTATAAAAAATAAATGGTTACATTATTGAGAGCAGGATATTAGCACAGCAAATTGCAGGGATACTAAGGCAAAGTGGAGGTTCAGGTCACCAACACAAATATTTACAGGAACCCAGGCTGATTGAAGGATGAGTTTGTTCCATGTAGCCTTCAAAACAAACACACCCGAAAACACTTGACATGTTTCAACATCCGCTCATCAACATGTCAGCTGTGTGTTGACGAGGCTTCTTCCGCCATCTGAAAACATTCTGAAGCGTCAGTGAATCGCTAAACTGTTTACACTTGGATTCGAGAGCAAAGAGTTGTCGGTGTGCACTTTTGTGTGTGAAATGCGTGCCTACATGCTGCTGCATGTATGCACTGCATGTGTGACAGGAGGAGAATCTGGTAGACATTATCACCACTCAGCTCTGCCCACAATCAGGAGGCACTTAACCGTGCGAGACAATCACTGCAGGGTTCGTGAGGTCACCACATCAACCGTAAAGGAGCAAACAAAAGGAGAGCATGATGGAGGTTAACACAGGAGCCGGTAGCACTGAAGACTCCACTTACACAGATGCCCGGTGAATGGAAAAAGAAAATAGTTGCCTGGATTACACAGTCCAGCTGAAAGTGTGTTTGCATTATGGGCGTCAAACTACTTCTTGTTGTTTTAGGATCCCTAAGTGCAAGCGTTCTTTTGTCATTTTATTTACAGCAGTTGACAGTGGCGGGGGTAAGAAACTAACTGTGTTCTATTTCAAATCACATTACATTTTCCATTGTTTACTGGTCAAGAACAGAAAAATAGTTTCAGTTTCTAGCTCTGTGAGGCTGTACTTATAGGCACAGCTGTGGTAATCACAAAGTCCAGCTGAGGCTGATGGGAATTACTTTTACAGATAATTTGTTGTACACCAAAGTATTGGAAAGTATTGGAGACCTGAGAGTGGTGCTAGATCAAAGTCAGAAAATCCCCAAAGTTGTTACAATTCATCCTAACCCTAACCCTAACCCTAACACTGTCATCTCTAGAGCTGCTAAAATGGCTAAAAGGAATCCAAACTGCATTATGTTTTGCTTTACAGCATATTTTCTGTTGCAATTAGTAGCATATAATGTAAACTGGAACACAAGGTTGGTCACAGCTAGATAACTCTGCTTTGGGCAGAGTGTCTGGGTTTAAAGCAGTATCAGCAAATATCTGCCCTGCTTGAGTGTCCCTGAGCAAGACCCTGCATCCCCTCCAGCTCCAGGGTTGCTGCAGCACAGCTGACACTGTGGTCTAACCTCTCTGAATAGGACAATCAATAAATTTAGGGATCAATAAAGTAGCACCTTGTTGTTGACATTAGATAAACTGTTGAAATTAACTGTATTATAAATGTATATTGTTTAACTAAAGCACACGCTCTTTTTAATTATATTTAGCTGGTGCTTTTTGAAGGAGTGAATCCCAATTAAGTACATTTGTATAGCATATTGCATATTGTATGCATGTATTATTTTACCTTAATTCTTTTAGTTTAGCAAGTCTGCAAGAAACAAAACACTGAGGTGTATAAGGGCCAGAGGTGCGTTGCCCTGACAACAACTGTAAGAAAATATTCCTGTGACCTCCTGTGTGATCTTGTAGGGTAGAGAAATGCTTGGAAAGGGATTCTGAGAAAGAAGAGCTGATGAGTTGAATACAAAGGACTGTTTTGTTAAGACAAGGTGTATTAGAGCATGTAGAGGAAGAAGATATGGGAGAATGAAGTGTGACTCAGGAGGACAGGGAAGATGAAATGGAATATATTGTATGACCAATATGTTTTAGTGTCTCCAAAATTTCTGGCCAACTGAAACACAAGTGATCTCATATATTAGTTTATTAGTTGTTCATCATACAGACAAAGGCCCAATCAATCACAAAAAAGTGAGGAAAAAAGGCCAACATCACAGTGTTGTGGATCATTGTGGTTGATGTGTTTGGAGTGAATTTGAGTTCCAATGTTGGTCTCAGATGTGCTATCATAGTCCGTACATCAACCTGATCTCTCCTACATTTTCTCCTTGTCAGATTCGGCTCTGTATATGTTTGGTTTGATGAATGTAATTACACACAGACATAAGCTTATATGTATATATATATTGTATTAAATGCAGTGGAGTAGAGAGGAAATCAATTCTTTAAAATGCTACAAAAAGGAAATCCTCAGGTAAATACGCATACTTCTTCAAAACTTTGCGTTTGTATAGGAACTTGGTAAATGTTTGACACACAGACGTGCACACACATTCAGTTTGTCTGTCTGTTCTGCGTTATGCTCAAATCCCCCATGCATCATTTGACTCCTTCCTAACGACAAACCCCGTAAAAGAAATCACCTCTGAGAAAACAAGCCTCAAAAGTATTTTTTCCAAGCAAATCCACAGCTTTTGCCTCCAATGAGCTGTTACACAAGTTCCCACCCAAGCACCTACCTTCAGCTAATTTACTGTTTCCCATCTGTCTCAGCCAAGCAGGTTAGCAAACCAAACAGGGGGACCTGTTGCCCAGGTGGAGGGCCAAACACGTCTGTCCACAACAGACTGAGTTATGGAAGGTGAGGGAGCTCGGCGGGGCGCCAGGATTGGCTTTACTGTTTATTTACACTCCTGTTTAATGAGCGTTGTGAATCATAAGCCACTGCTAACGGCCTTCATGGGACCAAATATTTATGTAAGTTAGACCTCTGGTGACTTGTGAGGAAGTTCACTCACACACACACACACACACACACACACACACACACACACACACACACACACACACACACTCTGCCTAGGAGCTATTTTTCATTATGTGCACGTGGCCCCAAAACACCTTAAAGCAGACAACTGAGATTAGCTACTGATGAATGGCTTAAACACAAGTCTGAGTGGTGAGTGTTTTTTTGTGTGTGTGTGTGTGTGTGTGAGTGTGTGTGTGTCATAGAGAGAGAGAACGATAAAAAAAGACAGATAATTTTAACACAAAGAAAGGGGGAACAAAATGACAAAATTAGTAAGCTGAAAAGGCCTAAGAAGAATGGACAGTGAATGCAGCAGGGGACAGCTGGGACTAAACTCAGGCCTCGGACATACGTGGAGAGGAAAGAAAGAGTGATGGAGTGATGCAGTGAGAGAGTGATGGTGCTGCTGTCTTTGCTGGTGGCTGCACGTGATTATCTGAGGAAGCTCTGATGCTCTGGTTCCCATTACCACCAAGTTCAACCCTCTGGACCTGTCTTGTGCACAGGACGTGGACGTAGGGTTTGTACCTTGAAACACTTGCCCACATGGTGCCCAACATCTATTTTCCATTTTTATGTGTGTGTGTGTGTTTTTTTTAAAATCATAATAGCACTGGGGTAAATAATGACCCAACAGCAGCATGAGGATGTAAGGGGAATTACTGTAAAGCCTGACTGTGAACATAAATTAATAATGAATAATAATTGAACGATAATTTTGGAGCAAAAGATGTGAGGGACATAAGATACTACAATAAATGATGAAGGCTTCAGGGCACTTTAAGAACTAAAGAAAAATATGTTTTAAATAAAATTGTGTTGCCTTAGCAATGTTGTTGACTAATCAACAACATTGCTGCATTGTACCACCAGCATATTAAATGCATTCCTCTTTATAACGTTTAAAACACTTTTTCTCTAAACAAAATAACCATCAATATACTCGTGTCTCAAATTCAAACAAGACAGTGATGGAAAATGATTTGCAAGTCAGCTAAACTGGTGTGGAATGTCGACCGGCATTGGTTGATCTTCTCCAGACCGGTCCTTTATAACCCTTTAGGGCCCTTTATAATCCTTTAATAACCTTTGACCAGAACCCTCTCTATGGCCTTAATCATGATGTCCGGGGTCAATCCACTTTGCACCAATCTCTTCTCCACCACTTCCTCTTCCCTTCCTCTTTCATCTGACCATCATGAGGGCATAAAAATAAAAGCCCTGCTCGTTTTCACTTATTGGAGAACTGGCCATGTAAAGTCTTTTACAAGTTTTTCCTGATAAAAAAGATGGTGGATGCCAATTTTATCTTTTTTTGTTTTTTTTGTTTTTACAGTTGGAACAAAGGTAATTCAAGCTACCGTCTGGCTTATGAAACATCTAAAATTATATAAATTTAGAACCTTAACATAAAAAAACATCCAGAATAGTCAAAAAAGTCTATGCTCCTCTGTTTTTCACAAACTGTTCCCACACAATCATTTGGTGACTTGTATTTGAGTTCAAGACGAATGTGACAATTCCGACAGCATAAACATTCCATTTCTCATTTTCTCTAATGTTTGCTTTAATCAGCAGATGACTTCAGTGATTAGCATTCAAATGCTGCTTTGGGATTATTGAATTTACACACCAGCTGCTCTGGAGCTTGATCCAGCGCATTGCGATAGAAACGTACGGTCAGTGAGGATTATTGTGTCCAAAATGATTCATTTAATCTTCTTGTTGTGCCAAAAGCATTTGTCTGTGATTAGCTTTAACTGAAAACACTCAGCTGTATCTTTAACTGGTCCAAGTTAGTTTAAGGATCATTTGATACATCCACAAAAGAGGTTTCACTCTGTGCTGACAAAGATAATAGCCATAAAAATAAAATAACAGACACCAACTCTTACAAGATGATACATAGAAAAGCTTAATGTATTCTTGGTGTAAAATGGTTGCAGTTGGGAGCTTCTTGTTTTTAATACACTGAATGAGAGACTGCAGGTATTTTCCAAAAAGGATATCAAGTGTTTTGGAAATGAACTCTCCGAATACCTTCAGTCAGAAAAAACTCCCCCAGGAATAAACTTTACACTTAAACACAGCATTTACACCCAAAACACCTAATGCCTAGTGCTTGGGGAAAAAATGTGCATCCAAACAAAAACCAAATTTAAACGTCTCAATCACTGTGTCAATCTGTTTGAGTTTAGACTCAAGAGTGTTGGGAGTCTTGTCATGTCTCCATGTCTGAGGATTAAGGGGTCTGTTGGCATACAGGCGCTGTACTCCTATAGTCCTCTGTACTTTCCTTTTTTTACACCTCAATACAGGCCAGTTTGCTGGGAGCTGAAATCCCCCCATCGTGAGCCTCCCCTATGTTGCTCTCCGGCAACCACGATTACGACTTTGCTGCAAGTGTTCCTCCCTGATAACTCAATAGAGACTGCTGTCAAGAAAATCTGTAACCGTGCTGTACCATAATAACTTGATACCAGATCCCAAAATGACCTTTATTCAGTTCAATGGCACGTACAGAGAAAAGAGTTTCTAATCTTCCAGGTTAACTTTTATTATATACGGCCGACTAAATATGCGCATATGGCTATTGGTCAACAGTTTAAATACAGCAAAGGTTAAAGCTTTAGCGCATAACCTTTTGATATTAATAAACGTCCGTTGCATTCAAGCCATTGCTAAATGAGTTACTACAAAGGTAATTAAGACTCTCAGCTCTACACAACTCTCTCTTTATTTGTCAGTCTGGCTATGTTCAGAAGATTGTGTCGTCCGGTGACAGAAGGTCGAGTGATGATACAGTAATAACCTCTTCTGAAGAGTCCATTGTGTTTTTTTAATCCAACATGTCCTCCTTGGCTGCTAGCAACTGCGTGGAGGAGGGTTAGAGGTGCGTGCGCGATCACGGAAGGCTTGTATCATGTGGACGCGCCGACAGTTTTGTTGTCATTATTTAGAATTCATGTCACATGGGGGTGACAAAAACTACGCATTACAGCTTTAACTTGACACAAAAAGTTTGCTCTGTCTTACCTTTCCATTGCGAGCCAATCCACATTTTGTTTCATGTTATCTATTGTTGCACTATTACCATAGGCTGAAAGAACCTTACAAAATATCAGTGTTTCACAGCTTCAGTTTCCCAAACTGAGACTGTTGATTGGTAATTAAGGATCATGTTTCCTAATTCTTGCACACACACGAAAACACATGTTTACTGATTGTCAGGATATCTACACATCAGCATGAGCGCACCAGGAAAATGCTCATACACAAACACACAGAGTCAACAAGGACCACTTCACCACATAGAACAACCAACTGAAACCCAGGTTGTTCCAGAATAGCATTAACCCCATGACTTCTAGAAACAAAAACACTGGCCTCTATAGAAACCACTCTATAGGATGTTAGTTTTGTGAAGTCTCCAGGCAAATCGCAAACTGGAGTCCTCTTTTGCCCTCCTATTCACTCCACATATTTACTTCACACAAACGGACAGCCATCATTCAAAACCCATCTCGTTCCAGTGGCCGGCCCTCAAAGGCTGAGAAGCTGCCATTGAGGAAGAAAACATTGCCAAGAGGGAACGTTTTCATGTTTCTAAGTCCATGGTCAACCTTTGAGCATCAGACTGTGAATGAGCCTTTTGGTGATGTTCAGGCTTTTGATGAATTTCATTAACAACGTCTTGAGCTGCACCTAGTTCCAAAGGCCAGCAAAGGCCACCTCTATTCACTCTTTAATGATATATCTTGATGCTTTTCCTCACTAATTTCTAAATCCCCAACCTCTCTGTTTTGCACCTCAGAAATAACCTTACACGCCAGATGGTTTGTTACACAGAACCATCTGAGAAGCTGTCATTGGAAACTATTTGGAAAAGGGCAGGTCATTAAAAAAACCACAACCGTAGCTGGCAGTAGCGACTCACACAACGCTGATTGGTTTGGGAAGTTATCGTGACAATCCAGCTGCTGTGCAAGGTAAATTCAGAAACGCCAATCGGAATCTAAGTAACTCACCCACACAGTCGTTCTATATGCACAAATGTCATTTTGTGACTTCTTTTCCATAAAAAGTAAACATGAAAGATGATGGTGAGCTTTGCCCTGCAGTAAAAATCCACAGTGTGGATTCTGTTAGGGAAATTAGCTCTGTAACACATCTGCTGCAGAATTTTAGGACAGCATCTCCCTAATACCTTTAGAGCTGGGCAACAAAAAGGCAAAGAGCAGCTCAGTAAAAAACCTCTAAGAGGTATTTATACCATGATGTTTTTGCAAAGCAGAGGGATTCCAATGGGAGTAAATCTCCTAGTCTTTTATTTACCTTGTAAGTGTGGAAACCGGTGTTGGCTGGATTCAGCTTTTGTGCTCCAGGCACCTTACATTTATCCAGCAGAAATACCTAAAAGAAAAGTAAGTAAGAAAAAAACAAAGACAAACTTTACACTGCTTTCCAGTCGGAAAACAAAGTAGTGCACCCTGTAAAAGAATTTTTACACTTCAGTTATTTATTTATTTTATTAAAATAAATATGCTGGTCATATGATTGAAAGCGGCTGATTATGCAGTTGTTAAAAAGATGTCTTCAGTGTTTAGGTTTTGTCAAATCACAGCAGAGTGGTGCATCTCATGTCGTCGAGTCTATTAAATGCATTTTTATGGTGTTTGATTTGATTTTATTAGGATCCCAATTAGCTGATATGAAACATCAGCTACTGTTGCTGGAGTCCACACAAAACATAAAACATGACATCAGATAAAACCTTTTCAGAAGAAATACCCATATGACATGAAAAAATAAGAAAAGGATTATTAACTAACAATCTTCTTTCTCACAAACACATAACTATACATATTACTTTTCATATATATAACATTAAATTCATAATCACTGTATATACAAAATGTTAATCTTGCAACACATTCGTCTAATCGCATAATATTTAATGTTCCTAACACAAAGGGAATCAAAAAGGTTAACTCCTTTTACTAACTCAACTGTGAACATTTAAGCATTATTTTGTAAAACAATATAGACTATGAGATTAGACTGTATTTTAATATTAAATTTGACCCAAACTCATTGATGGACTGTAACTCTACCCTTTCTTGTGAGAGACATTTATAGACAGTTTAAACAAACCGTCACATCAACTCATTGATGTTCTAATCAGTCCTCAAGTCTCAGATAGCTTTTTTATTTCTTCTTTTTGCCCAATCTGTCTTTCAATATCTTTCTATTCTCGTTCTTCTACCATTTTATCAGCTCTCCACCATGTAGCTTACATGGATCAGTCTCTTTTTCAGGTCAACAGCTCAGTCTTGTCCTATCAGCGTAGTCTGTCTGAGTGCCGTCTCAGATTGCTGTTACATCGCTGACAGATTTATCACGGCAATTACTTTGGAGAAATGCAACACCTGCCTGGAACTCCTTTCATGTCTCTTCCTCTCTAAAAAAAATATGGCTCCTGAAGTTCAAATTGTGCCAGAAAACACCTTTGAAACATCTTGAACGTCTTTGTTCAACAAATGCATTCTAACACCTAAAAACCTAATCGCCTGATTCTTTTTTTTGTGGCATTTGAGCTTAATTAAAACACGAAAATGTTATCAACATTTGCCCTGTTTCATTTTGTGTCTCTATCGTCCCCTTTCTCCATCTTAACTTGTCTACTTTTTCTGACTGGCTTTGTCTCTGTATCTTCCTCACCCCCCACATCTTGTCGCTAATCCCCAGAAGTGATAAGTGTTACAGCTCTGATTGGTGCACGTAGTGATATAGACATTATAGAGTTAAGAGTGCTTTATCTTCTGACCTCCTACAGACCGTAAACCGGACCAGATGACTTTTAGATGAGAGTTATGGTCCACTTAGAGGGAGCAAAGGGTCACCCTCTGGGAACCACAAACATTTAGGGAAAGTGTTAGTATGGGCTTGGCATGTGTTTATCATGGATTTAGTCAATGGATGACTGGATTATGTTCTGACAACTGAAGTGCTGTCGTACCAGAGGCAGCTGTGTTTTATGAATGGTAAAAATGTAGATATTACATCAGCAGCTTGTATTTTTTAAATATGTATTGTGTTGAAAAGCAAAGTCAAATATCCTGAAACGCGTATGTGTTGAAAAAGACATGTCGCTTAAAAGATGAATGTCCTTTTGAAGTGTTGCTCTGACAGCTGAGCTGCTGTGGGCACCACAGGCAGATCTGGGTTTTTTTCCTATTCTCCACTTAGAGTTATACATTTAGAACAGGTTACCTATTTTTACAAGGTTTAGTCAATTGTGTGGTGTTAAAGCCCACTTTTGAAGTGTAAAAAAGCGTGTGAGTTAAGTGTGGATTATGATTTTCAAGCATTCTAATACAATAAAGAATTTATATGAATGATTTTATCAAATCTGAAGACTTTGAGACAAAACTGATTTTTTAATGGTTGAGGGAACATTTAAGGACATCACATAAATAAATATATGTTATCAACTTGACTGACACAAGACATTTGTCTGTAAGTAAGTATTGTAGCAGAAATTTGAATGATTTAATGAATTATTGTTATAAAAAGGCAGTTGATCCTCATTCTGTATTCAAATTTGACATTGCACAGGGATGATAGATAAATGGATACTTGTAGTTTGAGATAATAACTCAGTCAAACTGTATGCATTTAAACAATGCATTTATTTGCAACAACAGTAAGACAAATAAAAAGACATCAAGACAATATTGAAAACCATAACTGACGAAACGTTATTGGAAAATAGCTAAATACTTCAAATTTGGCTTTATCCCTTTCCTTTATTGTGCTACCTGAGCCATGTCAATTGAAAAATCTTTCCTTTGCTTCTTCAATGTAAAACAACTTATTGATTGCACAGTAGGTGTGTCTCTCACGTCTTTCTTTAATGGAGGGACAGTTTCTTTCTCCTGCTTTTTCATACACAGGCATGATGTAAATATGTTCATGTACTGTAACTGTACTGTAAGCAACTGGAGGCTTGGCAGCTGCACAGAGCTGGACATAGATTCCCTTCATCCAGACCTTAAACATGTACAGTATAAAAGATCAGTATAAGAATACAGGTCTATGGAGACAATGTGCTTATAATCATTTGGTAATACATTCACTTTGTGCTTCATGTGCATGCTTTTAATGAATCCAGTCATTGTGTCATACATACATAATGAAATAAAGAGACGCAGTTGATGCATAAATGTATGATGCATAAATGTATGTGTCAACAGAAACTGTTGCATTGACTGATCTCACCTCTGTTTCTGGGGGACAATGAATATCATTTGAAACAAATAGTCCTTCAGTAGAGGCCAGAACTTATTTTTACAGCTGTACAGGGAATAAGGGAACATTACTACAACTTCTTTAAAACATTAAATCACTTCTCTTCTAAAAGCTCAGGACAAGGTCTTCTGCTGTTCAGAGTAAAGATAATTAAGTTGATCTTTAATGTAAAGAAAACAGGTGGAGTTACTTCCTATTTGAGCACCAGCAGGGGATTGTTCATTCATTTCAGGCCTCACACAGAGCCAGTGTAGATCCACTCAGATTCTAAGTTATTTTTCATCCAGGGTCCTGTTGTCATAACAATCTTAATTCTTGTTGAAACAACTCTGGACTACAGAAAGGTGCTGCAACATTTGCATCTTTCACTTGGTTTCCAAAAAATCTTATTTAAGTATTAATTTTAGTATATAAGTATTTAGATTAATAAAATATGCAAATGTTATATTTGAAAACATTCATATGAAGTTATGTTTTGCATTTTCAAACCCTACAAAATGTATACTGTCCAGTTTCAGATGTGTTGGTTGAAACATATTAAAACTGTATGTAATTCTTCAGTCCCAGGTTTACACATATTGCATCAACATACACTAAAAGGTGTCACTGAAGCATTTGGCTTAAGAGACATAACGTAAAAAAACAATCTATGGTAACTCAACATATAAAAGTTTTTCCCTCCTTGTTTACAGCCTTGTAAACGTTACATTTACACGTGGCCGTCTATTTTCATAAACGGACATTTCAACCTCTCAGTTGTCAGTTTTCAGAAAAGTGTTCTTTTACACATGCCCGTGTAAATATGCCGTCAAGAGCATGTTAAACCTGTAGGTGACAGTGTAACAAGAAGATCAAGGCCACGTTAGCCAATCAGAGTCCCGAAAATAGCAAAAACATCAACAACTCACTTCCTCTCTCTTCTCTTCCTCACTTCCGCAGCAGCCTAAACCTCTGTTTGTCTTACATGCATGTGTGCAAACAAAGTTTTCCAAAATCTCCACTCGGCCCGGAGTTTTTAGAAGTAATCGTTTTCAGAGGCAAATTCTCCGGGAATGTCTCAGTTTTCCAAAATACCCATGTATACTTGTAAACTACCCCTCAGACAAGCTGCTGACTGATGTCTATCAGCCTAATCATCCCAATATGATGCACCTGTGTAGCAGTGGCTGTAATTAACTAAGGTATACTTCATGGTTCAAGGACTACACCATATATAATTGTGTCCCAAAATACAATTGAAGACAACTTTAAAAGCTTTAAAAAAAATTACCAAACTAATCTGAAGCAATAGCTGCGGGAACTATCCATCCAATATGACAAAAAATTAAGAAATTAAGATTTAAAAACTTTTCACTCTTAATTTCTTTTTGGAAAAGCCAAATTATATTCTGGAGAGACACTTGCTTTCAGTTCTCGTCTGTTTTCAATGATGTGAAGAAATAACGGTCAATATAAGTCATTCACAATTCATTTAAAAATCTTTGGCAGATTTGTGTATTTTATTTTTCATTTTTACTGTGACTAAAAGTGAAACCAGATACAAAATAAAGCACAGCACATTTCAGAATGAAAGAACTCCTCCAACTCCTCAAAACAGACGCCTTAAAAATGAAAATAAAATTCAAATGATATAGCTAAATAAGAATAACTAAAAAATCAGAATAAAATCTTAAGTAAACTGACAATTAATTGACCAGATGTCCAAACATAGCCACATACCCACACCTCCAACCCCTCTCCAACACAAATGCAAACACCAAGACAGAAATGTATGACACTTTGGGTCCTCCCTGTCTTGATGAATGTGGGATTCATGTTGATTTAGCCATAACTCCACCATCTGTCATGTAAACCATAACCAGGGAACATCATGTAAACCCTTGGCACTGACCCCAGCTGCAGCTTTTATGGTCGGTCCTGACCATGTTTAGCTGTCCCGTCTAAAACTGCCACCTCTAATTTGTGGGTGCGCAGGTAAGAAAACAGTGAAGCATGTTTGCTTTGATGGACATTGTGAGCCAAGAAAGGTTAGCGGTTGTAAAATTTGACCACCGCAAGACAAAAAATAGAGAGGGAAAATACATGAAATACCATGTCGCCATGTGGAAAGATGATCTGAGTGAATGTTTATGTGTCCAGAAAAAACAGAGAAAGATAAGCCGGGAAAGAAAGACAAAGACACAACCATACAAATTTAATGAAATTGCTAAATCCCAAACTTACTTACTTACCCTACATACTTATTTTAACAAGCTTCTCAATTGGTCTTACTGAACAAACTTCACGGGAGTACAACAACATACACTGTCTTTGCTCTTTGTGATGGATGTTCACTTGACATTAAGTCATTAATTAAAAACATGACTGAGATTTTTCCAGCTGTTTCTACTAGCACTATACAGACAGACATTATTTAGATGTCATGTGATGTTCTCACTGCCAATGTTTGGAGCTTCTGAACTGCTCTCATCAGCTAAGTCAACCATCTGATAAAACAGATCCTTAACTGTTAAATTTAACCTCTGGGAAAATCTATTCTTTGTCTTTATTCTTGTATTTGTGTATTATTCTTGGACTCCTGGATATTATGTCAAACATCTGTTAGAATACTGGGATAAAAAAATACAGATAGAAATAAACACAGAAAGAGAATATTTAGTCATTGTTATGACAGGATAGTGGTATTGATCTTCTCCTCTGAGAAAGCAAATCAAGTGTTTTCCAAAATGTCAGATACTTTAAAACAAATTCACTGGCAGCAAACCAGGACTTTGTAAGAAGTCAATAAGCATCAGATTATCCTTAATATCATTAATATAATTTTGCATGACAGTTTAACAATGAGAAAAAAAACTTAACTGAATAGCTGATGTTGTCAATCTGTAAAGTCTAACTAGGCCTAAGTTAACTTGGGAGGAGGCAGATGGAGGAAAAGGTGGTGAGTTTATTGGGGTCTCTTCTAATCTTTGAAGACAGGAAGAGTGAACTGGGGGTTGGGATGACATAGGGAGCTTCCGAACCACAGCAGCATTTTAATTTGTCCCCCGTAAACCTCTGATGATCCCGAGGCTGACAGGTTACCCATAAACCGCCATTTAAGAGCGTCCGGGAATGCTCAGAGCCAAGACTGAAGCTAGGTAAGTAAAAAGACACCGTCGGGTCCGACAGGTTTATGAGACCTCCGCCCAGCTTTAAAACAGACAGGCTTTTAGCTGTCTTGGAGGACAGAGAGGATACTTTTCCTGTTGATCCCAACAGGGAATTCCAGGTCTTGGTGAACCAGAACAAGTAGGATCAACGATTCTCTGATGGCCAACCAATGAGCTGGAGAAGACGAGATTAGGTGGGGGTGTCAGGACAGAGTCAGGAAGACAGACGGGTAGACACTCTGTGTGTTTGCCTCCACACATGGCTGCATGACATTGTCGGCTTGAGAGCTATGGCGAAGAGCAGTTAAGACGCCCTGCCAGTTAGACACAGTCTAGCTTTCCCATAGCGCGCTATTTGTTTGTGTAAACAAACATGGCTTGAGAGATTTACATGGCTTGTAATACAACAAAATTAATCTTTTTATTTTTGTTATATATCATAAGCAACTGTGTTCAGACCGTCGGGGTTTCAGTGAAAAAGCATTTAAAAACCCAGGCTCTGCTCTGTCATTATTTTATTGGCCTAAATTCAAAATATTTGAACATCTCATGAGAAAAGAAGCCATATTCACCCCCCGTGTGTTTACATTCACTGGCCATCACCCCCATCACCTCTCATCACCCAGATGTTGTTTTTTCTTTTGTTGCACTTGGACACAGCACACATTTAGCCTCTCTCTACCACAAATGAAAGGAGGAAATAACGAATATCAAAGTGGTCTTAATGGATCTCTTATCTAGATGAACCACATGTGATATGGTGTGTAGGCAACCGGCCATGACAAATGTTTTATGAACTTTCAACTCAAGAGTCATTTAGCTGACTAATCCACACAGCGCTCATTTATCAATCTCTCACTCAGGCCAATGCCAAACACACCAAAATCACAGTTTGAACTTGAAAAGACTAATGCTGAATCAACTAAACTCCACCAAAAGTTCCAGCACTTAAAAATAATACCTGATAAATGATTTTTTACTTTTGGTATGCAGTTTATATTATGAAAAAAGATTGATTTCCCTGTGCAAAAACTCTGCTACTGCTACTGCATGGTGGGTGTGAGACACCATTGTTTCTCTTTCAAGTGAGGAAACTTGAGACACACAATGAAACAAGCACTTTGGCCACAACGTCCGCTGTTATTCAGAAAGAGCACTCACAGCCATTACATTCCTTTTTCAACGATAGGAATCAGAAGTCACTCTCCAAACTACCCAAGTGCAGGTCATTATAGGAGAAATTGGGGGGGGGGGGACTGGAGAATTTTTGGATTGGACCATTTCCACATCCATTTTTATTGAAGCTTTAAAAAAAAGTGTAGCCTCAGGGTTCAGAAGTTTTAAGACCGGCTAAATGAAGACATTATTAAAAAGGATCCCTGAACTGAAAAAGACAACACCAGAGAGAGAAAGTCCCTGTCTGCAGAACCTCTTTTTTATGTTAAGAATGTCACGCTTAAGTTGTTCATATGAGGTGATGAGTGATGGAAGTGGACCAGGGAGGGTGACGTGTGTGTCAGGGGTGTCAGCAAATGTCTGTGTTTGCGCATGCACCCATATGTTAAAGTTTGGTGAGTAACAGATTTTCTGATAACAAAGACAGGCAACTATAATCTGTTGGAGTTACTGTAAAAAAACATGAAAACTGAATACTTCAAAACATGGCTCAGTGAAAATGTCATTTGTATTATGAGAATATCCTTCTTATAAAAGAACCATACTGCAACCCATTTACATGGCTACATACTGATATACACATACATAGTTCATAGCATAAATAATTTTCTTTTTTGAATTTTTGGATTTTTATTAATTTAAAAAGGATTCATTTCACATTGTTAGTACATCATGGAAAAATTAATGCAGATAGAAACAGTCATATGCAGTGAAGGTTTTTTTTTGTATGTGACCCCTTTTGCCCTGCTGAAGAATATCCACATCCATAAAGCTTGACGCTTATTTCAATAAAAGAAACATTCAACATGAATAACTTCAATATTTCTCTTTTTCTACCGATGTATTAAATGATTAGAATATTGCATTGAACACAGCCTAGAAAGCCTCCTGTCTCACATGTGGAACTGGGAGAGACTCAGCATCAACGACACACAGAAGATCGTCTCCTTACGAAGCAACCCTATCAGGCCTTCTGGCTAAGGGGAAGTGTCTATAACCGTGAAGCCACTCCTAATATGTTGCAGTCAGTGCTAAAGAGGTTATCACCTCACATGTGGTGTTGATTTGAGATCACAAAGTGGAAATTGAGCCACAGGCTGTTTATTGTCCTGTTAAATCCACATGAACAAGTCAGCGGGCAGCAGCAGGCACCAGACGGATTGCCGTGGAAATCACAGATTTACAGCTTATTCAGTAAGATCTGACTTTTTGGAGAGAAAAAAATGTGCAAGAGAAGAAAAAAAGATACATACAGTCTATCATTTTAAAAATCCCTTTTCTTTATAATATGATTTATTTACAGCAATGTACTGCACACAATCTGTGCTGGTCCATTCAAGTATTTTGTTTGCCAAAAATCATCCATACATTTTATTAAAATATACATAACATTTCAAAATTAGGATAAACTTTTCACAAAATGAACAAATTAACAGCATAGTTATAGTTATACCTTAAATATTTAATCCGAAAGTTAAGTTATAGTAAAATAATCTGAAGCTGCAACGTAGCCTAAAAACATGGCCTTTTTTTTTGTAGCAATTTGTAGCAGTATGACTTTGTGTCCTACAGTAGATTCCCATCTTTACTCGTTTCTCTGTTTGTACATATTTAAATGAGCATTGTTGAATGGAGCCTGACAGCTTTCATTTCATTGCCAATTACTATTTTCTTCTATGAGGGTGTGGTCTGTATGCGGATTGTTTTAAAATGTTGATTGAAAATCCAACAGATAAGTTCTAGATAAGTTGGTGAAGTCTTACAAAGTAACAGATGAGTATGGTGAAATTTAAATAGGACAGGAAAGCAAAATATTAACTGCCATTACTACACTCAGACACAAATGTCACTACAACTATTTGATTCGTAAGACCAATACTATGACGATGATGATGTTTGTAATATTACAAGTTATGACAAAGATAATGATAGCAACATCAGGTATCATGTCAGTACCTCATTTCCTCTTACCTCTGACCTCTGACCCCCATAGTGTGGTCATCATGACTATTAACTAACTGAGCTTTTAGCCCAACGGATACTTGAGGCCAACAGGGATATTGGCTGTTCCTGTGAGGTCAGATGTCAAGTTTAGCCCCCTTAATGGAAAGCTCTCCTGCAAGCTGCCGATCACAACTATGCATGTTTGAGCCAATCATAATGTCTTGTTTCCCCCCCACTGGAGCTCAAATTAATTTCAACCCAAAGTGTGTTTGAGAGCCACAAATTGAGCAAAGCTGCTCTGGGTGATGATGTAATGACTGACGTTTGTATCGGTATGGAGAGAAGAGGTGCTCATGGGAATGTGTAGGATGTACTAGTAAGTTATTGTTTTAAGCCTAAATGTCTTTATTGTGTATCCCATGTATGTACTATACGTTACTTTAATATTGCAGTATGGACTGAGCTGCAGGTTCAGTCTGTCCCTGTGTTGCCTCGCTTAAGCTTCTTATATAGAGAACAATAAACATCTTATTGCAGCAATATTAAGTCTTTGTGGAAACTCCAAGGGGGTTTTCCTAAAAAAAGATTATTCAACATGCATTCAGAGCCGGCCTAAAGAACGGGATTAAGTTTCAATATAGCCAGAACCGAGAATATCAGCCAAATACCTGACACACTCCTGCATGTGAATGTGTATATCTGCGTTTCACAACACAACACATCTATCAACTTACTTTGAATTATTATTCTCTGTGGAAAACAGATAAGAACACATTCATTTCTTTGTTGATCAAGAAACCTGCCAGAACATGATTTAATAAAATTCCGGACCAAGTCTCCCCCCAAGCTACAAGCTGCAGTATGGACTTTAAGTAGAACATAATTTAAACATAGCAGAAAAGCATGCCAAAACCAACTTTTTTGAGGGCTTAGAAAACATTTCATTAGAAGTAACTGTATCCAAAACAGTTGCTTGGACAGATACCTCTCTCATTTAATATGACAAGTAACACAACAAGAGATTTGACCGAGATATATGTCAGAATATCAGCAGATGTCAGATTCCTGTTAGACCACTCTGTGGGCTGTTGAATGGATAATGAATGAAAAACAGCTATACTTGACTCATGGCGAGTTTGATGAAGCACGTCTGTCCAGTGCTGAACGATCTATCATCTGACAAAATCAAACAACGCTGACTTCAGTCTGAACAGCAGCCAGGTCTGAGTGCACGCCACCCAACATCACCGTCTCTCATGTGTGTATGCCTTGTACATGTATGTGTGTGTCTGTCTGTAAAGTTGTGGTTTAGTTTAGGTTGAAATGGCCGTGTAGTGTTCACTGTATGCCTAGTTCGTGCACTCCTGTGTGTGTGTGTGTGTGTGTGTGTGTGTGTGTGTGTGTGTGTGTGTGTGTGTGTGTGTGTGTGTGTGAATTTCATACAATATCTCATATGGAAGCAATTGAGCCACAAGAACTCCCCTTAGCAGGCAGTGATTCCATTTATGATGATTTATAGCCTCTGATGGATGTCAGATAGCGTTTCTTGGGTCTTTTTAAAGTCTCCTGGATAAAAAAAAAAAAAACTATTGTATAGTGATTTGTAGTAGATTTAAATGGCGGAGATGAGATTAAAGTCTTAGAAATGGCTGCTAAACTGAGCATAATGCTACCATTAAGTAATTCAGTGCTCTAATTATCCCAAATTATCAATTTTATTGGCTGAAAAACAGAATTGAAACATCCTAAAACTCATTTACAATCAAAAAACTTTGTCTCTGAATTTGACCGCACCATATGATAATTTCAGAAGACTATCAAAAACCATCAAATCTCTTTAATGTTAGTCAGTTTTAAGGAATATGTCCCCAATTTAAATTAAATCTATGCCAGATTCAAATGAATTATATTATGATCACTACAAGGAAGTGAGGTTATGTTTTATATTTATTTACTCAGGCTATGATAACCATGACATAGAGTCATCATTGCCTCTAGAACAAAAAATTCACTTCCTGAAGTGCAGTGCTCTTACAATAGTCTCGGCTCTTTGGTACAGAGCAATAAAAACAAATGCATGATCTGTGGGATAGATCCACATTAACCATGAACCAACATAAGATTAAAATCTGTGAGTTTTACATTAGCTGGAGCGGCGACTGTAAACCAAATAATTCAGAGCCTTTAAAGCCACTCTAAAGTTCAGATTTGTCTATTTACTTGGGGCAGACGGAGAGCTCCACCTCAGCTGGTTGTCATCTGTTTTGTCTGATTTATGATTGAGATCTTATCTTGTCTGCCACAGAGTGCTGTGTTGTGGTGAAGGCTGCTCCCCTCTGTGATGCTTGTGGTCGAGTGTTGATGGGTTTTGGCACTCAACTCTCTCTCTCAACTGCAGATTTGATTCTGTTCCATCTTTCCCAATCTGGCTGTTTTTTTTCCTTTTTTCTTCTGCAAAGCAGGTGCAGAGGCTTTTTGTAGTACTAAATTACACTTCTAGGGGCGACCTCTAGCTCCCCCAGTAAGAGCGTGTGTCCCATGTAGACTGAGTCCTTTGCAGTGGTGCGGGTTTGAGTCCGACCTGCAGCCCTTTGCTGCGTGTCATCCCCCACCTCTCTCCCTCCTTTCCTGTCTATGCAATGTCACTAACTAATAAATGGAAAAAGATAAAGATAAAAAATAATTTTTAAATTACACTTCTAACACAATGCTGCTTGTTGGGATGACTTAACATGGAAATTATTGTAAGCAAATTAGGCTTGTGGTTGTATACTGTAAGAATATGAGCCTTATTCACCTATTGATATTAAGCGCCAGGAAAAGGGTTACAAATATTTAGCTAACAGGACACCGTTGTGTACAGACAAAAAAAACAACATATGAATATGGGTCCAGGACAAACACAAATAAATCTTTCCAGAGGAGTCACAGGTGGATCAAAGTTGAACGAAATGAAACGGTTTGTATTTTAAAGCATCCAAACAATGGATCAGCAGCACTTGTGCCAATAATAGTGCCGATTGCCTAAGGGCCAGTGCCAGTTTGGATGCTGGAACAGAATTACAAGGGGAGTCCCGATGAGGGTTTGGAGTGCCATCATTTTTCTTTTTTATATTATCACTGTCCTGCTCTGTGCTGCTACCAGTGTTTCTGAACAGTAACACAGGCGCAGGTCAAAAAGGTTGAGGGAAAATACATAATCACAAAAACACTTCTGTGTTTTGAGTAATGTGAATTGATTGTCTATCTAGTGGTGTAATTTCGTAACTTATACTTATGTATAATACTTACAGTATTTCTAAATGGAATGTTCCAAAATGTTCCAAGGGCAGTGTCCTCTCAGAGGAACCCAAATGATCAGACGCAGCAAATTAGTTTCTGGTATCTTGTCCTGTGTTACTGGTTCATGTCTCATTGTTTATTAAGACATTATTTCTGCCAAACCACTCTGGTTGAGTCTAGATAGGCCAAGTTGTGAAGATAGAAAATATGCACATTTTGGTCAGACTTTTGCAATAATTAACCCCAAAAACAGGGGTACAAGGGATTTCTGTGAACTAGAATTGTTAATAGCCAGCTGCTAAGCATTTGGGCGGTAATCAAGAGGACAGACTGCAGAGAGGGAACCTGCTCCAGTCATTTATCAAAAGGGCAGAAACATCATGACACTGACACTGTATCCTGAAGTTGAAGAGGTGGTCTCTGGGTAATGTTGCACTTACAGGAGGACTGGTATTTGAAAGGAGCAAGAGATGAAAACCAAGCAACCTCAAAATTTAATCTTTACTCACAAGGAGTTGGACTGCGTGGTAAATGTACATCACATCCCAAAAAATAAATGAGATGAAAACCAACTGGCCCTCAAGAGAAACCGTCCTCCAAAGCGAGGTCCATTGGGTCCTCATTCAGGACGTAAAAATGTTTGTCGACTCAATCAAATTGAGTATTGAAAGACTTCTGGACCACTGTGATTCACTGGATGCTTTATTTCATTCCTGCAATCACGCAGGCTCTTCTCGGTGTGTTTGCATTTGAATTCATTAGGGTTTCATTTTGGGTGTACGTGTTGATGTAAGTGACCCAATATGAGTTTTCGCGTCAGCATGATTGGATTTGTGTGTGTGTGTGTGTGCGTATGTGCCTGTTTGTGTGGCCTGTTTTCAGTAGAATGAGGTAGGTAGGACAAACACTGGGGCTAGTTTATCTAGTATAGTTAACACTGCAGGAAATTCAACCATGGCAATAAGAGAAGCCCAGTGGCTTGTTTCAATGTCTGAACCAATTTCTCACTTTCGTCTCAGCATTATTTGGATAATGAGTAATTCTGTGACGCAAATTAAAAAAGGCAAAAAGTATTTCACTGCAATTTTATATGTTCACAAGCCCAAATCAAGAAAATAAAAGAAAGACAAAAGATAAAGAGAGAGAGAAGGGAAGAGCAAAAGGACCTTACATCTATTGCTGTGACCAGGCGTCTTCAGAGGCCTCCTATCAATGCAGCCATTGCTTGTCTGCATTAGTATGAATGTTTTGCCATGCTAATGATCTACAGGCTGATATTAGGTAAATTGATACTAATCTACCCTCAGACCCTCATACTCCCGCAGTCGGCATCCTAGTGCTTGGACGTAACTGTCTACACACCTCCATCCCCTTACATTAAGGACAGTTCATTGCCAAATTTGTTATGGTGGTTGTACAAGGGCAACGGCCAGCTTAGGTTTACAGATTTGATCCAACAGTCGTCTTTAGCAAGCTCACTGGACTGATCTTTTTTCACCATTCAGGCGGGAAAACACCTGAAGGGTGTTAGAAACCAGTGGTCCCAAACAGAGGTACATGTAGCCCAGGGGGTAACCTATGTCTGCAGTTGTTGGGGGCACATGCAAGGACTGTGGAGTAACTAAGCTAATTTGAAAAATAAGACAAATTAATGTTTCTGTTAGGGAGGATCACAATGACAAGTCAGTAAGCAGCGTGGATAAGATGACTCCACGGTACAAACATCCCGTACTCAGGATTTAGAGTGTGCATAAAACCAGCTGTTGTTTATGTGCTCAGAGCTCATAATAGCTCCAAGCTTAGTAGTTTGTTAGCCAAATTTTTTAAAAGTAATTGGTAGCTAAAATAAATATATAAACAGTTGAAACAGCTACAATGAATGGGTATATTAAAATGTCCATCTTCTGCGAATGCATGTAGTACCAATGCAAACTAAAACAAACAGACTGAATCAGTTGTATAACAAAAGAAATGTCACAATATCCACTTTTGTATAAGAGTATTCATTTAGTAACATCCACTTTAAAAGTTACGGAAATTAACACATTTGAAACTTGATGGATGGAGGCTGAAGGTAACATGAGCTCATCTGATTGGGCCGTGGGGCTAGGTCAATAACAGGGAATATCAATACTCTTGATCTAACTCACCAGGTTTTAACAGTTGGGACTTGCCCAGAACCAGCTGCTTGTTTATGTGTCTCCAGCAGCTCATTAACCATCTCCAGTCAGGATGAGTTGCAATTTAATTAGCCCAGGTATTTTTTCAGGGGCTGAAAAGTAACCTGTTGGTGAAATTTCAAATTTATTTCCAGGTTTTATTGAGGCTTTTGTAATGGTTTTCTCTGAGCAATCACAATTACACCTCTACAATAGTCACTACTACTCAATTTATCAACAGCACCAAAAATGGTTCATGTAAGCTTTAAAGAGCCAACTGTGCAGGGAGCTCATCTGGTTTCCATTTTTCAGTCATCAGGGTTTTGTGTTTTAATACAGAAGACTGCAGAGCAAGGCGAAACCAATACCTTCTTACCAAATACCATGCTAGTTAATGGTTGTGTTGCTTTCCTCCAATGAAAAATACAAGATGTTTTTTAGCCAACTGTCCCTCTAATGCCATTCCCAATTACAGTGATAAGTAAAGTAATTAAAGAGCCACTTTGCCTGAATTGAATACATTTTCGTATTTAGGTGTGGAGTATCAAATTAAGCTCTAATTGAGAAGAAATAATAAACTCTCCCCAGTTTCACAACCTTGGCCGGGGGGGGAGGTGTGGTAAAGCTAACACAGCCCCTGGTCTCCACGCTGACAAGCTGATCCCGGCATTCAACGCTTTGCACTTCTGAGGTGTACCTTGACCAGGTTCACAGAGAGCCTGTTATGAGAGTTCTTGTTTTCCCAGTGAGAGTCTGTAAGATGTGGTGGGAGTGAGGCCCTTAAAGGCAGAGGGTCACTTCTGTTTTATGTTCGCCCAAACCTGCTTGTGTAGGCCTCATTGTATTCAGGAGAGGTGAGGATCCATGCGATTGCTCACTTGTCCATAATTAATCATGTTTGGTCATCCCTTCCCACTGTCTAGAGCCATTTATATGGCTGAGACACATTTTATAGATGCTCTCCTCATCTCCTTCTACAATGTATATAGAGACATGGATTCATGCCTGATCTTTATTTTCAAATATGACATTTGTACCATCCAGAATTTAGCCTTTACAACCCCATGTTTGACCTTCGCTTTTCAAAACAAATTCTCTAAGTGCAGTTAGTCATCATTTTGGTCTGCTGCAGCTCTACACTTGTTGTGTCAGTGAAGTGTGAAAGGAGATGGCTAAACCAAACCCCCTCTAGTGAGGCTGCAAAATTATGATTACATCAACCACAGACATATCTGTTTAATGTGTAGAACCCATTTAGTAATAACACCAGCCAAGTGGTCTTACTTACTGTATATCAAGCATGTCTCCCACTTAAACAATTACAGTCATAAAGCATTTCTGTAGCCACATCAAGCTTGTTGTTTAACATCTTGGCAAAGTAAACTGGCTTCAGTCATGACCTCCATCTGCCTCTCCTCTGTGGCAGAGTACATACAGTATAATGTTTATAAAAGTTTACAGTGGGAACTAATACACTTAGATATTTACTGTTACCATCAAGTCATAAGTTAAATTATGAATTAAGTTTTGTCTTCTGATGCTCAGAGGTGGAAAGTAAAACATAGCTGTTGAGTTTATCTAATGTACTTGTTGGTGCTTTGAGTACCACAAGCTGAGAGCCATCTAGTTCCAGTAATTCCAGTAAATACAATTTTGAGGTACATGAGTATGATTAGTGATGTTATACATCTACTCCACTACATTTATTTTAAAGCAGTAGTAACTATGTAAATCAAATGAAACACACACAACATATCATTAACTTGTAATATATGATGTATAAGAGTTTAAACTACTCAACAATAGACACCATCATTATAATGCTAACAAGAATCATTCTGCATGAGGATTTTAAACTTCTGATACTAAGTAGGTCCAGTACTACAGGTAAATGTCTCACTGAAAATTTTACTTTTACTTAGAGTTAACAACACTTTTACTTAAAGATATAGTTCACCCAATAATTAAAGATACCTATTTTTTCTATTATCTATAGTGGTATTTATCAATCTAGTTACCCAGTGTTGAAGATATTGAGTGAAGAGATATCTGCCTTCTTTCGAATATAATAGAACTTCAGCACTCAGCTTGTAGTGCTAAAGGCACCAAAACGTACATTAGAGAAACTCAACAGTATTGTCTCTTTTCCAGAAACCATGGCCTTGTGGCTCAAGATAATCCCCAGAACCTGGTTGTGAGCAGTTTCTTGTAGGAACTATTTTCTTTCTACTGAACTACCTCCGCAAAAGTATCACTGTGCTGTGCTCTGTACACACAAAAGACAAAACGCAAGCTGCAAAACAACTGAGAGCTGTTTTGAGTAATGTGTGTAACTGGTTAGAGAGCTCTCACTCTGACCTAAATGTGTCCAAGACTGTGTGCATGTATTTTTCAAAAAGGATAAATAAGTCTGACACAGACCCTAATACTTTTGTAAGGGAGAATAGGCTTGAAAAGGCTTGACGAGTTTAAATACCTAGATGTGCTCTTGGACTCACAATTGAACTTCAAGCAGCACATAAAAAACTGTGAACAAAATTAAATTTAACTTGTGCAATTTTAGATAAATCAGAAACATATTTAAATTTTTAATCGGCTAGGTTGTACTTTGATACTTTGATGCAATTGTCATGACTCACATGACCTATTGCATAACTAGTTGGGCCTCAGCATGTAAGACAACTCTGAAGTCCTTAGAGACAACATATAAACAAACCATAAAAGTTTTAGATAGAAAATCTAAAATTAACCATCATTGTTTGATTTTAAAGAAACCTGAACTGCTAGATTGGGAGAACACTGAAATACATTGTCTCTATATTAGTTTTAGAAATCCTTCATGGTTTCACCTTCTTTACAGGAACTCAAAAGCTCAACTAGAGCAGGCTCCAGAGGTAACTGCACTGCTCCCATTAGGAGAAGTGCATTTGGCCAGGCTATGTTTTCCTTTAGAGCAACCACTACCTAAAACTCTTTACCAAGCACATTATGTGAATTATCAAGTTCATTTTCCAAACAGTTAAAAAAATTACTACTTCAAAATGAAACCTATTGTCATTAGCTGGGAAAATATATATTTTATTCATATTTAATATTTATTTTTGATCTTGTTATTTTAAGTGAAGGATCTAAGTACTTTTTCCTGCTACATTAATAATACAATGTGTGATATAATGGATCTGTTTTTTATAATTATAATTATTATAATTATTATTATTAATAATAATAATAATGATAATAACAGAAACTGTGTGTTTTTGACTACAGAATAGAAGCAATTATAATACCAGTGCTCAGCAAACATTGGTTCATATTTCAGCAACGATCGTCGCAGTGAAGACTAAATTCTCCATGAAGGCAAATATGTACTCAGGCTGCAGTAATTCATCATCACTGATTGCGATCAGATGAAGCACTTAGAAAGCAGTATATGATAACAATGACACTGATGTAGAAGTGGATATTTGAGGGGCTTATCATAAGTGCTTTGTTAAAGCTCTGTGATGATTAGAAACATTCAGTGTAGTAAAATGTGTGTTCCTGATAAAACTGTCACTACTATAGATTTGATCACCTCGTTAAAAGCCCTTACTGATGAAAATGACAAATAATAACTGAGTGAATGATTGTGAATGTGACAGTACAGCTGCTGAAGTGATCTTTAGGGCAGGGATTTTTTTTTCACTGAGAAAAATATCCACAAAGCAATAGGAGATGATGGCATCTTCACTTAAAACCAGTTGACAGTGTAATTAGTCATCATCTTCAAAATATAATATAATTCTGCATTGTAACAAATCAACCATCAAGTTAAAAGCGGGTGTTCCCATGTCAGGTCCTGTATAAGTGGGCTTGATCTATGGCCTACGCCATTGACAATAATGGACACTGTTGTGGTACAAGGCTGAGAATACAATTACAATATCTATTAATATTATTTACATTTAATCATTTGTGGTTGTGAAAAATGCAAAAAAACAAATAAAAGCATTCCTTCAAATTTTAGCTTTTTTTTCATAGCAATTGCCTATTTCTACTATTATAAATAGGCCAACATATTGTTTCTATACATCCATTATAAAGAATTAAGAAATGCAAAACTATTAAAAGTCACCAAAAATGAGGACTAGGAATAGACAATGTAGAAATGTAATTATTGTAGCATTCAATTTAACTACTGTAAAAAACTACACAAAAATATTGCCTCTTTGTTACAATACAAAAAAAGTTGGATTGAGATGCAACATGTTTTGACAAAAAAACAATGTTATTTGTTCAGTCACTGCACATACCAAATTGCTATGGTACAACAATACATACTGAGCTCTTTGCTGGCCAAAATTTGGATGCGGTTGAGCTATAATTTTGGAATTAGACTAATTATTAAAGGAACATAATCAAAGAGAGAGCCCACCCTCAGTGTTTCAGTCATCAGCAGGACCTCAGTGAAGGAGCTCCATCACACCAGCCCAGTACAGCTGGTGGAGGTCCTACAAGCACAGTGCCTCTGGTGTGTCTGATCTCTGGGGAAGATAACCTAATACCGCTCTCCTCTTTCTCCACGCTTGGACAAGTGCGCTTGCTGTAGCATGAACAGCAGAGTATGTGATTACACTGTTTGGGTTGGCAGCCCAGACCAAAACTGTGCGTGTACTTAAGGAGCAGCCGGCCGGACTGCAATGAAGACAGGCATCATAGAGGAACAATTTGAAAAATCCCCTGTTTAAGTTGATGGAGCTGTGCATTGTTTATTCTGGTACAATAGAAACATAATTCATGACAATAACTTTTGTGCAGAGGCATTTCTGTGGTGTTGTGTCATATGTTGCTTATGTTTTTGATGTTCAGCTGAATGTAGCACTGAGGTCATAACTGTGAATAGGGGTCATAGACAATCAATGTTTATGAGGCGTTTAAGCCAACCTCTTAAAGCAACACACTGCTGGTTTTGTATGTTTAAGTGGGCTCCTACAATTTGTGTATACATTATACTACTGTTGTCCATTTTTCAAAGCAGACTATTGGTTTTAAGGCAGACGATGAGTTCCATTCATTTCAAATGTTCGAAAATTACTTCCACAATTGACTTGTTGAAATTTGAACACCTTGAGATGTTTTGTCCATGTTATCTATATTTAGTTTTTGTCAAAATGTTGTATTATCAGCTTGTAGTGAATGCACTCTTACTTTAACATCTTTTCTTTTTACAGTCACTTGCTGAGCAATCATCAATCAATTAATTCATTAAACAGCCAAAAACACAGTATCTTCTTTTGTAACATATGACATTACATTACAACATGCATCAGGCATTACTACAAGATGAATATGAAATTTTTACCAATACATTATGATGAAAAAATTTTCACTATCACAGATTATCTATTTCATTTCAGTGCCAGTTGAATAGGTTACAACAACAACTGATATAAATCAACATCAACAACTGATGTAAATGATTTGTAATCACTGGACTACATGTTTGGCATGATAGTTTATAAAAAAAGAACACGCTACATTCTTCTATGAACATTTTATTTTGCATAAAGCCTGTACATTACATCCTTTCCTTGATTGAGCATTTTGGAAAACACAGTGTTGTCAGTTCAAAAAACATAGATACTGTCTCTCTCCAGGGATGTGGCTTGAAGAAAATTCTCAAATTTACAAAACTAAATGAATAATGAGGTTAAATGTGGTTGGTGCTTTAGCAGCCTTTTCCTGTGTCCATCCTGTAAAAAAAAGTTGGTGGGGGTAGCTGCAATCCTCTAACAATCTCCATATGAGAGATCTGTATCTATTTTTGGGCACAGCTCCTGCGTCCCACACATGCACAATTCCCCTTGAGCGTCTGGTGACATCTTTTTCCCAGAGAGCTATGTATATATGTGTCCTGGGTCATCTTCAGATGTCATGTAGGCACTCCCAGATCAACTATGTGGTTTCCCAGAGACAAGGTTTTGGGCAACACGGTGAGAAAACCAACAGAGGCATAGTTGTGTTTGCCAATGGCAACATAAATCAGTGGGATTTAGCATCTGACATCAAGGATTAGCCAGTTGCTTACTCAGAGATTTTAAATGTATGGTGTATTGAGCCTGTAAAACGACGTAGTCAAGATTAACTGTTTTACTTACTAAATCAGACTCTAGTCTTTAACTTTGGAAAAACATATTTTGCATAATTATTGGCTTAGATTTTCACTGTAGTTCAAAATAAACATGTCATATTGAATTATTTTGATTTGATATTCATCAGATTCTTGGTCACAGTCCATCCTCTCCAGAGGACAATGGTGGAAAGTCTCCCAGAGTGCTACAAGGTCTGGATCTTTTCTAACATAATGTTCTGCTGATCTACAAACACACTGACAAATTGTGTCAGATTCAGTAGCTCCATGTTCTCTGCTGCAGACCATTAAATGTCAGTGATGTTAACAATTTATGCAGGGTTTGAAAAAAGTCATGCATGTTTTACATTAAAATATAATTAAAGGACCAGTTCATTCTAATCATAAAAAAATATTTATATATTTTGGGGCCAACCTCTAACCCACCCAGTAATGTGTGAGCTCCATGTAGGCTAAGTCCTTGCCCAGGTTTGAATCTGACCCACGGCCCTTTGCTGCATGTCGTCTACCCTCTCTCTCCCTTTTCCTGTTTTCAAGTTATATTTTGTCTTTTTTTTTATAACATATTTTCTACTTTCTCCTTGAATATAGCCTATACCCACTCTGAAAACTAAAAACTCAGCCAAGTCAGCAGACTTTGTGGTTAATCAATAGAAAAATAAAGATCACTTAAAATGTGTAATTTGTGTATTTTAGCCACAATAGCGGCGTCACTCTTGGGATGACAATATTAGTTGCACAGTTGGTTCATCTACTGATGCTGATCTACAACGCTGAACCACCTGGAGCAGCAGCAGAGCTACGTCCAGATGATCTTTGTGGATTACAGCTACGCTTTCAACACAATCATCCCAAACATGCTCATCTCCAAACTGGTCACTCTCGGCCTCCCCCCCTCTCGACCTTCTCACCAATCGGCCCCAGGCGGTGAGACTGGGCGCCCACCTCTCCTCCACTCGTACGTTGAGTACCGGCTCCCCACAGGGCTGTGTGCTGAGCCCCTCCTGTACTGTATCTACACCCATGACTGCAGTCCGGCCCACAGCAACAACCTCATTGTCGAGTTTGCTGACGACACTACAGTGGTCGGACTCCTCTCAAAGGGAGACAAGGCAGCCTACAGAGAGGAGGTCCTGAACTTGGCAACTTGGTGTTCGGAGAACAACCTGGCTCTAAAAACCAAGAAAACCAAGGAGATCATTGTCAACTTCAGGAAGAACAGCACCGACCTAGCCCCCCTGTACATCAACGGCGAGTGCGTGGAGAGGGTCCACACCTTCCGGTTTCTCGGCGTCCTCATCACTGCCGACATCTCCTGGACAGCCAACATCACAGCGGTTATCAAGAAGGCCCAGCAGAAACTACACTTCCTGAGGTCCTCAGGAAGTACAACCTGGACTCCAACCTGCTGCTGACCTTCTACCGCTCATCCATTGAGAGCCTGCTGACCTACTGCATCACAGTATGGTACGGCAGCTGCACCGTGGCAGACAGGAAGAGGTTGCAGAGGGTTGTAAGGTCAGCACAAAAGATCATTGGCTGCCTTCTCCCCTTCCTGATGGACATCTACACCTCCCGCTGCCTCAGCAGAGCAGAGAACATCATCAAGGACAGCTCCCACCCCGGCTCTGATCTGTTTGACATGTTGCCCTCAGGAAGGCGCTACAGGTGCATCAGAGCACGGACTAACAGACTCAAGAACAGTTTCTTCCCAAAGGCCATAACCACCCTGAACTCACACATGCACTGACTCCACTCCACAGCCTGCCCCCGGACTTTCTTCTTCACTCCTACTGTGCAATACTGTTATATAATACCTTAAAAGACACTGGAATCTGTGCAATTTCATACAGTGCAATATTTAATATTTAACCATTTCATTTCATTATTGTGCAATATTTATTTATTTGTTAACACTTATCTACTTTTCACACAATGTGTATTCAAAGCTATTTTATATATGTATATAGGACTCAGGACTCTGCACCAGGTCCCCCCCACCTCTTTTTTCTCTGCACTACCTATACTTTATATTTTTATATTTTGTGTCAACACTGTAAAGGGGTTGCTCAATCAAGTACTGCACTTGTGTATAATGACAATAAAGGCATTCTATTCTATTCTATTCTCTTTTAACTTTGGTCAAGACTGAAATATCAATAAATGTTGAATGGATTGCCATGCAATACAGACATTCATGTTGCCCAGAGGATGAATCCTAATAATGTTGGTGATCCTCTGACTTTTTTCTCTAGTGCCACCATGAAGTTAACATTTGTGGTTTGGGGTAAAACAAACAACTAGCAAACAAACAAACAAAAACATGTATGTGAGGTAGTCCTCCTGTCAGTGCCCCAAGACCAAAAGGCACTGGCAAAGACTTGCGTTAGTCCACTGCCTGTTGCTGCCCACTGCTCCTATGTAGGATGTGTTAAATGCAGATGATGCATTTCATTTTTTCCATTAAATAACAATAAAGGATGTTTAACCTTTAAATTACTCAACAACAATCTTATAGATTGCCATGAGATTTGGATACATTCATTGTTTCCTCAAGATGAATTGTAATAAATTTGGTGATGCCTTGACTTTTTATCTAGTGCCGTCATCAGGCCTTTTCAAACTCTTTGATTTAAGACCAAATACCTGCAAAACTAATGATATTCCCATCAGCCTCACAGCCTCAACAAAGTGCTAATTAGCATGTGTTAGCATGCTAACATGCTAATCTCAGATGGTGAGCTTGGTAAACATCATAACATCAGCATGTAAGCATTTTCACCTTGAGAAAGTTTCTATTCTAACATTAAAATTTAGCCTATAACACCACTGTTCCAAATAACATCTTTACATATAAAGCATGGCTGTAGGTCACTTTAAGTTGAACCTGACATTGTGTTATTGCATACTCTTACAGATATCAAATCTTATAAAAGGAGCAATGCTTACATTTAGCTTAAAATACAAGATGAGGTGAAGCTCCCTGCATTGTTGAGAAAAGCCTTCGAGTTAGTCCTTGATGGATCATGTACTCATCATTTTGTTACTGTAGCCAAAATCTGTTTTCTTGGCTGCAGAGGACACCATTTTTTGAACACTTAAAAATAGACAAGTATTCCTTCTTTAGCAGATGGAAAGATAACTGAACCATTGAACAGAACAAGTGACTGACCCACACAAACAATATGAGATTGACCAAACAGATTGTCCAGATGCTTCTGTTAAAATATAGAGTTTCAGGTTAATGGCCAGGATAGATTTGACATTTTCCTCCGTTGCTTGGTTGACAGATCTATGCATCATTTCCAACTTGGATATCTCTGAACTTGGCAGTGACTCAGCAATATTTTTTCCAAGTTGTAATGAAACTCTTGGGAATTGAACTTAGTCTTTCGTCAAAAGAAACTGATGCCAAGTTCCAATAAGGAAATCATTTACAGAAAACTAGAAAGAGAACTGACACGCAGTTGGCAAGTAACTAAAAAGGTCTGGTCATGTTCAAAGGAAAAGTTAAAATACCAACAAAACTATTAAAAAAACTTGATTTTAGCTTATACACTGTAAGTGTCAGTCACAGATTTACTTGTTGGTTAAAAAGACATTATAGACCTATCATAATGTAAACTGAGTGTTTTGTTTATTTATTGAGAGTTTGTTAACTAGCATTAGCCTTAAAAGCTAATCTGCTGCAATGTTTCATCATTCAGTGACAGGTTTCGCTCTGCAGTGGTGATTGATGGAATAGATAGAAATAGCTCACATATGAGCAAGATATTGCATAGGGAAGTATAATGACTGCGTTGTATGGAACACAGACACAATCATCTGAGTAAATATGGTTTCAGCTAGACTCCTCATAATTCAAGTCTGCTGCCAGACATTAATCATCAAGAGGGCAACAGTCAGTACAGGAAAATTACTTTTTGATCCAAAAAAACAATCACCTTGAATATTAACTGTAAGAATGTGATCATTTGCATGCGCATTGGAATTACAAAAACTCAAAGCAAGAGGTTTCTAGCTGAAGTGGATGGTAGAAAAGACACCTCAGTGAAGAAAAATACATGCTTGTAATTTAATAACAAGCAGTTCTTTGACAGAGGAAATGAGTGTGTGTAAAGTTTTGCTGAGCGGGAGTGCATCCACCTGTTTATGATTCAGTACATTCTTCCCTGACATTCACAAACCTTTTAATTTCTCTATGCCATTTATAACTGATTGTAATATCTGTTTTTAGCTTTCAGGCCCGACAATGCTGGAGGTCCTGATCTTGAATCCTTTAACTGCACTATACTGTTTAAGGCAACATGGAAACAATTTGATTTGATTGAATGAATGAGCCCATTTATTGTACTACATCCTTTTGCAGAGGTTTCCTTACCCTGATCACTACAGTTTTCACGAGCAGGCAGTACATTGAACCCGGCGTGTTTTGCCTGCTGTTTGCAGTGCCATTGTACAGTGAGGATAAGATTCTTCTTTTTTATTCAAGATGATTTGCCAGCAGTGTGTCATCCATTTTCTGGAATCAAGATCTATAGCCTATTTGTTGTTGTTTCCCTTGAAGTGTAACATGTTTTCAGGATTCAGAGATCAACAAACATCACATTACAATTCAAACATGGTTACAATAGAGTGTTTGTCTCAGTCCTGCGGAATCTATCATTCATTTCCATCTTTGAACCAACCACCAATCAACCACTTATTCTGGTTTCCATGGCTTGGTCAACGGGTTGGAGCCTGAATGGAGCTTAGGTGGGTCAAGAGGCATTGACCTCTGCTGAGTGTTAAAACTTGACAGACCTGTCCATCTATGTAAACACAGTGTATTGACTTTGATGTAGTTTGTATTTCCACAGAGAAGTTGGGGGTGTCCATTCTCTTCTATACAGTTAAAGGATTATTGTTATTAAGGAACTGCATCTAGTGCAAGTGGATTCAACATTAATCCATTGTGAATGCAACGTGTTGCTTTTTGAAAATATATCAGAAAATCATATATATGGTCTAATGTTTGCAAACTAACTATTTAAATGTGCACGCAGATACTTTTTATTTCACATCGCTTCCTCTTGGATATCGCAGTGCATTCTAGAAAAGGTTGGAAATCACCAAATTAAAGTGGAAGAAGGCAGGTTGAATAACAGCTTAATTAATGTAATGCAATCAACATCACAGACCAATGAGGTCTGGACTACAGTCCTGTGCCAGTATGTCACCAGACACAGTTTGACATTATGTTGATCCATCATAATGAGGTGAGAGGGCGAGTAGTCCCTGTAATGTACTGCTAATGTATCATCCTGAAATTGTCGCATACTGGCATACCACACATTATGCCTTACAATAATAATTGTAAAAGGTACACAAATCCTTTAAGCACACTTTTATAGTACGTAAATTTGATCAAGCTTATACTTGCATTTCATATGCTGAATACTCATACTTAAGCACAAAGCTTTCATTCACTACTTTATGTAGATTTAAAAGGTGTAGCTGCTATCATTTAATTCTGTGTGTTTTTAGGAAAACTAATGAATTCACATTTATAGTTTCTCCAAAGTCTATTTATACACAACTTGTATGACTGCAAAAATAATTGAGGCAAAAATAAGGATCCTTGTGAACTGCAACAACTTCATAATGCAGGACAAGGAAGAGTGTGACATTTACATACAGTAAGCCCTGCTTCTAATCTGAAAATATATTTTCAGAGTTAAAATTTTATTTAACTCCTCAAGGCCACTTTTTCTTTCTAAGACATTTAACAGGTTTCTGAAAGTTCAACAGGGAAATTCAGCCAACGACACAGTACCTCACAAAGTGTACCACCCATTTATCTTTCTTCAGATTCAGGATAAATGGCTCGTTAATCTAAATACAATCTGCACTAATGTTATTTAGATTGTTTCTTCATGTGTTACCATCACTGTACATTTTCCAGTGCTGCCTTTCCAAAAGTTCCTTATCTTATCTTGGAGCTGTTCAAAGTGGATAACCTAGTTTGACTTGATGGATTGCAGTAGCTGTGTTATCACGTCCAGAGGTTAATACAGCAGTATTGGATGTAGAACGTTGTCGTCTTTACTCCTCTCCTCTTGTCTTCAGCCTCAATTCCCCTCTGCAGCCACTCCAGTTAAGACTTATTCTGGCCAACAGCAGCATCTTTGGCAGAAGGATCTTGTTTTGAAGAAACTGTTTAACTAAGACTCCCCGGTCTGCTTTGTCCCACATACCAAGATAAATAGATGTCTGATGGTCTTTGTTCAGATAACAGAATTGACTCATGGGGGACCTTGCAGGCTCCACACACATGCATGTTTGAATGTGTGTTGTGTTTAATACTAGACATGCAAGCACATAGTACATCAACATGTTTGACTTACTGAAGTGTCGTTTTAATTTAAAGGAAGGTTTGTCTGAATCTGAAGTCTATTTCTTTGCGCGTGTGCCTTTACAGCATGATATTATGTTGATTATTCCAAGTCAAAGGAACTTAGAAGCCAGCTAAAACCTGCTGCATAATAGAATGTAAGAATCATTTTCTTAATTGTTTATATATGATAGAAAAGTACTATTTCACATCTGACAACAAGTCTTTCTCCTACTCATTCTTATACTGGCACAAGTTAAAGCCTAGCTTAAGGAGTTACCATCTTCAGGCGTACGGGCTTGGGAGCAGTGGATCCCTGAATTGAAATGGAGATTTTCAGAGCCCCTTAAGATATTGTAAGATATTAGGAGATGATATATGAGCTATTCTCTTTATGATAAAAGCTTGTTTTTATAAAATTGAAAACAAATAATAGTAAATCTCTATTGTAAATCGTCAAGGAGAACATAAAGCTTATAGACTATATTAATGTTCTTTGCTACAATAAATGACACTCCTGTGTACACACACACACACACACACACACACACACACACACACACACACATACACACAGAGTTATGTGTTTCTTCTAGGTATTCATCTGTATGCACCTCAGTGGTCCTCGTTTCCCTGTCCACTGGGTTTGTTGGACGCTCAGAGCTCATTTCCTGCAGTACAGTATGGGAGGGCGGGGGAGGGGGTCCAGGGTCAGACAGGGTCAAGGAAGTAGCGCATTTGCATGTTTTATGGGTTATGCCCCATGTACGCGCCTCTTTTTGATACTCCTTGGTAAAGTTTCACAGCGTCCACTGAGGGCCACAATATACTGTGTTCGATTCTAATTGGACAGAACAGCGATGAAAGCAGGAATCATTAAATTACTAATATAAATGCATGGTATGGCTTTTCATGGCTCCTTGGCGTCTCCTATTTCTGACTCTGTAAATCCAACTTATTCTCTGTTCTCCTCACTGCCAAAATGGGCTTTACCTTCATGCTGCCAAGAGAACAGATCATTCTAACATCTGTCATGACAAGACAAGTAATTTTGTCTGAAATTCATCCTATTTACAGATCTGTATAGAAAAATTTAAAAATCTGTGTAGTTTTCTTTATTTCAGGATTTTTCTTTTTTTTAAAGAACATACTGTTATTACAGGGCAATATGTTTTAATTGTCATGTTTGTTTTTGATATTGTATGTACCTAGACCAAGACGTGAGACCAAATGTTTAAGGAATGAGGGTGACAGTTGTGTAATGAGAGGCATATTTGATTCATTAGTTACTTGTGTCTCAATGTTCTTTTCTCAAATAATAGATTAATCATTTGGTCTATAAAATGTCTGAAAATTGTCAAACATGTTCATTGCAATTTCCCAGGTCCTGGATGGTTTTAAATTGCTTGTTTTGTCCAACCAACAGGCCTAAACCCCAAAACAAATCCTCACAATTTAGAAGCTGAAAATAATGAATGTTTGACATTTTTGCAACAAAAAATTACTCAAATGATTATTGAGATTATTTAAATAGTTGCAGACTAATTTTAAGCTGTAATTAGCAAAAGTCTCCCACTCATAAGAATTCCTATTTTCCTCTACCTTTAAAATTTACTGTATAAATAAAGACATTTTTAAAATTAGGTTTAGACTCACTTTTCATTTCTACAAGTTCACTTCCTTTTTACTAACATGACATAGCAATTTGGGCCCTTGTAATAATAATCTTGCGTTTTCACTCTCGAATATATGTTTCTCACAACTTCTGCTGTATATAACAAACCTCCATCAGCAGGATGTCTTACACTGAAATACGTAAGTACTGAAATCACTCAAACTCTGCGGCATGATCACTGATACAAAAACCAGTTAAAATGAGAGAGGCAAAACCACAGTCAGCACATGGTACCCAGCCTTTGTGTATTAAAATGTACCTCCAGAAGTTTAACAGACAAGTGTAATAAATCAAGGCAGGACCTTCCCGCTGAACCACATCAGAACAAATGGATCACGCCAGAATGCTAATTCCCCACCAGCCTCTGTATAAACATGGAGATGGGGGAGACAGAGGAGCAGAGGGTGAGAAAGGGTGAGGCAGGGCGATGAGGGATGGTCAGGAATTCGCTGGCCAGTCAGAGAGATTGGGGAGGTTTTGGGGAAGATTATAGAGGAGATGATTGAATGAGTTGACCGCATTTCATGACAAAAAAAATGAAATAAAGGATTCTATTGAAAAGGCCCTTATTATGTTACCCTTATTTGATGCACACACAACCAAGGCCTTATGATATATGAAGCCAAACTTTGATTTAATTTTGGGCAATACATTAATTTGAAGAAGGAACTCACATTTTAGAGCAAACAGGATTAAGCACAGAGTCAGAAGCATGAGATAGACAAGGGGAAGTGGGTGAGGAAATGAATGAAGGAAAAAGTGACTTATCATAATGAGCCAGTGTGTTTAATAGCCACGGATCATTAAGCAAGACATGAAATCTCACCTGCTTAGTGATACTGGATTAAAGAAAGCCTTAAATCTAAATATAAAATGCCAAAGCTGCCTCATAAGGGACTATTGGATGTGTATGGGAGAGAATTATTTTAAGTTATGAGGCAGTATATGAACAGTCTGTTGCGCTGATAAGTGAGGTGCTGGTTGTGGATAAGCTGTTAAAGTAAAAGCATGCATTAACACTGACATTAAATACTTTTAATGTATTTTCGGTTATAACACACCTTTCAGTGTGTTTCCTAAAGCTGGCATTCTTACATATACACTTCTTATTTAACCTGGCAGCACATAAAAAAGGTTCATATTATATAAACAGTATAAATACTTTCCCTCTTCAATACTTCATTAATACAAGCATGCTGCATTAGCAGTTGCCAGATGTGGCTCTATGTGAGCAAGGTAGCGTACTAACATAATATACCATGTCATACTTAAATGAAATGAAACATCAGGAATGTATTTCCTTGTACTGATTTAAAACCATTCCCACTGAATTGGAGGTGAGCCGATGTAGCTGTCAGTGTTTCTAAACTGTTTATTTGGTTGGATGTTAATGTAGAATGCATTGTAACCGTCAGTGTTATAGGATTTAGTTTCCCATTTTAGTTATTTATTGTTAAGGATTTGAATCCATCTGTTTTGTACTCTTATATAGTCTACTTATTACTGTTGCAATGTTAAGTTATATTATTTTTTGCCAGGACTAAATAAGATCAAGCGTATAATAGACTTTTATTCTGAAATCCATTCAATCAAGTGCACAAAGCAAAGACCAGATGACTTTTTGTTGATGGAGCATTGTCAGTTTATGACTATAAAGGAGTCAAATTATTTTTGGTCAAACAAGCACAAGCACTTTGTTCTCAGGATGACAGTAATGCTAAAAAAAAGAACATGTATTCTTAAATCTATCTGAATAGCAGCGTCGAACCACAAACATCTTATGTTTTTGGGGCATTATTAGAAAGTAAATCTCATTAAACCTATGAAATACTGCAATAATGATTCAAATTACACCTTCAATAAAAAGTAAAAGTAAAAAGAAAAGAAAAAACAACAAAAGGATTAAATGTTGTTCATCATGATAAATACCATAATTTCCTCAGCAGGGTTAATATTTTAGTTTTGGGATAAACTTAGAATCACTGAGTTGGAATATTCCCAGTCTCATAATAGCTGCCACTGACAGAGTTGGTTTATGCATACCGGTCTGCTCAAATAAACCATACCAACTTAATGCCACCCACATGCCCCTTAAATCAAAACAGCTAAACTTTGCAGAGAGCCCGGACAGATGTGAAAATTAAACAGGCTTTAAAGAAGTTAAGGAGGCTAATAAACACATATTTCAGCCTCTGTGTCATGGCTTATTCCCTAATTAGTCAATCTCTTGGGTTTGGGTTTTTTTTTCGCTGTATGCTGACTTGGAGTACAAAGGCCACTGCTGTCATCAAGGTCAAGCTTCCAAACTGATAACTACCACAGAGCTGTCCTTTACAGAGTTATGTTGAGTCCAGACTGAGGTACAGTACAGACATGCAGGCAAGGTCTGACACCTAGTGGAGGATTTGTTAAACATGAAAGACGCAAGCAAAAAGACAGCCTTTAAACCTATAGTAGTTATCTGATTTGCAGTTGCATGATGCTGTTTCTAAAAACTGCCCTTGCATAGATATACCTGTATTCTCTGTGTTGAATAATTAAAACTGTTAAAGTAATGTGTGAAAAATGAAGACAACTTGAGACTGTGACTGTCCAGATGTTGCAGTAAAGGATATCATAGTTAAATTGAATATTTTTCTTATACAGGCACATTCCTTGTGTTACTTACTTGGCAAACAATCCTTTTCTGATACTGATTCTGATATTAAAGTAAATTAAGTTACAAATAATTTCCTGATCTTATCTTTAGTTAAAAACACACATGATGTATCATCCTCACCCAAGAACTCAAATCAGGTTGAAACACAGGTCACTCGCAAAGAGGTAAAATTCTCTCACTTATTCAAGTTTACTCTATACAGCAGCTTGTCTTGTCAAACAGGGAAACAAAACCGTGCTTTAATTAGATGCTCAACTAATTGCATACTATCCTCCATGGTGCTGCAGGGGGAAGTGAAGCATAAGGAGAAAGGAGAATGCTGTCTTTGTTGCCTTTTTGCTGGCGTTGGCTCTCGCATCGGCCCAACGACCTGGTCTTGTTTTTTTTAGTCCCCAAAAAACAGAAAACAAGCAGTAAAAAATGGAAATACAACAGGTGTAAATGTATGGCATTGTCATTGAAATTTATTTTAAGATGTTATTCTGCAGGAGAAGGTACCTCATTATGCTTAGTTTGGTTTATATTGAAGGTATTGATATAGTGCCGTAGGTGTTAATAATATTAGGGGTGGCAATAATTCAGTCCGTAGGGAGTTGGGTTGGGAACCGGAGGGTCGTTGGTTTAAGTCCACGTACGGACCGATGTATGGAGCGTGGACTGGTAGCTGTCTAGCAGCCGCAGCGCTGTTTAAACTACAAAAGTCTGAAAACTCACACCATGTCACCATGTCATCACCATAATCAGAGTTAACTGTAATTGAGTTCCTCTTTGCTTCCTCTCACACATATGCAAGCTGAAAGCATGCAAACTCTCTGGTTTTGGGTCACCGCTCAGTCCTTATTACAAACAGTATAAAAGGCCCAACATCTCCCTCCCTTCGGTGTCCCCCCAAAAACGCTGAGCAGAATAATGAGCAGTAAACAAGGGGAGTAGAGGGGAGGGAGAAGATGGTTTGTCCAACTTGAACTGAGGGGTTGACAAAAGAGGGGGCTGTCTCCACGGCGACTGAGTCGAAGTGTTTGAGTCACATGGCCCTGGGTTTCTGTTGAAACCAGTTAGAAGAGGCTTGAAGCTCAGCCTTTAGTCCATGTTTTGGAAACCAATGGCAGCAACATGAGTGAAGCCCAACAAGACGGTGCAATGACGGCAGACAGCCTCCATCTGAACAGGACGGCAGCTTTGGGACTACATGACCAAGACATGAACACAGCTCTGTTTGGTTTGTTGTAGTCTTTCATGTCACTTCAAATAATTGTCACCATAGAGTTTAACGGTTTGTCTTTGAAGTGAAGCTCTTTTTTCTTCTCTCCTCTCCCCAGAGTTTAAAGTGTTTAACATTGTTATCATTGCCCTGGCCTTGTGCATCCTCACTATCACCGGCCTGTACTGCATCACTGTCTGCTACAACCGCACCAGGTAAGGATCAGATACCAGATATGCCTTGATATTTTAAAATGATCTCTGTAAACACTTGTGAACAACCTACTTTTTAACATTAATTGGGATCCATGGAAGTTACTACGTAGGTGCAAAAGACAGTTGCATCATATTCTGTGAACTGATAAATACAAGATTCAAAGAAAATTTGACATTTTAATAATGAGTTTACTAGTAATCCTTATGGTGAATGCTAGTGTGCAATGCAATGTCAAATTACATTAAGGTCATTAGTGCCATCTTCTCCCCCAGGCAGTCAAAGAGAGCCCACGTCTATGAGAGTGCGGTGACCCAAGGCGAGCCAACGGACCCTGTGGCGGTCAAAGCAGTGAAGAGGTCCACCAGCTTCATCAACCCTCTTGCCTTCTTCAGGAAACCAGAGGCAGCAAAGGATAACTCCAGGATCTACTACATCTACAGCAACCCTCTGCCTGTAGGACTGAAGGAGGAAGAGGAGGGGGGGGGGACTAAAGCCGCTCAGAGACCAGTAGAACAAACTGCACTAAAGCTGCCACTGTCATTTCAAGAGTATGCCAATGATCCCAACAGTGGCGTCACTCTGGACCCTCCGATTTTTTACATGCAGCTTTAACAGGTGGTGAAGGGTTCTGCTGTGGGAGTGGGAGGGAGAAGTCTGAATGCTACGAGGCGGGCAGAGACACCGGAATCTGAAAGGTCTGATGTCCTTTGACCCCTGCAGCTGTGTCTGTCAAAAGTTGTCACAATGTATATGTCATTAAAGGGGCACTTCACTGATTTTACTTATTAAATTCAATTTAGTTATCATGGGGAGCATTACGCAGTCTGTAAAAGAGCTGTTTATATAGCCTCTGCAGCTCAATAGTGAGAAAATAACTTTCAGCAAGTCATAGTGATGTCATCAGCGTTGTCTCAGCATAAGCTCGGGGAATACAAATGTATATTTATATAATAAGCTATAGAGTATGACGTTTGAAAGATGTGGCTGTTTACAATGCAAGGAACTGATGATAGTGAGTTGCATCATGGGAAATGCAGGATCAAGTGTTTGAGGGCTTGGCCCATATAGGGACTAAAACTGTGCATATTTTATCCACTGCAGATTCAATGTTGACCATTCTGTTTAGTATTATGAATCACTGGTTTACTCCTTTAAAACCTTAATCTAATCTTTCATAGCAAATAAGTTTTTCCTAAGTTAAGTTGCCTAATTTACTTTTTCAAATGCAAAATGTAGGTGCAAAAACAAACAAGAATGTTTATCTGATATTGATCCATGCAACTGTATTCGTTTTCTATCCCTAAAACATACTTGAAACTCCTGCATGAGCACATGGCAATGCAATCTACACCTGTTTTAAGAAGAAGCAAGCTAGCAAACAATAAATGTGAATCAATGATGAAAGGAACTGCAAATGTGTTACAAAATGGAAAATGCATGCATCATGTTTGTAAGACTTCAGTGATACATACAATGAATTTGGGTGAGAAATACTGAGTGTAAACAAAACATTCAACAGGGTACCTTTAATTTTAAAGGTGCAAAATGTAAGTACGGGATGATGCTACTAGCTATGTAGAGGCCTAATATTCATGTATATGTCTAAAGTTGTCATTGTGGATTTATTCTGAAAATGTGTATTAGAATAGTGTTTAAATACACTGCATATCAACATTGTTGTTGTTACTTTTTCACTTAAGTTCTTCCACATTTAAATAACCTCAAAAATGCAAGTTTGTCATGCTAAACAAAAGGCTGTCAAAGTTTTTGAAAAAAAGCTGATTATATAAGACACAGAGTAGTAAACAGAAAAGTTCTTTATTTTTTAAATGATCTTTAATAAAACTGCTGATACAATGGCTTTACAAAAGAAGCCGAGTATGAGACACAGAGAAAGATGAGAAAAATACAAACGATTATTTCTGCAGAGCAATTGCAGAACTCAGCAAAAGGATTGAATTGCACAAGAGTCAGTCCTTAGACGATTGGCTGGGTCTCTCTCATCAACCACTCCAGTGCCTCCTTTCTGCCTTGCCTCTCCAGCTCTGCTCCAACCACCTCCCGGCACTTCCTGTGGTACTCGTTCACCCACTCCCACTACAGGACAGAGAAGAAAGGCCGTCAAAGCATGAAGAGACTGTGTTCAAGTAGTGCATAATGTAATAGGAATATTATACAATATTCAAATGCATAGTTTATTACTTTAAATGGTTCCCATTTCTCACATTTCTTCTTTAAACTCTTAACTGAGTGTTCAGTGGGCTACATTTGATGTTTTATTTGAAGGGTTCATCACCTTACGAATAAAAACGTTTTGAGACAAGTCTTTAATGGGTGAATTTGTCTTTTATTATTTTAAATATAAAAAATAAATCACACTGGATATTCCTGACCTCCTTTTGAGTAAGCATCTCTGTGTTCATCATCTTGACTTGGATAGGAACCAGAGTGAGGGGCTCAAACGTCAGACTGCCTCGGTTTCTGTAGTTATACTGAACACACAGACATGAGAACACAAACATACTGATTCAAACATTAATTACCAGTGCATGTGTATGGTGAATAATAGTAATGTTGTAAAAAAGAAAAAAAAAAAAAACATCTCTATTGATTCCATGATTATATGAACGTGAGTCTTTGTTCTCAGTTAAAGGACCTACTTTGGGCTTAGCTGGTACAACCAGGACCACATTTTCAATACGAATGCCAAAAGATCCATCTTCGTAGTAGCCAGGTTCTAGAAAAGAGAAAGAGAATTAAGATTAAAATGGTACATAATCAAACACAGAAAATGCTAAAAATTTGAATTTTGGAGGACCTGAAAATGTATTTGTGTTTAACTGTATATACTACATGTCATTACAGAGTCCATTCACTGGCTAAATCAACCCCCCATCCCTGCCCCTGGTCCTTGGCCATACCATCACTGACAATCATGCCGGACTCCAGAGGTTCATCAGCAAAGGTCTTGTAGCTGATACCGCAGGGCCCCTCGTGGACGTTGAGGAAGCAGCCCACGCCGTGGCCCGTACCGTGAAGGTAGTCCAGCCCTGACTCCCACAGAGCTGCTCGGGCAAATGAATCCAACAGATGGCCTGGAGAGAGAAGGGAGGGTTACAGCTGGTGATCACACTTTAGAGTACCACACTAAGTGTTTTTTTTCCACCATTATGACACGAAGAATATTTAAACATTTTAGCACAGCTGCCCTGTCCTCTATCCAATGCATGTGTAACGGAGTTAACTGGGAAAGTGCAAATGAATGCTCACAAATGAATAAATACGTAAGCTTTTTTCTCCCTACGTGATGAAGAGGTGGATAATTTACACTGTTCACTAGTTACTCATCTAAAAGATATATATATATATAGAGATAGATAGATAGATAGATAGATAGATAGATATATATATATATATATATATATATATATATATAGATAGATAGATATATATATTTTCAACAAAAAGGGAGAGAATATTCGAATATACTCTATATTCAAATGCCTAATTTTAGCCCTAACCTGTTTGTCAATGCCAAACATGTTTAAAACTGGTATTAAAGGATATAGATGTCTTATCAGGATTTGTGTACTGTATTTTGTGCTTAGGGGGTGGTTTGTTTTTTCAATTGTGGGATATCTCTTGGGGTGTTATTTGTGGGAGGTTACATTAGGATAAAGTGCATATTTATGTTTGGTTGATATTCTTATATGTATTACGTGGTTAGATATTGGTGGGTCAACATGCCGGAATTTTTGGTTTATTGTTAGTTAACGTCTCCGAATGATCCTATAAGATAACCCATGTGTTAATGTAGAGGACCTTTGGTTCCATTGGGGAAAATAGCAGCACTGACAGCTATGTGTCCCTTCAGTACATAGGTAAAGCATTCCTAGAGGAGAGAGAGAAACACAAAACAAAAAATAAAAATCGATAATGTATATTATATATATATATAAATTTATATGACACTGCTTTAGCTTTTACATGTTGATATTAAGAGTCATTCAAATAGCTTTAGTCAATAAACACTAACTATTAGACTTATTTTGACAGAGTAAACAGTGCACTAGCAAGAAACGAACCTTCTCAAAAGCTGATGGTGTCCCAAAATGCACGGTGCGTGTGACATCTGTGGTTCCATCACTGCCAAAGACAGAACATGAATGTAGACGTATGTAATGCATAAAAACACTGAACTGTTTCTATGTTGTCTGTGTTCTTAGCATTAACAGGCATGGAGGTGATGACTGTCTTGAGTTAAGTCATGACATGTTTGGTTTGCTTCAATACAGTTGATGTACTGTATGTAATAATTATCTTGCTTACATATATTGAGCTCCAGAGTCGATCAGGTAAACTTCATTCAAGGACAGGGTTCTGTTAGTTTCAGGCAGTGGTCTAAAGGAAAAATAAAAACATTCATAAAATAATAATACAATTAAAAACTGCAGATACAGTTACACAAGTCTAACACAACTGGGCCGGTTTCATAAGCCAACTGACCCGTAATGGATGATTGCTCCGTTGGGACCGACGCTGGAAATTGTGGGGAAACTGAGGCCAACAAACTTCTTCTGTTGACTGAAGAAGACAAAGTAGACTTACTCAAGAAAGCCCACATCTTGATCATCGGTGATTACATTTTGCAACTGATTTTACATCAGTACCAGACCAGTAGAGGGGGATACAGTATAACTCCAGAATAGTCACTATCACAACACAGTTTCAAACGGCGTGTCTCAGACGCAGCCTTTAAATCATGGCAGGTCACATGCAGAAAAAGTGGATTAGCTCTTCAAACAAATGAGGAAAATGTGGTGGTTTGTAAAACACCCATAAAAAAGAAACCAACCTGCGTAATTCTTCAGCCTTATCTGCAGCAGACATCTCTGTTACGGTGCCCTTTGGAATCTATAAAACAATAATCACAGCACCTGTGAATACAGACCGGAGCTGCATTCTAGATCCTATGGATCAAAAATGTAGGGCCTCAGAAAAATAATGAAAATACCTCCTTTTCCAACCAAGCAAAGAGTTCACAAAGGGCAACTGCATCCTTGATCTGTTGGAGAAGATTTCCGTAAAATTCACATGTCATAAATTCAATATTTGGGAGATTTATACAATGGACTTCAAGACGGTCCAATGGGTTCTTACGTGAGCCATTTTCATGCCTTGAATCTCAGACGCGTTCTTCACAGCCTTGGAGAGGCAGAGTGGAGTGTAGGGAATCGGAGTCCTGTGGGCCTGAAATAGTTCAAGGGGAAACGTTTACTGCCTAAAAAGTTGCTGATTTGACCTAAAAAATAAATGACACAGTAAAATGATTTAAATGTCTTGAGTCAAACATTTTTCAAGCAAAGTATTGTGCTGTCAAAGCCAAAAAAATGAACGCTGATCCCTAAAATGCCTTTCTGCCTTGACAAATGGTTCAGTAAGATTAACTGTTGAATACAAGGATAGGCTTTGGTCAACTTAAAAAAAAACCTTCAGAATATGTCTGGTACAATGATGCACATTATTAAAAAAAGAGGGATTTGTAGTATTTTAAGATTGCAGCCAATAATAACCCTGACACTGCAATGAACACGTTTCTGTCCTCCCACTAGCAAAACTGCAATGCAGGCTGTTAGTGAGAATGTATTCAAACCAACTACGAAAACATACTCAAAATGTGTAATTTAATATGTATGAGAGCGTGGCCCCATTTATGAACCAGGAAAACACAAACCAAGTTAGAATCTAGCTATGTGTTATGGTGCTATCTCACCTTGGGGATGACTTGTGTGAGAGCACAACTGGCCTTGTCACAGATCCACACTTTGTCCTTGGGGCTGTGTGCCGCGCAGATGGCCTGGAGCTCAGTGTAGACCGACTCGTATGGGTACGTATGGATGCTCAGCTCGGGCTTGCTGGGGGAGTCCAGCTGCAGGTGGTCTCTCAACACAGGATCAGAAAGACGCTTTAGGTCCACAAAAAGTCTGCAGAGGGGAAGTTGAGTTCAACGAGAATGTGAATTCAAGTGAAGAGATTGTGTGGCTGTTTTGTTGAGAGTATTTTAGAGTAACTTTAGAGTTAAGAGTAACTTTTGCCCCATTTAGGCTCAGCCTCCATTGCCGGTTGTCAGTGAGACACAAAAATAAATAACATAAGACAGTTAACATGGCCAGCAAGATTGCTGGACATCAATTAAATTCTCTGACCACAATCTGTGAATCCAGGATGGTGAGGAAAGGACAAGCAATTTGCGGTGACAGGCTACATCCCCTATTCCAGGTCTATGAGGTGATAGATATAGGGTGCCATCCTTACAAACCAACCAGGCTCGCAAATCATTTATTCCTACCAGCATCACACTACTGAATAAGCTTGATCCTTTCTGTGTGATAATACTGCACTTTGGTATAAAATTAAAATGTCACTGATGATGTTGCACCTTACTATTGATAGCCCACTGGTGGTAATTATATTGTACTTTATTATATTATAATGTAAAGTATATTTGGTGTTGTGTGTTGTTATGGGGGGGGGGGTTAGTGGTCCTGTTGTTGTCTATCTGATGAGCTGTATGGTGCAAGATGAATTTCCGAAAGGATCAATACATGTTATCTAGAGTGTGTGTTATGTTGTTAGTTTAAAAAGAGTTCATATTTTGAGGTAAAGAAATGCTGACCTATAATTCATCACCACCATTTAGTCCTTCATATGAGTCAGTAGCATTAAGGTAGATAACAGAACATTGTTGGGGCCAATATGTTGGTACATTGTTACATTCCATTACCTTATCGTGTTCATCCCCACAATGGCATATGCAAAAAAAACTGGGTTGTACTCGATGTCTGCACCACGGAGGTTAAAAAGCCCTGGGAAAAGGAAATAACAGAAAATGACATGTACATAACATTTAGTAAAATTTAAGAAAGAAATTGCTTCATCCCTTAAAAACAGTGACAATGTCAGTAGCCACTTAGCTATCTTTCCTATTCCATGCTCATACTCAAAACAGTATAGTTACCTTAACATCCATTTCAAACACTACACTATGTGTCTCAACTGAAACCACATTACAATTTATGGGGTGTTAAATATCAAAGTTATTATTGGACTGCCACTCATCCTTTGTGGATGCCTGAGCAAATCCCCTTCAATTTAACGCCCATTGAAACCCTCTTGTCTAAATGCTACTTGATGACAATCAAATTCGGCATTTACTCTAATTAACACAAACTCTCAGACCAAACAATCACAAACAAGAGCTCATTAGGCACGATGAACAAGGTGCTCAGACAAGCATCTAGAGGGACAAAGGTGCATCCCTGGGTCCTTGGATCGTGATCATGTATCAAACTTATGTAACAGTAGAGATGTTGGGTAGAGCTGCTGCTTGTTTTACATACCAGTAACTCAAAACTGCTAAAACCTAATGTGGCAACAATAAAATGGATCTCAAATAGGCTTTTCATTCTTTGTTCCTTTGGGCTATAGTGTTTGGCCCCTGGGATTAAATTTCCACTTGCCCTAACGTGCTTCACCTTGCAGGATATGTCCACCCATAGCCCAGGGCTTATTAAACCGCACATGTTATGATGTTATTTTAAGAGTTATTCCAACAAACACAGGGTTGAGATTTATTGTATGGTTACAACAGCAAAAAAGTCAGACAAACATAATGTTTGACGTCCAGTCAAATAAGATATCCTTTGTAAAAGTACTTTACTTATATCTACTACATCTTCAGAGGGATGCCTTTGCGTCTGTCACCCTGTTGCCTTTCTTTTATATGGCCACGAAAAGGTGCTTTTTTTACATTTCTGTGTTCAAGCACAGTACCTTCTTGGCAGAGGTAAAACAAAAAAATGACCCATACATGCAATCTCGTCCAACGCCGTGGCAACAAACCAGGTGACTTTCCTCTCAGTCATCTTGGTTCGCAGCGCTATGATCTTGTCTTGCCAGGATATACCTATAGGAAGACAGCAATGCTCATCAACATGGTGCCACTGAATTCTTTTCTTTCAAAAACATGTATATCTAGTTATAGTGGGCTGAAACCTTTACTTTGTCTTGCTTGGATACAAAAAATAAGAAGGGGTGGTTGGAGATTTAAATGTCTCTATCTCTGACACAAAACCCTAGTTAGCTCCTGTAGCTGAAACGTTGTTAAATGGTTGAATGGTGTTTTGCACTGACCGGTGTACTCTAAGCCCAAGGTGCGGAGCTGTGTGCTGGGTCTTTCTGGGCGGTCCACCCAGACCACATCAATCAGATTGTCCTGCACGGCCACCAGAGAGTGGCCTGCACTGGTCAGCGCCTTGGACATGTTCTTCCACTGATCTGAAACATAACATCACAAGTGTTAAGATCAAATAGTTAAAAAAAAAAAAAAATCTTTTTTTTGACAATATGATGACAAGAGAAAACAGGATACATTATCATAGCATGTAGCGGTCTAAAAGCTAATAAAGTTGTCGTGCAATGCGAAAACTTTATTCTCTCTATAATCTCCAAGGTTTGCGTTCGATAGTATTGAGTATCGCAATTTTCTTTTCCTTCTTTAACTGAATCAAAAGTTGAATAATACACTTCTAGAGACAATATATCATGAGACATTTCTAAAAACTAATGGTCTTCTAAGAAAAATGCAGACAACATGTCAGTCAGTCTGACATTTATTTGTTTGCAAAGAAGTACATACATTTATTTTCTGCAGTACCTGCTTTCGGTCAGGGGAACCGTATTAACAAAAGAATATTTAGGTGAATCAAAAGTAAAATTAAAAAAATATTGTTGCAAAAATTCACACAATTCATACGATTTTCGACCCCTCCCCCTTCTCTTTATAATCTCACTGGGCAGAACCACTGGAATCCACATTGCGCCCTAAGTGTGTATGCCTGCTGGTCAAACAGGAGGCTAAAGTTCAGATTAGGGAGAAGCAAAATTAGGTGCTCTCTGTACAGCTATTGTGTTTGAAGATTTTATTTCTATATTGTTGAATCAAACCTCCAACACGTATGATTTTAATTTACTGCAGCATATTTCCTGCTGCATTATGAGCTGAGGCCTTACAAGTAATGCTGATCGATTGTGCTGAGAGGAAAATAGTCCTGTTACCTACCAGCAGCGATGATCCAAGGATCTACTCCCACTTTAGAGTTCTCTGGCAGGATGCTGATCAGCCAGTCCTCCTGAGAGGGTGTCTCCTTCAGCCCTAGACATGATTATAAAAAACAACTGATCACAAACAATGACAGAGACATACAATATGACATGTACCAGTGTTTACAGTGATTTATTTTCATCTTAAAAGCCAGACATAAATAGGACAATATTGGTAAGTTGGTAAGAGCCAGTCATACACTTTACAAATGTGTGTAAGTAGTAAAAAATAACCACAACTCTAGAGTGTTTGTGTTTATAGCTTACATAACATTATGAGTTTGTTGAAATTTTATGTAGAACAGGAACATCAACATTACCCATTTTCATGAGGGTCCAGTTGTTGTCCATCTGCTGACTGGCCTGGAGGAAATATCTCCCATCAGTCCATAGTGCAGCGTGCTGCTCTGTGACGATGGCTGTTCCTGCACATCACAACACACAGCAGATTTTAACATTTCCAAGATCTGGTTTGTACAATGGATGAAAGTAAAAGTATGTAAGAGGTGAGTTTATTACTGGCTTGTTATTACTAGGAACATTTTTGCTTTATGACTATGCAGTACTTTAGCTCAACGCTGTTGTTTTTAATTGTGCTTTATGAATAGAGTGTATTGTATTGTATTGTATTACTCGTCTGATGTGTCAGTTGTGCTTTTAGAGTAGGATGCTGGGTCAAAGCTATTGGGTTAGTTCTGAGAATCAAGATATACAATATGCCTCTGAAATGACAGCAGCAAACAAACAGTCTGAGAGTAAGTGAGCTCTTCTTCTCTCTTTTTAAAGTTTGTTGATTTCCCACAGTGATTCTTACCAAAGTAGGCCATCGTGCCCAAAACTACACCCCCGCTAACATCATAAAAAACAAATGTCGACTGTACATTCACTGCACTAAATCAAAATTGAACATGAGACAATGCAAATGGGTGGCCACTTGTCAGCCCAACTAAGATTTGAACTTTAGAAGATTTTTTAACTTGTATGTACATTAATTCACACCCAAGCCAAACGTACCTGCAGAGCCATTAAATCCAGAGATGAATTCACGTCTGCAGTCACACGGTGCAATGTATTCACTCTGAAAGACATGGGGGCAAAGAGAGAGAGAGCAGCTTCATTACCAATCAATAAGAAGAGGCCATCAACCAGTCAGACATTTTAAACGCCACATTTTGCTGTACTCCTCACATTACGCCCTGTGCACGAAGAGGAGAGGGGTAAAGGGAGGAGCAGTCGGCAAAGGGCAACAATTATTTGCGAATGCCAGACAAGATGATAATAAGTGAATCAGGACACACACACACACAAAGTCAAGAACCTGCATGAGTGTGTGCTTGAGTGTCTTAGTTTAAATTTAGGGGTGACTTGAATAATGCAAACATGTAGTATATACGAATGTTGTGTGAGTGTGTGATGTCCCTTACCTGGTGTGCATCTCCAGAAGGGACAATGTAAGCCTGTATGGGCTCAGAGAAGTATTTACAATTCTTCATTGCCTGGCGAAGCTGCCTGAGCAGCTCACCTGTAATCTTTGGAGTCATGCCAGTGTCTGAATGACAAAAAACAACACGTTAATATAACATTTAAGTAATATTTCTGGATAGCACACTTTTTCAAAACAGAGCTACAATGCCCTTAATATGTGCGGACAGTTTCACACCTAGGCATTAACGATGTAAAAAATAAATCTATTCAATCCTGAAAAACACTAATTTAACACAACTACCCTTTAACAAACCCTTTTAACAAACATTCATCTGTTATTCAAACCCACCCAAATTATCCATAGATTACCTGACATGTTGACTTCAGGTGACTGGAACAGAACAGTTACGGACTTTACCCGACTACAGACGTGGAGCTTAAAGTCACAGTCCACACCTGGATCTTTAACCTACTGTAACATGCTGATTAAGCAATTGTCACAGGAGTTAAATATTAAAAGGAACTAACTAATTGGCTGGTGTGGGCAGGTCTGTGACCTTTTTCCACAGACGTGGCCTAAAACAAAGGCCAGAAGATCCTGTCCGGTGGTGATCGCTGCTCACATTTGTTGTAGCGGGGTATAACTTGGTGTTATTTTGATGCTCAAAATACCTTAGACGACCCCCAAACCCCCCGCTTAATGTGTCGCCTCAAATGTTGGAACAAACCCTCTGCCACTGTTTAGCAAGCAGGACATACTCGTCTGATCCTACAGCATACTTTTATTCTGGGCCCAGTTTTAAAAAAAATTTAATCTGGATCAAAGTGATAGGGATTTGGGAATCCCATGTTTTGCTATCCAGGATCACCTGATACATCTTACTTGTATGCCAGTTTTTTTTAAAGGAATATTGGATTGGATCACTGTGATCCAAATACCAAATTTCAGGATTACCAAATCCTGTTTACTAGAGCCTTAAATGGAACTAACAGTGTAGCCACAACAGGTAGAACAAACAGGCAAAATACTGGCCACAATTAGCCATTGTTTCATTTTAAGAAATAGAAACACTGTAATAAACAGAAACATTTTATATTCCTTATTTTGTTATAATAATACAATAACACTATCCAATAGTCCAAAATCATTTACAGGACTGATACCAACTATTTCCTCTCTGTCTTTAGGCGATGTATCTCTGCACTGTTTTCCTCTGCAGTTGGGCAAGCAAAATTTGTTCTTTACCCAATTCAATTAGAATCCACCCTTCTGATGGGATCAGGATAATACTGTTTTTATTGATCAAATAGATCCCAAACCAAGTTCCAAGTTTTGAAAAACTTAAAGTGCAAATTTGATCCAGAGCAAATGTTAAATTGGATTACAAGGTCTGATCATCAGTTCGGAATCCCATTTCTGTTTTTGAAAAACCCAAGATTTAATCTAATCTGTGATCTGAAATCCCATTGGATTACTTTTGAAAAACTGGGCTTTATCATAAATAAATCAAATTTCCATTAAAAAAACAGTTGCTCCCATTATTTTGCAAACCTCACATTGCAGAACATTAATTTACGTTATGGTGAGGGGTGTACAAGTCAGAAAATGTCACGACTTGATTCAATATCGATTTTTAGGCTCAAGTTTTGATTCAAAATCAATTTTTGATTCAAAAACGATTAACAATATGTAAATGTAGTTACTTTTCCCATGTGATAGTATTTATGCCATCACAAAATTAAAAATTAAAATATATATATACATTGGATATAAATGTCTACACACCCTTGTTAAAATGCCAGGTTTTTGTAAAAAAATATGACAAAGATAAATCATGTCAGAATTTTTTCCACCTTTAATGTGACCTATAACATGAACAATTCAAATGAAAAAAAAAAAATGAATCTTTGAGGGGAAAAAAAAAAAGTACAATAACCTGGTTGCATAAGTGTGCACACCCTTAAACTAATACTTTTTTGAAGCACCTTTTGATTTTATTACAGCACTCAGTCTTTTTGGGTAGGAGTCTATTAGCATGGCACATCTTGATGTGGCAATATTTGCCCACTCTTCTTTGCAAAAGTGCTCCAAATCTGTCATATTGCGAGGACATCTCAGCCGTCTTAAGATCACCCCACAGATGTTCAATTGGATTCATGTCTGGTCTCTGGCTGAATCAGTAGAGCTTGAATTGCAATACAAATGTGAACTGATTTTTTTGCTCACCCCTAGTTATGGTGTTGCACCAATGTGTGTGAGTGAAAGAAAACATTTTAATATTCCATTAAATTAATGTTAACATAAATACAACTGTTTTTCCAACTCAAACAGCCAATAACTGTTTAATTATAGCAGATGTAAAGTTATTCTGTTTCAACTCAACTGAATGATGCAGGGATGAAGTATTTGTGTTGGCAAAAATACATGGGCCTCTACCGCTAGCTACTACTGTTAGCCAATAGCTAGCCATTTGGGAAGAGAGAAGTGAATAACGTTACATCTACTTCCCAGGCTTTCCAACACACAGCCAGAGGATGTATTGTAAGATAATACAAATGATAAATTACAGCCAATGTATCCATTATTACAGTTAAAAGGAACTCAGGAGAACCATCATATGAGCTGGGCACAATCCCATGGGTCTGCTTTGCGTAAATAATGCACATTCATTATGCGTATTAAATAACTCTGGATTTGGCTATTAGTGCATGTTACAGATTTTTAACATAATGATAAGGACAATTTAAGTGTTTGGACTGGTAACTTGTCAAAAAAATTATTCGCTGATATAGACGTAGGCAAAATGTAGGGAAGTCTTTCTGGGTTTGGGGTTGCCGGATGTTGGAACGCACCAGTGGCCGCTAAGTGCAAGGTTGCTTCAAAGCCTGGCACTGTTCCTTGTGGTTTCAGGAGACGGGGGAGACGGGGTTGCCTACCTTCTACACGTAGACTGTATAATATTAATGGACAGAAGATGTGTGACGTTACCAATTAGATTGTTGAGATCTGCTATGAGTCATCCAGTTTGCAATTACGGGCGCAGCCATCCTGGTTGCAGATGTGACGATTTTAGACGAGAGGGAGGAGTGGGGGAGGAGCTGCAATCACATCATAGCCACGCCCTAAAACACCCCCTGCTTTATCGCCGTTTTTAACATCAACAAGTAATAATACAAAAATGAACATCATTCTGTGTTGCAGAAGACTTAAAACTAGCAATTGAGAGCATAAACTCATAATGAAAATGTTTACTGAGGTAATAAATCAAGTGAAAAGTGGGTTACTTTCTCATAGACTTCTACAGAAACCAATCTCCTTTTGCAACCGCATGTCTCGCCCCCTGCTGGAACTCAGATATAATTTAAGGCACTTCCACATTTGCAGTACTTCGCCGGACCAGATGCTTTGTCCATTAATATATAGGCTACAGTCTATGCTTCTAAAGCGGTCCGGGCTAGCCCCCAATGTCCAGTGTTCAAAGTATGGGGTACTGGGGGGTTCCGACCACCCTAGATGAGAATTGGACCCTCCCAAAAAGGATGAAAATAATAGTTTGGTAATGTTAGTCTATCCAAAATTGTTACAATTTTCAAACCCTCACTACGTACCAGAGGTACGTTTAGACTAGAGATGGTCCGATACCATTTTTTGCTTCCCGATACCACTTCTGATACCTGAACTTGCGTATCGGTCGATACCAAGTACTGATCCGATACCAGTGTGTTATATATTTGATTATGTTTTAACAACTGTATACTACTATCCCTGTATGGATGTGATATGATTTCTATATTTGTTGTCGTAAGGCTCAGGTTAAACTCTTTGTTAAACATCAACTTATATAAACAATGAATGCCACAGAACTCTCTTTTTTATCCAGTTTGACAGTCAGTTATGACCAAAAAATAACAAACTACTTAAAAGTAGGCGATACCGATACTGGCATCGGTATCGGAACATCTCTAGTTCAGACTGGTTCTTTGATATCCCTTCACTAGATGTCAAAACAGCAACTTTCTGTTGAAAAGACGCCAGTACTGTCCAACAAACATGCAAGGTATTTCTCTTGTGTTGGCCACCAAAACAGTCTCCTCTCTCTTCTGTTCTGTGACTCCCCTCTCTTCTTTGTCCTCATTTGTACTGCAGGCAGGTAGAAATTGTGGGGGGACAGGGTGCAGAGGCCGGCGTAGGTACAAGAGACAGCAGTACGCGACCATGGATGTTTTAAGAGAAGGAGATAGATCCCGCTAAGCTGGCCTGGCCCTGGCCAAGCCAGCCTTCTTTGAAACTTCTTTATTGATCTTTCACTTCGTTTTTTTTTTTTTTTTACTTAAAATATAGGCTACCTAAGTACAAATTATAATTGAATATAAATTCCCGTAGTGAGTTTGTGATTATTTTGCTAAAGACTTATATTTCTTACTATCTACCTTGCTGCCACAACCACTAAGCTTTCTGCAAATGATTGCGTAATGACGTCATAAATATGCAAATGAGCGTATGACGCCATCTATAAAAAATAAAAACAGCTGTACCCACGAAGCTCACGGTATAATTTGAATACTGCCTCAAATCTTAGGAACGCCCCTGTCACCAAAACAAGAAAACAAACTGTGATTATGATTTTCTGATCTAAAGACTACAAAAACACAGAACTTGGTTTTAAGTGGACGGGCGACTTTTTTCAATTCACTATTATCAACAGGCCAACCATTTCACGTCAATGAATTCATTAAGTGAGTCGATGTTCATTTTAGTAGTGGGTGTGGTAGAACGCCGCAGGATATTTATTTGAAAGTTTCTGGATAATTTTCCTAGTTTTACGGCTCTAAGTAAACGCCTTTCTCTCCGCTTTGGTAGGCGTATCGTGACCAACCGTTCTCTCATTTGAACAGTCAACAACATCCCTCTGCTCTGCACACGGAGACGTTAGCTCCCCTCCCCACAGCGCCGCTAGCTAACGTTAAAGTCCCCGGTAATGTAGCCATTGAAATGTTGAATACACACCTAGTGGTTTCGTCTTGGAAATGTGATGCTTGGGTTTAAAACGCGTTCCTTCACCAGCCTGGACCTTGTGTTAATTTACAAAACAGGAGGCTGCCATTTCGTTGTTGACGTTTGTGGTCACGTGACTGCAGTTTCTTCCAGTAGACTCAGAGAGATGTAGCCTCGCCTCCTTTTCTCTATTACACTACCTATACAGTACAATAACAAATGTTACTTAATACCACCAGTAACTGATTTTTAATCGCTGTGCAAAATAAATACCAAGTCAGTTTCTAAAAGTAGGCTAACTGATGATGCTAAATGTATCGCAGTTTATTGTAGCCTACTGCTAAGCAACACATGGCTACAGTGGGGCTCGAAAGTTTGGGCACCCCAGGTAAAAAAATATATATTAATGTCCAGATCTTGCTTTAACTTCCACTGTTCCTGATGACGGCCATTTCTTAATTACAATCCAAACAGAGGATATTGGCATCTGAAAACGCTTTGCTATCTTCTTATAGCCTTCTCCTGCTTTGTGAGCATCAACTATTTTCAGTTTCAGTTATCTACACAACTCTTAGAAGAAGCCATGGTGCTGATTGTTGGGGCAAGGTCAGATGAGTCTGGGCATTTATCACCTGGTCTTTCCAGACGATGGTTGAGAACAATCCATGACACTGTCAGGTCTCAGCTTTTAAGTTGGCGGTGCATGCTATAAACTCTGCAGGGTGCCCAAACTTTTGTAGACGCCATTTTTTTGTTTTCTGTTATTTTGGAAGTGTAAATGATAGAAATAAAATCTAACTTTTTGTGTCATATTATACCAATGTCTAATCTGTCATTTGATGCATTTGGAGATTTTTCCATATTTTCTTGGCTTTTTTTCTGCACATTGATACACATTTTTACCTGGGATGCCCAGACTTTCAAATCCCACTGTATACTCTATGCTTATACATATTCATGTTCTGAGATGTCTAACGAACAAAATCCCATGTTATTGGCACAATGCATACAAACATTTTTATATTTTAATCACAGTTTCCCAGATATTTACACATATTTAGCCAGGAATATGTCTTATATACATAAACATACTAATATTACTGTTTTAATGCATATTGAAGGAATTGACAGATTAAATTTCACTAAAATTGTACATATGCTATAATTATTTCACGTGATAAATTCTTGATTGATTGATTGATTGATTGATTGATACATAAAGAAAAGACATTAAAAAAGAATATGAGCATTTCTATGAGGGCTACACTGAACTGTTAATTAATATATTGTTGCCTAAAGTGATTACTAAAAAATGTACCTTGCACAAAGAAACAGTTATTATTTATTGATAATAAATCAGATTACCATTGTATCATTTTGTGGGATACATTTCATAAACATATTCACCGTTTTACAATATAAGGATCCATGCATCCCTGCTGATGATGTGGCTGAGCTATACATAAACTGTGGATGGCAGCAGGTAGGTGGCAGCAAACATCAAGCAAAGGAGGAAGGTTCCTGGCATCAGCAGCGGACCTGCACTTCCTGAATGCATCACATCAGAAAAATCACCACAGGTTATTCTTTATTTGTGTATCATTGTTATTATTACATAAGGAATGGAACTATGACTAAGTGTATGCTACGTTGGTAATCCAAGATCATCTTATTAAATTTAAATTTAAATGAAATGCTACCTTCAAGCGCTCTTCAAAAATTATAAACTGAATCAGACAAGAGGTTTTTTCTTAGAAGTAATGCATCAATGTAATAAGGATGATCTTTGAAAACATGGCAATGGATGTGCACATTTCTTTTCTATGTTTATCCTTATGTTGCTGCTATGATTATGGAGCACACTTACTTGTACATGTGTCAGACTCTCTATACATGCCCATCTTCTTGCTGGTTTTGACAGATTGGAGAAGTTCAGTGCTGACATCACCTTTAAGATACAGACCATGTGACAATGATTAATTACACACAGACTGGCTGATTACTGAACTGTTCATTAATGAGTCTAAATGTAGTGGACTTACAAATGTTGCATCACTAGGTCAGATGACAATATATGAAATACTGCAGTGTATTTTAAATATTTCAGAAATAACAAATACCATCGCCTACTACTATTACATTGCAAGTTTTCCTTTCAGTTGGTTGTCAAGTATGTGTGATTGCTTTGCACATACTTTTGCTTCAGACAAAGATCAGTGTCTGCTAATTGTATTAATTTTCTATTCTATCAAGCACAGATAATGTTATCATCACCACACACATCTCAAATTCTCATGTGTGCTTCTTCCTACTGTACTATTATACTTAATAACATCGGAATTATTCTCTCAATAATGGCAATAGTAAATTCTCCTCCTTGTGGGAGACTTGTGGTGCCTGTCCTGTGCTATACTGTGTGAAACCTCTGCACAGATACTTCTCTGTTCCGCCGTGGGACTGTGTAAAGGACAGAAAATGACACTCAACTCCAGCATCAGGTTACTGAGCAATTTTTCAGGTTTTCTAAAGATTTTTCAATGCCCATAATTGTTCATTGTCCTCCTGATAAACACAGCACTGGGCACACATCTTGCCCAGATGGGTCCTAGAAGCCTGAAGTAGCTGAAGATTTATAGGCTTATATATGCTGTCCATGCAGCCCCATAGATTGAGATTATACCTCACAAACAAAAACATTTGTGAATGCAGAGCCTAACAACTCTGGTCATAATGTAGGCCAGGCCTTCTGCTGTATGCTGCTAATCTGTTTGTCTTTTTTTCCTGAACCTCTTTATTGTCTCTTTACTCATTTCAAAAGATAATTCCAACTAGAGACCATCTTGCGACGGGATCACACCAGCCAGGGGCGTAAAGTGTTACTTCCTACCCCTCTACTTCAAGTGATCTTGGTTTTGGTGATATGTGTTGAAAGCTAATACAAGTGATTTTCTTTGTAAATTAGCCCACTGTTGTGTTTATAGGGGAACATCATTTTTTGGAGGGCTTCTTACCAGATACCATGAAGTCAACTTGCTGACATACTCCAGTGACTGCAGGCCTGGGAGAGTTGGGCAGGATGGTGACTCTCGCTGTCTCCAACTGCAGGACATCTGCAACCCTCTTACGGAAGTCATATCTGGGCAAAAAGAAATAAAATATCAACTTTGTAATATAATAATTATCGCAAGATACTAGGATAAACATTTTACATTATAAACGGTGCATTTCCTCGTATCCAATCCAGATATCAAATGGTGCAATGAACTTCAGAGATTGTAATGCATAAAGTTACATATTGTACGTTTAAGTTTTACTAAGAAATCTTAGTAAAACTTAAACGTACAATATGTAACTTTATGCCGCTAGGGGTCGTGCGCTTGCGACCTACAAAGAACAGCTACAAATGTATTCACTGTACAGGATGTACCCTATTATACTTTATCAACAGGACGGATAAAGGATAGGTCAAAACTGCAATAACCCACCCACAAATAGTCATATCAATAGTCATATAAACAAAGCATCAGGCTGTCTGAGATTTCACATAAACAACAGTTAAAGATAGGTTGTTTTTGTTTTGTTTTTTGTATTTATTGTTTTTTGTTTTTTCTCCCTTGTTCATCTGGCGTCATGGCTCACTTAATGTTAAGGACTTGAATAACACATTGAAAAGAAAATAGTGTCTTATATTCAACAATTACAGGTAGATATTGCTTTTATACAGGAAACTCATCTAAAAAACAATTCTGTTCTTAAACGAAGTTGAATGGGACGGCTGTACCACTCATGGTTTAATGCCAAAGCCAGAGGACCAGCAATCCTTATACACAAAAATGTTGCATTTCAAGCAGAGAAGGGGATTGCTGATACTAATGATAGATTTAATATTGTGACTGGGCAGTTATTTTCCCTCCTTGTCTTTATTGTCTATATCTATGCTCCAAATTCTGATAATCACATTTTCTTAAAGAGACTATTTTCTTCCATACCTGACATTAACACATAATATCTGATTAAAGGAGGTGACTTTAATTGTGTACTCAACACCACACTGGATAGATCCTCAAATAAACCTCAGCGTCTATGTGAATCTGCCAAAATGATCAAGGAATTCTGTGCACAGACTGGTCTTTCTGACATCTGGAGGTTTAACTATCCTAACAAAAAAGGCTTCTCTTTTTTCTCCAGGGTCCATCATGCTTACACCCGCATTGATTATTTTCTTTTAGATAAAAGATTATTAGGAAATATAGTGTGCAGATATTACACTATTTCTGTCTCAAACCGTGGTGTACTCTCCTTTAAAATGGCGTTACCTAATTGTTTCAAATCATCACGCCATTGGAGAGTTAATCCACTCCTACTAGCTGATGAGGAATTCATAAATTTTATCTCCTCCAAGATTCAATTCTTTTTAGAAATCCCAGAGATTTCTCATTTGATCCTGTGGGAGACAAAGCTTTTCTTAGAAGGCAAATAACTAGATATTCTTCTAGAATGAAAAAAAATAAGAATGGCCAAACTTGACAACATTTCTCAAGCTTTGGCTAGTATTGATGAACGTTACTCCTCATTCCCAGCTCTAGCTCTTTATAAAGAAAGACTACGCCTACAAGCAGAATATGATTCACCACAGACAAGGCTACATATCTACTCACAAGGGCCCAATATAATATTTAATGAATCAGGTGACAAGGCTGGTAAGTTGTATTATGCATCCCTTTTCCTCCTGCTCCACAAAGCCAATTCTCCTCAAATTCCAAAAGGCATTACATCCATTTCCAATCTCTTTATTGATGGCAGCTTTGGATCATTTGCACAAATTTCTCAGAAGTTTGACCTGACAAAATCTCACTTCTTTAGATGTCTCCAAGTAAGACATTTTGTACAGAAAAACATTGCATCCTTCCCATATTTTCCTAACTCAACAAAATATATAACATAGGTATGGTTGTGTTTAGACATTTTAATGCAGAAATGTTACATATTGTACATTTAATGATCATGTTTGTTAGATGTATCATAAATTTCTGTTGCTGAAGATTAAAAAATTATCAAGTCAATTTGAGTTTATGTGAATAGTAAATGCTGAATGGTTAATTCATTCATATATGTTAACTCATGCCAAACTAGCTGGAATCCAGTTAAAGGGCCTTTGATCAGCCTCTTGGTTTTAATCTAATTTCTTAGTCAGATTGAATGACCCTACAGTCAACAGAAAGAATGTTTTTGATGTTGTTACACTCATTATCAAAATGTACATCTTACAACTTAACAGACTGAGATGCAAGACCATAGACCATAATAGGTGTTGCATCAGTAATGTCACCAAATGGTTTCTGCACTGTTGTGTTGGTAGTTTACAACCAGAAGTGACAACATTTTAACAAAAAGGAAGGAGCTGAGAAGTATGTTCTGATTTCTTTAAAGGTTATTTTTAGCAAAAGGGCCGCAGGTAAGAATCAAACCCCGGGCCCTCTTTGTCAAGGAGTAAACCTCTATAAATGGGCGGCCGCTCTACCAACTGAGGTATCTGGGCACCCGAGGATGTTGACAGATCAATGTGAAGCCAAACACCAACAGATTCCCGCTTTATTGTCTATTTAAATTAAATTGGACCATATTTTACAAATGAACATCATGCTATATTAAAGAAGACTTAAAACTAACAATTGAAACCAAAAGCTTCTTAGGAAAATGTTTTACTTTTTTGTGATTAAATATTTTTATCTTATTTAAACAATTAACAAACAATACACTTGGACATTGGAACGCGTCCCAGGACCAAAAAAAAAAACAGAGAGGAAAGACAGGGAGAGGGGAGACCCAACAAAAACACAACAGCAGGCATGGAGATTGCAGCTCACCAACAAGACACAAACAAAGGCGGACGAAAGGTAGGCAATTGCCTTAGGCCCCAAGCTACCAAGGGCCCCGTAAAACGCCTCATAAACTTATGGTTACGATTTGTTGTCTTACTTTTCACCAATTAATTATATCTCTAAACATTGATACGCTAAAGTGCTGCAGCAAAGTCAGACAGTTTCCATCTGATTTCAGCCGCCTTCAAGCTGGACAGGAAGTGACAAAAACACTGTGGTGCGATTCCGATTTAATAAAATGTTATCAGACCCCCATATCAGCTTGTACACACTCTCTAGTTGTTTTAATTATGACAGAGTAGCTCTCAGAATGTTCTACATGCAAACTGTTGCTGATTTTAATTAACAGACTGTAGATGATCCTTGATCTGAACGGATTTAGTCTCTCTGACTTCTAAACGTCATTATCAGCCACACAACGTGTGTTCTGTACAGAATAAGCCTTTAAAGCAGACAAATAGCAATTAAAATCCCTTCGATTCAAAATTAATAAGAAGTTTATACAAGACGTCATCATGTTGAGTCGATTGTGAACCAATCAGCTGTTAAATCAGCTGAGAGGCCGGCGTTTCCCAGCATGCTCTGGGTCCGCCTGGCTCTTGCAGTCGGTGAAAAGCAACTGCGCTGCCTGCTTACGTGTGCATGACGTCAGAGCAAGTCGGGATCAAGTCGGACACAAATCTAACCGGCATGCAACGGGCACCGATCGCCGGTGATCGATTCTGCGCGGACCTGGCTCATCTCAAACGAGCCTTATGCTAACACTGATGAAGAGTAGTGTCAGCCCAGGTTGCTCTAGCGATGCGGGGGATACATACAAGACAACCTTACAGGATCCTTTGAATGGAGATGGTTAGGGAACTGCTGCTTTCACTGTCCTTGATGATAACTATGGCAATGACAAAGATGGTGACACACGTAATACTCAGCAACTAGACCCCGTGAGTAGCAGTCACCCTATAATCAATGTGCTATGATTGAAGATGATCCAGCACTCTGGCCAAAACAGCTGTCAGACAGAGAGCACTTCTTTCTTAGATAAATAAGGACTGAAAAGGGAGAGAACAAGGGTTGTGGAGGGCCCCATGCCTGTGTTTGCCTTAGGCCTCAAGATGACTAAATCCGCCTCTGGACACAAAAACAGACACACGCAAATGCAGTCAAACAAACAAACAAGCAAACAAAAGACATTGACAGAGAGACGGACACAAGACACATGAGACCGAACACATGCACAGACAGAAGCAAGGAGGCAAAAGCTCAAGTCTACAACATGGACTTCAAGGACTAAGCAATGCTGAGCCAAGAGTCCAAAGAGAGCTCCATATACACTATATGATATCCAAAAAGGAAAAGGTCCATGTACAAGTCATGAGGTGCATTTTCACGGGGATGAGATATGTCCTATGAATGAAATTGTAGTGAATTTGTTGATAGTCTGGATTGCGAAATACTTGGAATATGGAATGTTAGACCATACATCATGCCAGCCGAGATCAAGGCCTGGGCAATCACGTGCCCAGATCCTTTCAATAGGAAGACCAGAGCGGCCAGATACCACCACAACTAGTAAAGCCTAGACAACATTCCACAGTTTTAAGGCTGCACAGTAAATAACTTCCAAATAGGATGAATGGGCAAAGGCCTCTGTCAAGGGACACCGTGTGCCTTGAGTCCCGACCTTAACTGCAGGTAAAAGAAAAAGGAGGAATGTGGTAGATTGAATGTGTTCTACAAGTTAGAGAATGGTAACAAGCCAACCTTGCTAAAAATGCTGTATTATTAAACATAGCGGGAAAAAGTTTGCCAGTTACAAGCTACACAGCAGTATGTTTCCGCTAATCTCCAAGTCTTGATAAGATGAGAAATAATGGGGCCAAAGCGTAGTTGGCACTGTTTGTTAGAAACATTGGCAAAAAGAACGTCATGGAGTGACCAAAGCTCTGTCATGGCATCTTCTAAGGTACACCAGCAAACAGATGTATCTGGATTAAACCAGGTGAGAAGGGGCCTCAATACGAAGGACCAGAAATAGTGTTTAAAGTTGGGAACTGAGAGGCCACCATCCTCTTTCCTTCTCTGTAGAGAAGACATCTTGAGTTGCGTCCGCTTGCGTTTCCAGATTAATTTAGATACTGCTGATTGTAATTTACGCTAGTAGCCATCAGGAGGGGAGCGAGGTAGCATAGAGTTCACAAAATTAAACCTGGGTAAAACCTTCATTTTAACCACTGGGATACGGGCTTGAATAGATATGGGGAGACCCATCCATTTTTCCATATCTTTCAAAATGTTTTTCAATGCAACATGATAGTTATGTTTAACAATATGCTTTAAGCAGGGAAATACCTCAATGCCTAAATATTTAAACTGCTTAACAATGGGGATGTTATCAGAGATGGTTAAGTTGCGGGCAGAGTCATTTAAATGAAATAGTGCAGATTTTGAAGCCTGATACGAGAGACTGAGAGGGGTGCCACTGTGGAGTCAAACCAGGTAAGGAGGGGTCTTAACACAAAGGACCAAAAATAGTTTAAAGTTGAAAATTGAAATGCCACCATCCTCCTTCCTCTTCTGTAGAGTGGACATCTTAAGTCGCGGTCACTTACCTTTCCAGATAAATTTAGATACTGCAGATTGTAATTTATGACAATAATCAGAAGGAGGGAAGCGAGGTAGCATAGAGCTCACAAAATTAATCCTCGGTAAAACATTCATTTAGACCACAAAGATACAGGATTGAATAGATATGGGGAGACCCACCTAGCTTTCCATATCTTTTAAAACATTGTTCAGGGCAGCAGAATAGTTATTCTTAATATTCTAATTTAAGCAAGGAAAACCCTTAAAGGCCTAAATATTTCAACTGTTTAACAATGTGCTTAAAATTAGATAGAATACGGGTTTAAGGAACACTTAAGGAACACATGCATTGGCTTTACTTTTCAGGCAAGACACTAATTTTGGAATGTGTTGTTATCCACAAGACAATAGATCTCTAGGTTCTGCTCAGGGTAATTATTGAACATTTTCCAAAGTATTCTGCTGAAAGGGTATATTCCTATTAATATGATTACATTTTATTACACACACCTGCTGAAGTTAGTCACAGTGGAAAAGGTCTGCCCTGCTGAAGGGGATTCTGGGAGGATGTCGGCACATGCGATGATGCTGTCTCCATTCTTCAGCTGCACAGATCTGTGGACCACTACAAACACATATAACATTATGTTTTATTAAAACCTTTAACTCACATCACTGCTAAATACATTTGAATTTTTTTTATCAGTGTGGTACCTGTGTTGTCTCCAGAGAGCTGGATGTTGCTGTCAGTGAAGAGCTGTCCCTGAGTCAGGCTTACTGGGCCTTGTCTTTCAGACACCTCTCCCACCACACAGCTTAGCTGGTTTAATAGTGAACAGCTGGAGCTCTGAAGGGGGAATAGAAAGAAGGAAGTGGTTTACACATCAACCACAAAAGTGAAATTGAAAGGCAACAGTGATGGTGCAATGGTTCCTTCCCTGCACTGCTTGAAAGTTTTGTCCAACACATAATAGGACTTAGAACCGTGCTTGATTGGGGTGAACACAAATGTCCATCTCCAGACATTGAATATTAACAAAAAAACATTTGCATTAGAAATGTTCAATTTAATTTCTAAACCATAAATCCAATTAAGAAAGCTTTTCTTGCAAAAGTCCAACTAATTTTACAAATTACTATAGATTCTATAATTAGGAGTAAAAACATTTTGATTATGATGTCATACAAGCACAAACAAAACAATTTGATAAAATTGGGAAGAAATACTAGCCTGACAAGCCAGACCCACAACAAGTTGTTGCAGCAGGGTGCATCTAGATTTCTAGGCTAAAGAAATACATTACTTTTTTAAGAGATTGAACAAAGTTACACAACTGGCCGAAAAAAAGTAAATAAAATTTCCTTCTATTTTATTCTATGCCACGTAAAAATCTACATTCAAATTAAATACTTGCAAACAGGTCTGCAATGAAACTCAGCATAATATCCGAATTGAAACCACAGAAATAAAGATGCCCCAAAAAGTCAAGAATGCTAAAACACTGAATAAGAAGCACACTGCTGATTTAGCATCTTCATTACTGTAAGTACTAGTACAGTATCAGCCTTCCAGAGCAGTTAACTTTGAGAATCAGTAGAATAAGAAACAGGCTGGTCTTACCATTGATGTCATGTTGAAGGGATTGAATGTGCTTCCCACACCGCTGCACTGACTGGTGTCGGTGACCCGATTCCTTGTGATAAACATGGATGCCACACTTGGCTGGGGAGGGGGTAATACAAGTGTGAGTGTGTACACATATTGTCAGGTTTATGTGATTTCAATGGCTCTCGTAAATCCAGAGAGAAACCTACACCCCACAATGAACACGTGATTTATACAAATTTGGAATCTCTTCCTGATCCCTGATCCTGCTGCATTCAAAGGCAGTTCTACATATTTATAAATGCTATTAATTGGCCTTTTACGTGATTGTACTTACAATTTGTCCTCTCGATGATTGAAGGGTCACCTCCAGTGTGATATCACTGCTACTCCCATCAGGAAATATCTGCTGGCGCTGGGAGAAAGAACATTCAACATGTCCAATATGAGTAGACAGAGAGACGAGAGATGAAACAAGCGCTGTCAAACTCTCATCATAAATACTTCCACCAGAACTGGGTGTTTATTTTGCTGAAAAAATGATCAACAGTGGGGATTTTGCATTGTAACATGTCAAGTCATTGTTATACTCAATCTGTGACTATTAGTTAAATCTGCCTCACCAAATTGAGTGACAATGTTTATTCCCCACACTATGCTTGATAATAGCCTCTTAAGAGATACAGTATTCCAAGCTCTTATCCAAAGATGTTGTGCAGAGCTCAGTATGGGGCCTCTGGAGGAAGGCTGACAGAGACAGCTGTTCCCTTGGGGAGCTTCCTAGTTCAGGGGGCCTGTATGTTTGTATGTATGCAAACAAATGCTAAGCTAAGCTAAAGATCCCGCCCCTGCTTCCCATGGCTCTTGATGCAACCCGCCACAGGCATAATTAATTCACTGTCTGTCCAGTGTAGCAGAAATACTTGTCATGTTTTTGTGGCAGCTTCAATTATTTTATTTTTTATTGAACCTTTATTTATTCAGGTATCCTAATAAGTTAGCAGGAGCGAAAACCATGTATGTGTTCTTTGGCTGTCAGAGACAACCATTGGATTCTGATTCATACAATTGGCTGCTGTTATGTGGACATCTCAAAACTTTTGGGTGATTTTCAAGTTTGTGATATCTGACCTTCATGATTGAGAAAACACTTCAAAACCAATTTCAAAATGTCAATGTTGAAAATGATCACATTGTTACCACAGTTATCACATGTTTTGACATTTCCACCATGGCATGGTTTAGCAACCGGAGATTTGGCAAAAGAAATTGGGCAGTTGAGTTAAGATTACTGCAATTACTGGTGTGAGCCACCCTCCTCCCTCCCACTCGTGCCTTCAGGAATTTTGGACAGGAGGACATCATTTTCCAAAACTGGCCCCTCATCCCCACCCGTATCCTTTGACCCACCCTGAAAATTGTATGTGTTGAACAAAATAGACAGATTAGCATAAATACTTACTACAGGCTAAGTATAATACATTGGCATTTAGAGGAAAAGACTGTCGTTAGTTCTTACTAGTTTGACTGTCCCAGTCACTGTGCCATTGAAAACAGCTTTGGCAAAGATCCATTGTCCATCTGTATCTCTGCCAGCTAAGACATCTGCACACTGCATTCTGTACAGAAAACACACACACACATGCATGTACACACATGCACAGAAAGACACAAAAACCAAACCAGTTAACATTGTAATTTGCAATATTTTTCTGAGTCATTCTCAATGAAGGAGGAAGATATAAAGCATGGATTGGCTGTCTGTCAACAAGACTCAAGGTGGTGAAGCTTGGTTGTCTGTGATCAGTGACTACTCAAACTTTACAGTTGCTAGAATTTATGCCATTCTGTATGTTTCTGTATGCATCTGTATTAAATATAATGTATATGAAAGTAAAAAAGTAGTAACAGTCCTCACCACTTCTTGTTTAGATATTGGAACATGTGGTAATCTCAGAAGTGATATATTTAGTCATATCTACTCTCTTCAGTTTAACGTTCTGTTGTTTACTTTCTCTCTAAAAAGAACAAACACATTCATTAACACAGGATCTCACCTTGATCCGTTAGAGTAGTGAATAACCAGCGACCTTCCAACTATGCTGTAGGGTCCAGTTAATGGCATGTCAACGTCCATGTATGCAGCTTGAGTCTGGTTGAGGCCATTTAGGTTGCCAAACTTCCCGCTGATGTCCCCAATCTCATATTGATCCACTGTGCCAAGTCCAGGTGCAGGGCTGTTTGACACGTTCCAGGCTAACGGGTTAAAGTGGCCCTGGATGTTTGCGTTGGAGCAGGGCTCTGCACTGCCAGGTTTGATGGCCAGTGCGTGAATATGGTAACCCCCAGCTAAGGACTTCAAGTTTATCAGGGATACGTTTATAGTTGTGGGGCCTTGTGGGAAAGACTGGGAGAACCGGACCTGTCCACCAGGCGTCTGGAAGCCAAACCAGGTACCTAAGCCAGCTTTGGGTATCCGCACCATTGTGACGTTGGCACAAGCAATCCTTGGCCCTCCTCTATTTGCTTGATGGATAACCACAGAACGACCAATAATGCCTGAGTCTGACAACCAGGAAGTGACATCAGTGAAAAAGTGTTTTGCTTCCACTCCACCCACTCTGGTGCCAAGGTTGATGGTGCTGTGTTTGCTAGAAAGGTCTCCCACCTCGCAGGATAAGGGGCTGGTGGGGCTACAGAGGAGGTCATAGCTGCTGTCTCCTGTGTTAATGTCAAAGGGGTTCCAGTGTCCTCCTGTTGTGCTGCAGCGCCTTTCATCATCATCCCTCTCTGAGCTGATAGGGAAGATGTGAACATGCCAGTTGTGGTTTATGGTAGGTGTTTTTGAAGGATTTCCATATGAGAGATCCGTGAAGATGGATACGTCAGACACAGGGTTGTTCGTTAGCTGGGTGAACCAGGTCTCACCAACCACAAGGCCCTGAAATGTGGCTCTGGCTACTATTACTTCACCGGGATAGCTGATGCTGGCGCAAACATACCTGGCACCATCTGTTTGGTGAATCACAACTGAGCGACCTACGATGCTGTTCTGTCCAAACAGAGGGAGGCTGAAGTCAGTGAACATCATGTCCACCTCGTTTTTATTTGCAAGGGACATATGCTTGCTGCTAAGGTCACCGATTTCATACATGTCGTGGGTTGAACCTGGCACTCTTGGGTATGTCGAGTCACTCGTGTTGACACCAAATGGATTCCAGTGGCCACCCACATTATCATTTGAACACCGGCTTGATGAAGGCGACCTGACTGATGGGACGGGAAAATTGTGAACATGGTAAGGGCCAACTCTGCTCTGTAAGTTAGTCAGGTTCACCATCAACTCTGTCACATCAAATGGGGAAGCCTGGCGGAAGATAAAGTATCCCTTGATCTCTCTCATATTGACAACAGCGTTCACCTGTTTCTCTAGCACATTATAGATCTGCGCACAATGGTAACTTGACCCCATGCGGAGGAGAAGAAAGCGATTGTTGATGTTGAAGCTTTTCAGGTCCAGACGGGATTTCTCAGGTTGTAAAGGGGTTCCGACTTTTACGACACCCAGATTGATCAAAGCTGAGGGATCTAAGCTTCCAAGAAGAACACTACAGCTTGCAGCAGTACTGGTTGATCCAAAAAGAGTGACATTGGTTTGTGAGGCATTGACCTGATTGATTGTTTTTAGGTCTGCAAGCAGCCTGGGATTGGTCTGTCCTCTGTTTAAGCGCATGTACACATTACCCGCGATGGGTCCAAAGAACCTGGCCTGAAAAGTCATTTGTGTTTGACCTTGACTTATGACCGTGCATACTTTAGTGTAGTTACATGTCTGCAAAGTCAGCGAGAAGTCATCCAGGTTTAAGATGTTTGGCAAGTTTATGGTGAAGTTTGACGAAGGATCAGCTGTGAAGGTGAATACGCTGGGGCCAATATTTGCTTCAGAACAGGGCTGAGCAAAATGGCCATACATGACAGGGAACTCGCTAATGTAGAAGTTAAGTGAACCGCAGGATCCAGCGCCAGACACATTGACAGTCGCCACCTGGGAGGTGGAGTTAAAGTGCACCTGTCCTGTGACACCTCCCATATTTAGAGGTGCCAGATACTGAACACAGGAAACAAAATCTGAAAAGGATGACAAGAAAAAGGTGATTGTGGTATTCTGGGTTCACACGCTTGATAATGTGCAACCCTGCTCAACAAAGAGAATGCTAATGTTGGATGACCCTGCAATTACCCAATAGTAACTGTGCACATTACAATATGGTTATAGTTTACAAAAAACATTTAATTAAAAATGCCCTTCAGCCCTCTACTTGAAATAATTTGCGTCTAATATGGTTAAACATTCTTAAAACGAAATGCAATCCTTCTTCCTGATTACAAAAAAATCCAGAATTTTCACAGCAATAAATTGGACCCAGTGGTCACAGTCAGATTAAAAGTGACACAGTAGCACTTATTAATCAAATTACATTCAATGTCGTGACAAAGTCGCAACAATAGAGGTTATTAAGCATTAAGCCAGGATGGAATAAATATGTAGCAGTTCATCATGCTGAAGCTAAGGTTGCATTGGACGCCTGGGTTGGGCCTGAAATGGGCCAGCCCAAAAGTTACAGTTCTTCTTCCTATTTGTTCTTCTGGCTTTATGTCTCATGGGGTGTTGCCAGACTCTCTGTTGTCCATTACCTTGGTGCCATTAAGGACAAAGTGGGAAAGGTGGGGAGTGTTGATGATTATAGACCTATTGCTTTAGCTAGTGTATCATCAAAAGTCCTGGAAAGAATTTAATTAGATAGGTTGTGTGTTTATTTGTATAGTTCAGATAACCAGTTTGGTTTCAAGGCCAGGCATGGTACTGATCCATGTATCTATGCACTTAAGGAAATGGTAGACATCTACAGAAGACAAAAATCCTCTGTTTTTATTGTTTTTTTTGATGCCTCCAAGGCTTTTGACCGAGTTAACCACCACAAGCTGTTTTTAAAATTGAGCCAAAGAGGGGTACCAAATAGTATAATTAGAATCCTGGCTTTTTGGTGTTCCAATCAGAGCATACAGATCAAATGGGGGGATGTATTCTCTACTCCGTTTGGTGTTGGTAATGCCGTTCGTGGGGGGGGGGATACAATCACCGGCCCTCTTTAATATTTACATGGATGACCTGTGTGACCCGCTAAGACAGTGTAAGACAGGATGGATGATTGGTAACATCCTAGTGAACCATCTCATGTGTGCAGATGACTTGGCTGTTCTCTCCTAGCAGTGCAGGGTTTCAGGAGCTGTTGAATATATGTTCCAATTATGGTGTTGAATATGATGTGAAATATAATGCCAAAAAGAGTTTGGTTATGATCTGTAGAGTGAAAGAGGATAAGGACCTTATTTTTCCATCTTTTCATCTATCAGGGCAAGTGCTAACTGTTGGTTGTAAAATTAAGTATTTGGGTCACATCTTAACAGATCAAATGTCAGATGATGAGGACATGTAAAGGCAGCGTTGCATGTTATACAGGCTAACATGCTTGCCAGGAAGTTCTCCTGGTGTTCAGATACTGTCAAGATAAACCTCTTTAAAGCATATTGTACTGCCTTTTACACTGACCCTTGTGGGTCAAGTTCAAAAAAGCAAGTTTCAATAAGCTGCAGGTCGCTTATAATGATTGTTTGCGCGATCTACTCAGGAAACCAAGGTGGTGTAGTGCAAGTTAATTGTTGTCAAGCAGGAGTTATTACATTCTCTGCTTTACTGGAGAATCTGATGTATAAATGTATTGGTCGCGTGAATTCTTCTTGTAACTCTGTCATTTCACATCTGATTGACCCAAGGTTCAGTGCTTTGCGGTACCAGTCACTCTTATGGGATTATTGGTATAGCTGCCTTATGTAATTAGTGTCTGTCTTGTGTATCTGTATCTTTTTTTTGTTGTTGTTGTTTTTTGTGGATAATAATTATATATATATATATATATATATATATATATATATATATATATATATATATATATATATATATATATATATATATATATATATATATATAATAAAGGCTATCATTAATAACACATACATATTCCTCTGCCTAGAACCTGTCCACGGTAAACAAACGGGTCCGTCTCACTCATCAATGATTCATGATGTTTCTCTCCAAAGGGAGTTGACTTTGAAGAAAAGTGGTTTCTGCTGTGGTGAAACATTAATACGTGTTTTACAGGATCCAGGGTGTTTCCACAAAAATATTCCACTCTTCCTGAAAATTAAATTATTTAAGGTACAAACGTTTGCATGCTTTCTGTAGTGGCTTTCGCTATGGAATGGCAAAGAGAAAATGGGTGATCAGAGTATTTATTCCTCAGGTCACCTGGTCACGGACCCCAGCTGCGTTCAGGGGCCACGGCCAATCAGAGTTTTTATGTAGGTGTGAACTACAGCATCTGTAGGCCTAGTTTTTAGACCTCCGGCCATTTTTCTCATATAGGTGTGACTTTTAGTCTTTTCCAGTTGCATGTAGGCCGCACTCTTTGTTTAAGAGTGGGACATGTAGGACATGTGCGTTTCCTTTGTCCCAGAGGTCACATGCGCTGACAGTGTTTAACCACACTACTTGGTCCCAACATCTCCTACTTTGCTAAAAGTCCATTCTCCTTGAATGTGACCTGGAGGTTTCCCCATCCAACACATTCCCACTCTCTCGTAAAATACGGACGCTTGGTCAGGTGCCTTGGTTGTTGTTATTGATGCTGAAGGTCTCCTTTACCGTCAAATAACACACGCTTGGTCGTCTCCTTTAGCTTCAAACGCTTGGTCGGGATTATGGGCGTCCCTTTTGACGTACCCTTTCTGTTAGGTTAAGGAAAAGCTTGTGGGTGGGCTTACGGTTCCATGACTAGCGGTAACGGGACTGTTGTGTTAAGGGAAAAGTCGTGGATGGGCTTACAGTTCAGTGACATGCGGGAATAACGGGACGGCTGGGTTTGGAAAAAGATCGTGGCTGGGCTTACAGTTCCATGACTCACAAGAACAGGATGGTTGGGTTCAGGGAAAGGTTGTGGGTGGGCCTGTGGTTCTGTGACATATGGGAATAACAGGCCGGTTAAAGAAGAAAGCAGCTTCCCTGGGTGAAAGTCCTGTGTTTGACACACCCGCCACCCCGACCAACCTCAGTACTCTCTAAACCCCGTCTAGATGCGGCTCTCCCCAGTACGTTCTACACACACGCCGAAGGGTGCCTTTTTTCGTCGCATCACACACGGACAGCCACTGTCCAAACGTCCATATTTTACGAATTTGGAGTGAGAATGGGTTGCCCCATCACACTTGTTAAAGCTGCATATCAGACCATTATTGGTTTCCAAAAGTTCTGATGTCACCATACCATGTTTACACTTGTTAAACTGAGATTACTCCATTAAGCAGGTGATGGTGAAAACAGCCTTCATGTGTCAAACTCTGCACACACTACTATTAAATGGATGTTATGTAATACATACATGTGCATCACCACCATCCATCAACCTCTGTGTCATTGATATTTTTCTTTAGTACTACGTCTGGGTTTGCGGTATATTCTTGGGTTTTCTCCAGTAAAATCTTTACCGGTTCAATCAGCAAAACAAAGTGGCTGAGAACGATGACATTGAGGTTGTGCGCTAGCCGTAATGGCGGTGGAGAAAGATGCAAATCCAGAAGTTAAAACTTGAGCAAGAACAATCTTTGCTAAATTTTGTTTGTAGCCATGATGTTGTGGCTTTCCTCCCCACAGGGTTTGGGAAAATATGATGCTCCAGCTTCCTCCGTTAGTGGGGAAGGAGTTGGCTAAGGCGAACACTAGCGATGCTAAGCCGACATCACAACCAAACGTTAGCGATTGGTTATGGCAGATCCAGAGTGGCTCTGGGCAGATCCAATAGTTTTAAACTTCAACAGAGTTCCCGTCTTTAGCACTTGTCAATGGAGAGTGGCCAGACTCTCTGTACAAATGAAATGTACGAGAGTCTGGTAGGAACAGGCCACTGGCAAACCTGACTGAGAGCAAGGAAATATGTGTGCTCGCTGCTGAAAATTCTCATTTGAGACATTTGACATATACACTCACCGGCCACTTTATTAGGTACACCTGTCCAACTGCTCGTTAACACTTAATTTCTAAGCAGCCAATCACATGGCGGCAACTCAGTGCATTTAGGCATGTAGACATGGTCAAGAGAATCTCCTGCAGTTCAAACCGAGCATCAGTATGGGGAAGAAAGGTGATTTGAGTGACTTTGAACGTGGCATGATTGTTGGTGCCAGAAGGGCTGGTCTGAGTATTTCAGAAACTGCTAATCTACTGGGATTTTCACGCACAACCATCTCTAGGGTTTACAGAGAATGGTCCGAAAAGAAAAACATCCAGTGAGCGGCAGTTCTGTGGGCGGAAATGCCTTGTTGATGCCAGAGGTCAGAGGAGAATGGCCAGACTGGTTCGAGCTGATAGAAGGGCAACAGTGACTCAAATAACCACCCGTTACAACCAAGGTGGGCAGAAGAGCATCTCTGAACGCACAGTACGTCGAACTTTGAGGCAGATGGGCTACAGCAGCAGAAGACCACATCGGGTGCCACTCCTTTCAGCTAAGAACAGGAAACTGAGACTACAATTTGCACAAGCTCATCGAAATTGGACAATAGAAGATTGGAAAAACGTTGCCTGGTCTGATGAGTCTCGATTTCTGCTGCGACAGTCGGATGGTAGGGTCAGAATTTGGCGTCTACAACATGAAAGCATGGATCCATCCTGCCTTGTATCAACGGTTCAGGCTGGTGGTGGTGGTGTCATGGTGTGGGGAATATTTTCTTGGCACTCTTTGGGCCCCTTGGTACCAATTGAGCATCGTTGCAACGCCACAGCCTACCTGAGTATTGTTGCTGACCATGTCCATCCCTTTATGACCATAATGTACCCAACTTCTGATGGCTACTTTCAGCAGGATAATGCGCCATGTCATAAAGCTGGAATCATCACAGACTGGTTTCTTGAACATGACAATGAGTTCGCTGTACTCAAATGGCCTCCACAGTCACCAGATCTCAATCCAATAGAGCATCTTTGGGATGTGGTGGAACGGGAGATTCGCATCATGGATGTGCAGCCGACAAATCTGCGGCAACTGTGTGATGCCATCATGTCAATATGGACCAAACTCCCTGAGGAATGCTTCCAGCACCTTGTTGAATCTATGCCACGAAGAATTGAGGCAGTTCTGAAGGCAAAAGGGGGTCCAACCCGTTACTAGCATGGGGTACCTAATAAAGTGGCCGGTGAGTGTAGTGTAATAATGAAAGCAGTTGAGGTGGCGTGATGTCATGCACACACACGTAACTTTTAGCCTAGTTTTTGGACTAGTTAATACTAGCTATTAGTTATTATTAGTTAGAATAGTTATTACTAGTAATTACTAGTATTTACTGAAGAACTATGAAAGGTATGAAGAAGTTACATTAACTAATTTAACAGTATTAAATAATAACAAGTAATAATAAACTTAGTTTCAAAGTGAAAGATTTAATTAAAGGAGCAGTATTATAATAATTAACTAAAACTGAAAATTAAACGCAATGAAAAATGTTTTTAGTAAACTGAAACTAAATAAAACCAAAACTCAATAAAAAAACTTAACTTAAACAACATTGCCTGAAAAAAACTAATAGTAACAGAAAAATGTAAATCAAAATAATTTGTAAGTGACACAATAGTCAACATAAAGTGGAAATGAGGTTGAATGCACCGTTTAGTTTCTATTCTCATGTTATATTCTAAATATACAGCGGCCACTTTCATTTCTTCAATGTGATTCTGCCTGTATGGCATTTGAAGTGAAATTTAAAAGTGGATAAACTTTCATAATATGACTACAGTCTTGGTCTGAAATCATTTTCATTAGCTCTGTTTGGTTTGTCATTTGAATAATATTTTAAATAGATTGTCAGGACGATACAATAAGTTTGCAGTGTTTTTAAAAGCAAACCATTTGACTTCTAACTGATGTGTTTTGTAAGCTTTACGTTGTAAATGTTAGACACCTTGTTTATAGCAGACTATATCAACCTCAACAACATGGTTTTGATAGTCAGGCTATCAAACGGATCAAACCCCATTCTAAAAGTGTACAATATCAAGTCATGGACACAGACTTGGTATAAGTCAAGTTTAGAATGTTTGACTGTTAGATGGCTGGCCCCTCTGGTTAATCTTCATGTCTTGAATACTGTCCTGTGATACACCTCAGATTATGTGCAAGACAAAACAGAAGCTAAGGATTCCTTTTATAGTATTTATTCCTGTGGATTACAAATGATCAATATAAGTTGCAGTGCATGTTGGCCAAAATGTGAAAGCAATTTGATTGGTTATTGTGAATTTCCACATTAAATCAGCAAATGATGCATACTTAGGATTTACTGTTGTTGTGTACTTACTAACATCACATGTTTCTAATTTGATCATTTAGATTGTTTCAAGCCACTCCACATCATTGTGGGATACCCAAAGGGAGTTGCAACCTACTAAGGTTTCATCAATAAAACTGAGCTGCTGATGTGACGATAGGTCTCAAAACAAGTTAAGCATTAGAAATAAAAGATACCGTAACTCTTTGGCAATGTGCCGCTGAATTAAAGAGACCCTGCAGGCTTTCCTTCCAACTGAGAGAAGGAGTAGCTAACATCTACCAGAGCAAAAGAAACTACTCAGAAATGACCGTCTGTTGGCCGAAAACCCACAGACTCTCAATCATTCATGGCACATGGTCTTTTCAACTGCTAACTACATAAATCATTCATGAAGTCCATGGTGCACTTTAAGTAAAGGTCAAAGATTGTAAAAATACTCACCAAGTAAAGAAATCAGCAGGGCAGCTGCTGTCAGAAGGCACATGATGGCAAATGTGTAAAAGACCTACAGCAAAGAGGTCTATAAAAAAAAAGGTCTATATGGAATTAAAGGGAAAGGATTTTACAAAAAATTTCACTGAAGTCCTGCAGATCCTTAATGAAGGTGTAGGTAATATGAAAAAGCAGCTCAGTTACAGCAAGGATGAAGTGTGTGTGTTAAGTGTGTTCTCCAAGAGTGTGTCATGTGTGTGCAGCCTGTGTTGTGCTTCTGTTATTCAGCTGCTCTCTTTCTGTGTCATCCTGTGATTGGTCAACAAGCGACAATGTCTCACGTATTAAGTCAGCCAGGGGAGGGAGGAAAAATATTTGGCAGCCCCAGTGGAGGTGGCCCGTTCCCGCTCAGCTCATGCTCAGCTGAAGGCAAAATATGTACAAGAGAAAAAGCACTTGTTAATCATAGTTGGGCTGAATCAGTTTAAAATGCAAAGGAAACATTTAGTGGTTGTTCACAGAGCACACATTGTAACCCATTTAATGAAGCAATATAGACAAATTTAGATGATAGATTTACAGATGTTTATTTAGAATTTTGGGGGACTTAGAGAAAAGTCTACTTTCTCAGTTGGTTGAATTGAAAGTTACCTGATACTCTATATTTGTTAGTTGGTATTGTGCTTTGTAAGATCCAATTTCACTTAAATACATTGTGCTGTGTTGAGTTGATCCATTCTTTTATTTCCCCCTTTTACAACCCCTGTTTCTGCTTCTTCCACTTTCTGCTAGCAGAATATGCCTCAGTCCTTGTGACAGGGTTGAGGGGAAAAAAGGCGAGAGAAAATAGTAACTTGTTCTAAGAATATCAACCCATGGTCCATCATTGTGGGCTATTTGTGGTAGGCCACACAGCTATTTACACATATTGGAGGACCTGTGAAGTGGGTCAGGTCCTTCACTTGGCTTGTTTAAATCACTGATTGCTGCAGGAGCTGGAATTGTTATGTGTTCATGTACACACGGGTTTACCATGTTCATGCACGCATGCAGACAATAGACAGAGACAGCAAAATACTGCGACATATTGAAACGGAGTAGAAACATTACAGTACTAGACTGTTCTGTTAATGGTGATCTAGGAAAGCTTTAATGTTTCAAAATATATGGGAAAAATACTTCTTTAATTAAGTGACTTTGAGAGTATAATTATACATTACATGTACTTAGGTAAGGCTTTTATCCAATGTAAATTACAATAGGAAGGTTCAACCATATGGATACCACCCAACAAAATCAGGGGAGTACATAAAATTCATCAAATAAGCCAAAAAAACTGCTTCAAGTGCTACATTTTAGAAAAAAGAGACAAAAAGAGACAGAGAAAGGTAGGTGCAGTCAGTTGCAGATGCAGCGGATAATGTGTAGGGTTTCTGATGTCAGTGGGGAGTTTGTTCCACCATTGTGGAGTCAGGACAGCAAACAGTCGGGATTTTGTCGACCGGTCACTAGGGATGTAAATCTTCACTGGTCTCACAATTTGATTAGATTACGATTATCCTGTCAATGATTCAAATATATTTGATATCATGATGCATCAAAATGCAATGGGAAAATTCAGTCAGTATATTGGGAAATAAATGTATCTATCTATCTATCTATCTATCTATCTATCTATCTATCTATCTATCTATCTATCTATCTATCTATCTATCTATCTATCTATCTATCTATCTATCTATCTATCTATCTATCTATCTATCTATCTATCTATCTATCTGTCTATCTATCTATCTATCTATCTATCTATCTATCTATCTATCTATCCATCCATCCATCCATCCATCCATCCATCCTCAGCTTTGTGAGGTTGCTGCCCAACAAGAAACAAAATGTTGTTATGAGCTGCTTGTACAATCAGCCTATGTGGCTGTTTTCTGGGTGAGGACAGTCTGAATTTGGTACAAATAAGGGTTTATATTGTTGCTATAAATCCTACAAGTCCTTTACATGAGAATTGGCAGAGTAAACATACAAAAAGTCACTGGTCCCCAAACTTGTAAGGTAAGCCATGTGGCATGTTAATATTCTCTTTTTGGGAATAAGACTAACAGGAGGTGGCAGCTGCCTCTTCTTCAGTAAATTATAGGCTTTTAATATAAAAGCCTAAATCATATTTGCTCATAAAAGCCAAAAATGCAAATTGTAAATGTTACTATCTTAAAATAATGAATACAAGTGATGCTGGTGTCCTCAGGACAAAGATGTATAACATTTCAGTGTAATGCCCTAACAACCACTCAAGAGTGTCACATCCATGCCAGTGTCAAACACTCACAGTGTGTATGCAGAATTGGCTGAAATGATATAAATTTATTATAAAGTCCTCTTACAGAATAAAATATGTTGTACAATTATGAAAAATGCCAGCTGAGTAAAAACAGTATGGTGTTTTTTTCTGACAGATTGTATTTGATAAAAGAGACACTGGCACACCTTTTATATCAAACTCAAACATACTTTACACTAATCCATTTTAGAAACAAGAACCATGATGAAAAACAGTTAACAAAGAAAAAAGAGGGCTGTTCTTGCACTCATCTCAGCCTGCAGGTTGTATACACACCCTTATGACCGCTAGATGGAAGCAGTGCAGCATATTTGTATGAGTCATATTTATTCTTTTTTTGGATGCTATGTTGCCCGAGCCTCAACTAATTCATTCTTTCCACCAAAAATACATAATTACCCTTTACATCACGGTGTGAGTAATGCTAAAATTAAAATGAATGCTAGATAAAAGCTCATGAAAATGACCTATATAGCCTAGATCATGGATCTTCCAAAGGTTGTCTGGTAGCATTAGAGGGGCCTTCAAATTATTGTTAATTTTTTAAAGTTTAAAAAAAAAAGATTTAAAAGTCTTAACATGAATCCAATATATTATGAGAAAATATAAATCCACACTGCTAACTGGCCTATAGGTACGTTAGACACTTAGTTAGCCATCCACAGATACAGGATTAACTCTGCCACATGTATGTTTAACATTAAAACATGATTTATAAAATCATACCAGCAATTATTAGGCAATTTAATAGCATAGTATTCTATGCACTAAAAATGTATGTATAAAGGAGTTACGCCTACACGTTATTGTAGGCCCAGTTTAATATGCATACATCATTTTACAAAATATGTACTAGGGGGTGCTTAAAAATGTTGACAACAGAGTACACACTGGATATAAGCTGTAGATCTTTGATATATTTGCATGGGAGCGTGCCTATGTTCCCACAGCCCTATGTTCCCACAGCCCTATGTTCCCACATTTCCTTTTACATATTTTAGTATCAGATTTTATCCCCATTTCTCCCAATTTGGGGTTAGGGTTACCCTATAACCCTAACCTTGAAATGTGGAAATGTGGGAACATAGGGCTGTGGGAACATAGGGCCTTATTTTCAGTGAAAACAAAATTCGTAGAAATGTGGGACCACAGAGCTGACCCCATTTGCATACAGCAAATTAATTAAGTTTCTGCATTAATACTATACAGTATACTAATATTATATAGTATTGGTACTGTACAGAATGCTAAGTGTAGCCTGTTGTCCAACAGTATATTAATTGTCCAAAATATATTAATATTGTTTATAGTCTGTACTGTATAACATGTTCCTTGCTACTGCTAAAGATAGTCTTTCTGTCTGAACTGGGGCATACATAAATAATACACATCAACAACAGCCCGCCTGAGTCACGTGCGCTATGGTCTCAAGCAAGGGATTCGCGAAAAAATGTGCTGCCAGCTTAAATGAATTACTTTCCACTTCCTGCCATATTGTGAGCCCGCGGTTCCGCTTTCGCCGGCGTATAGAGCTATACAGCATGTGTTTGCAGCCTGAACTGTCTGAACTGTCCGCAGGGAGCGTGTTTAACACCATTGCGTTTATTAAAAGTCAGTGAAAGCGTTCGGACACGTAGTGCTTGAGCGGAACCGTTCAATTCAAACCGTGAAACAGATTTAGAAAAGGTCCGGGGGACACGTGTGTTAGGTCGTCTGTCAACTAACCCGAGCCTCAAAGAAGGAATGTGGATGATTTCATTCATTGGTCATTGATTATAACGGTAGGCGTTGCTTTGTGGTTGCATACTCCTTTGCCTTGTCTGCTTATAGATGTTTACCGGTGTTTCAATGAAAGATTCTGCGGTGAAACAAGTTCATGCGTCATACATGCTTCACAGCATTTTGTCTAGCAGCTTGTGAAAATATGCAACATTGTCCACACTTAGTTACCCAAACAGCTGCTGTATGGTTTACTTTAATCGTAAATAGCTAAATACGGTGAGAGTTGTTGTATTTGACAATTGAGGCACACTCTCCACAACGCATTGGCTTTATTCTTCTATCAGTTCTGTAGGCGTTATTTCATGTAGCTGTCATATTTTATCAGTGCTGTAAATAGTGGTGTAAATAGTGGAGGGAAAACAAAGCTCTATCAAAAATGTCCAGGTTTGCAGTGCTCTTTTTATGATAAGAGGTCAAAAGTCAGGGTTGGTTACGGTAACACTGCCGGTATCACTCGCTAACAGTGGCACATTTCCTAGACTAAGTATTAATACCAAAATGTGCCAATTTGTGGTGTTAAAGTGACAAGCAAGCACATTATATTATAACAACTCACATATTTCAACGAGATGTAGGGATGAAGAAAGCCTATTTAAAGCCCCTATGTGTGTATAGCATCTTCGGATTATCATTAGGATGGTAAGTTGTTGTGACCATTATAATGGTCACAACAACTTCTACCAGTATACTGTTCATTTTCTGTCCTTTATCTGATTCATATGGCGGGTTGCTGTATTCTTTGCTACTACCACTGTGAGTCGCCAAAGTCAGAGATCTTCAAGTTGTACACAAAGTCAAACACCATGTTGAGCTGATATTTTTTTGGACTCAAAGGAAAATGGCACTGTAAATTATTGGAGGTGGATGTTATATTTAGGTTCAATTACTTTATCTTCAGTTTAATTTTCATTTGCATATCAGAATGCAGAGTTGTTTTTTTAATGGGCAAAACTATCCACAAGACAAACTTTCCATAAGTTATTGGCAGTTATTCATAAATCAATTACTCAGCATAGTCATGTAGGAGTTTTTGGTATTCTCCCACAGCAAAAATCTTAAAGTGTCATGGAAACCTTTCACTTGTAGTTTATGTCATTAGTGCAAGCTGATCCTGGTTACACACTGATGTTAACAAAAACAGTGCAGCAAGTGGTCATGGATATTATTATTATTATTACTGGGATTACAATACCTTCCTTCTGCATTAAAGCTTTTGCTGAGTTAAACAGGCCATCTGGTGGTAATGTCTTTCAAATCCCTTCTGCTGGATGACTCTTTGCAGCTAAATGTTTTCTGTTAACCAGTTTATTCATAGGCGCTTCTGTTCCAACAGGCACTCAAACTTAATGTTTCTGTTCTTTGTGCAACTTCAGTTGTTGAACAAAGTTGGAAGCTGTTGCATCTCCATCTGTGATTCTTTTTATCTGCATTTTTTGCATATTGGAATCTGTTTTTTGTTGACCACTACATTGTTATCTTTGGTGTCATTTCCGACTGGCACTCAGCAGCGTAACTTCACTTCTTCATCTGTCAGATTGGTTGAAGTGGTGGACCGGATCCACCTAAACTGGTTATTGGCAGTGATGGCGCAGTGGATATGACACATGCTTTTTGGTGTGGGAGATCAGGTTTGATTCCCACTGCGGTACATCAACCAATGTGTCCCTGAGTAAGACACTTAACCCTTGTTGCAGTTGTAAGTCGCTTTGGATAAAAGCGTCAGCTAAATGACATATGTAATGTAATCTGGGAAATGAATTTACCCTATTTGTAAAGCACATTTTACATAACATACTTTTTAATCTCTGAGCTTGGGGAACGGTATTGAGTCCAAGGGAAGTCACTAGTCATTGGTTAAGTCCAAGTGGATTTGCAAGTCTTTTCTAAAATTGTTGTGTAGAGTCTAAAGTCATCAATTTTGGGACTCAAGCCCAAGTCATGTGACTCTAATCCACATCTCTGATAAATAGTAACAGTGACTCTTACTCACCGTTGGTTTGCATGCAACGAGGTTTACACAGCTATATTATGAATAAATCATTAACTGTTAAATGGCCACCAGATGGGTTGCTACAGCTCCTTCTATCTTCTTGCCTCCTCTGTTTCCCACCTTTTAACCATTTGTTTGGTCTTTTTCTTCTCCGATTCTTTTCCTGTTGTCATGCCCCCAGGTTCTGCAGATCAAAAATCAGGCAGAACCCCCTCCACTCTCAAAATTGCACGTTACCCAAGAGCAACCCCTCAGCACCTCTGGCTCGTAGATATTTCTCAACCTGTAATGACTCTCTGAGGATATCCATTTCCACATCAAAGCCTGGCTGTCTGAACTTTAAAAGGACCCAGACAAATATGATAATTGTCTCCAAAAGGCCTGCACTGATATACTTGATTTTTCATTTTTGTTACTTTTTTCCCCTTCTTTTATTTTGCTCCGCAGAGCCCTCTGAAAAACTGTGAATGTTCACCATATGGACCTGAAATCTAAAACGGTATTCCCCTCCTCCTCTGATTCACTCGGATAAAGGGGGCCCGTTCAAAATCCTTCAGGGACTTTCTACAAGTCAGACGTTTAACCCAGAGCCAATGACGGAATAGATAGAAAATGCAAACACACTCCATATTTATTTTTCCTGCACCTCTGCACATCCTCCACAAACTCCATTTTCCAGTATTTCATAATGTGCTCATGAATATTGCAGTTGCTTGAAACTCCCGGGAGGCGAGACAGCGAGGTTTCTAACTGGTCTTAGTTGACAAAAGAGGAGGAACCATATAACCTACTCCTGAAACTTGAAATTAAAGTTTAAATGTGAAAACTTATTGAGCATAATTTCTACAAAATCTACACCAGTCTCTGTAATCTGATTCCCATCTTTCCCAAATTTTTTTTTTTTATTTATTTAGAAATTAAGAACAATTAAAAACAATACAAGGAGACATAAGAACATGTCCCAGGGCCAAAAAAATAATAAGAAAAGACGGGAAGGAGGGAAACATAAAAAGAACGCAACAGAGAGTGACGTCTACAGCTTACAAATAATATATCATCTTTTCAAAATGATTGATGATAATGTAGTCTTTACACAGGTTCAAATTACAGATCCATCAGATTCCCATAAACATCTTGTACAACAAGTACAACTATTGGTAGCCATTTCAATACACCTGGCTTCCATTAAACCAGTCTCTCAATCCATACCTACACGTGAGTACTTAAATGTCATGCAGCAGTTTAGTTGCTCTGCCGAAATGGGTTTCCAACACACTCAGCATCTACAAAACTGTCCCACTGATCGTCAGGAGGAGGCGTGTCAAAACGTCCAGACACCGACCAGTATCTCACTGAAGAATGTGTTTGTGACACTAGTGATTAAAATATACTTTTCTGTTCTTATTTATTTGTGTTGTTGGAAATGTGTGTGTATTTGGAACAGCAACGAGTATGTCAGAGCAACACAGCTGTCTCGAAATAATGCACCAGCCATTGAGAATGTAGTATTCTCCGTGTCCATGTTGGTATTTTTAATATGCCTATAGTATAGAATAACATTTAGGTAGTCCTTGACGGAGGGGAATCTTTCATCTCAACACATCTGCCGCTCTCTCTGTCAGAGCTGCTCTCTTTTATATATTTTCTCTGCCCTAATGAATGGTTTTTATAATAACCCAAGGCAGCTCAGCTAATCTTAAGATCCATGCCGAGACACAGGAAGTACAGTGTCCACTGTGGTGGGGGATGGACAGACAGCCTCATAGATTAGAGTGGCAGTGACCGGTTGAGTGGCTGCAGCCTGCAGATACTTAATGAGGCATGTCCATAGGAAGACTTGATTGCTTGGGAATGTTTTGCTGAAAACAGGAACTGAAGAACAAGGAGGGAGAGAATATTTGATGAATGTAGTTGTGTTGCTGTCTTTGAGTGACAGGTGTGTACAAGAAGATGAGGTGCACACATGCTGCAACCCCTTCAATGATTTTCTGGTCTAGATACCTATACGGCAAACTTCAAAAAATGTTTTTCTTCTGCGTAGCACCCCACAAAAAAAGTGAAGTTGTGTGTGCTGGTGAGCCTGAAGCCATTTAAAACGCACACGGACCAGTGAATTTGAACCTGTCCAGAGAATAGAGATGACTTCATCATTACCTCACCCTGCTCTGCTAGAGAACTTATCAAAAACATGTGGCTCCACTCCTTCTACACTGCAAATTGATTGAGTCTTGGGCTCCAATGTTTTTCCTTTGTCAGAGGATGTGTGTGCGCGCAAGCTTCTTTTTTATTTCCTTGGTTTTCTTGTCTCTCTCTGGGTTTTGACTTCATCTGTCATTCATTTGGCTTGTTTCAGCGTTTAGCTCTGGGTTTGGTCAGACAGGGCCACGGCCGCTAAGTTGGACAGAATTATACACCATGCCTGAGCCTGTATGGACGTGTCTGTTATGCCCATTGAAATCAGATGAAATACATCACAGTGATAACATTTTATTGACCATATAATTACACATACTATACAGTACTTTAAATGAATAGTTGGACATTTTGGATTTTGTTACATTTGGGAGAGCCAGTCCAGCTGTTTCCCCCTGTTTCCAGTTGTTATGCTAAGCTAACTGGCTGCTGCAGTAGCTTCATATTTACTGTACAGACATGAGAGTGGTACCGATCCTCTCACCTAACTCTCTTTCAAAAAAACGGAATAAATGTATTTCCCAAATGTCCTTTCATTTTGCAGTAAAGTCAAAATTCTTGGCTCAAAGGATAAGCTGGTATGTGAACATGCTAGATTTTTAATTTAGTTAGTTTTTAGTCATTTTGACTGTTGCATCAAAGGTCAACACTGTCAAAATGGCTTGCTTATGGTCAATGGCGCCAATTTGCGTGTCAGAGTTTAAACAAAGTTCAACCAGAGGTGTCAAGTAACAAAGTACAGATACTTCATTGCCTTACTTAAGTAGAAATTTTGGGTATCTATACTTTACTGGAGTAAATATTTATTTATTTATTTATTTTAATTATTTTACAGAGTTTTTACCTCTACTCCTTACATTTTCAAAATAGCCCGTTACTCCTATTTCAGTTTGGCTTGTTTTCATTCTGGCTTGTTATGATTAAAAAAAAAAAAAAAAACTATTCAGATAAATTGTGCCATCTGGATAGAGTGAATATGGCTGAAACGGGTGCATCCCTAATTTTTCAACATAAAAATTTTAATGCAACATTATAGTCATTATGGCCTTTAGAAAATATTTTATTGGGTAGTTGAGGTAGTGCACTATAGGCCCCTGGGGCCTATAGTGCACTGCCTTTTTTCCTCAATGGCATTTTTTCCCCCTTAAATCACTTTTACTTTTATACTATAAGTAGTTTTGAAACCAGTACTTTTACACTTTTGCTTGAGTATAAAGCTTGAGTTAATACTTCAAACTTCTACAGAAGTATTTTTAAACCCTAGTATCTATATTTCTACCTGAGTATTGAATGTGAATACTTTTGACACCTGAGTTTAACCAAGTGCAGATTTACTTTGCCCGCGTGAGCCAGTCCATTGAATTTAATTAATTTTACTGCATAATTTTACCATTTTCAAAAGTGATGTGAGGCCTTTAGTCAGAGGACTAGGAGTAAAAAAAAAAAAAAAAAAATGCACCACATTAAGATTATTTTGTTGCTGTATGTGGACACATTGTTGCTTTTAACTGTTACATGCATGTTTGTTTAGATGGAAATAATCCGTTTTGGATTGGGGGACTGATGCTTACATGATGTGGCCGATCATGATCAGGTTGCATTGAGCTGCACTGCTGATCTGCAACTTCAGTGTTTTTATTTGTAATGCTCATAAATCAGTCAAAGCTGAATAGTCTCTTGTTTCATACTATTGTGCATCAACAGTCGGGGTGCTGTTTGATGTGATACGTGTGTGGGCTGAGTGTTTAGACTCCACAGTTGTTTGGTTGCCAGAGGTCCCAGCGGGGTGGGGTTAGAAAAACTTTACTATACACTTGTGGGTGGATGTATTACTGAAAGCATCCGGCCTGACGTACACTACAACTGACGTCTGCCCAGTTTGTGGAAGTGTGTACTTTACGTCCATATATGCATCCGTATGCCCTCTCTTTGGATGTGCATATGTGTTGATATTTACATTTGTGTTTAGTTTGCATTGGGAGTTATAATATGTTTGTCTTTACACAGGCCTTTCTCTGTTTGTGTGTGAGGGGGCAGTCCTGGCAGAGCGCCGGCTCCGGTCAGCAGTCTTCCCAGTGCAAGAAACGAGAAGGCATTTGCATAGATATTGAAGTGGAGTAACCATAGCAACGGGGTCAGCCTCCGACCATGGGAGAAGCAGAGGTGCCAAGTTTTGGGCCAAATGAGCTTTTGGAGCAGACAGCGGCACTTTTGATCCCCGCGGTCGTGACCTTATTAAAGTGTCTCTCTTAAGGGTCAAACATTTGAGATCATGAAAGTTCGAAGCTGACATTGGAATGTTGACTTCACAAAACGTTTGGACTTTTAATCATCTGGAGTCTTCATGAATTATAAGACCTAATATGTTGTACGTATTTGATATTTCATTGTCATTATCCAGTCATTAAGTTAATGAACTATTGAGCTGAAAATGCAAAAATACCAGCAATGGTTATTATGATTATTTTATAATCAACCAGAACAGTGAATTCATTCTGTCCTTGTACTGTTGGATCTATGAAGTCCTAATCGTTGATTTTCCTGTTGATGACCAATAAAATGCTGCCATTGTGAGCATATAATGGCACTAATTTGGAATGCTGTTTGGCCTGGGCTGCTTTCCAGTCATGAGAGTGAGTGTGTAGCCCCTGTTTGTGAGGGAAGGGGTGGCCATCTCCCCCATTACTGTGCCCCAAGGGTCCGCATTAATATGGAGATTAGATGAGAAATCTTTCCAGGTCACTTAATCTATTCAATTAACTGACTGTCAATTTGCATATTTACTGGCAAAGAAAATAAATACTAGAATGTACAGTAAAGTACAACCATAGGGTTTGTATTCATTTACCAGTGTGAATCCATTCACCACAGTGTGTTCATGTGAGGGTCATTCATAGCTGTGTGTGTGTGTGTGTGTGTGTGTGTGTGTGTGTGTGTGTGTGTGTGTGTGAGAGAGAGTGAGAGAGAGATACTGCCTGGTATTTTCTTCTTTCTTCTCTATATTGAGCCATGTTTTCTGCTGGTTTTATTACACTGCTATAAAAGTCCTACTTAGAAACATAACTCTTGTATACTTACACACAAAAACTCACACAGTTTCAGCCCTGAATCCTGCAGTGACATTCAGCTCTCGGTGTGCAACCTTTATTTTGTCGTCATTGTGTAGAAAGATATATTACTCTGTAACTGACCTGTGTAATGATCATGCTGGTTTGGAATGTGTATTTCTAAAGGACACTCAATGAATTGATTTCATACCAACCATGCCCAACATGCTGATGTCAGTACTGCGCTGGTGAAAAGCATTCTGGGTGATGAACAAAAAAATGCGGTAGCACTTGTCGACTTGTTACCTTCTCAGTTAATTGACCACTCGCTGGTTCATTTAGAAAATTTTGAACACAATGTCTGGTTATGTCACGTTTAAAGTGATAGTTTGTAGTCATTTCACCCTAGGGTCCTTTGCACCACGATCTTGAGCCAAACAACCCCCAGAAGCTTTTTTTCACCTGGTTCGCAAAATGGGCGAGTTAGCGTTATTAGTTGATTAGCTTAGTGCATGCGCTAATGGAACCAACTGTGTATCTTGTAAATTACCCCACTAATAATGCTCGAAATGATACCAATCTTCTACAGTTGTATAAATATGTTATGTACTTATAAAATTATGGATTGAAAAGTTTGTAAGTACACAAGGAGGTTATTTAAATAATACTTGCCTGCTGGCTTCTGCTCTCTGCTGCTACTGCTACTAGGCAGTAAGAGTTCTACAAATTACAACACCAAAAAGAGATACAACAAAAACATTTATTAATTTAACTTTTTTTTTTTAATTAAGTGCTGTTGTACAACTAGTAGGAGACCAGTTATAATTGAGGTAAGTTTGGAGACACTACCTCTGTGTGCATGAGGATATATGAACTCTTGTTGGTCTCATGTTTCCAGGAAACATGCTTTACTGCCTCTCTGACCAAACATCTACATTTACATCATCTGCCACTGTTTTATATGGCACACCCATAACTTGGTTCCTGTTTGTGCACACACACACACACACACACACGCCCACACACATGCAGTATTATCACCTCACATAGTGACAAATCATTGTTGGCAGCACTGAGTGTAGCTGGCTGCTGAATCCTAGTGTTGGTGTGGGTATGTATTGTGCTGTCTCTGTTGTCTCGTCTCTAACTGGGTCAGCTTGTGTACTAAATGATGATTCTCATCCTTGTTGTCACTGAACTAAAACGCTGTGTCAGCACTGCCCAGTGTGATCTTAATGTTGTGTCTTGGCAGTTATTTGTTGTCCTTAGTCATGGTTTTAATTGATTTAGTGTGCTTTCTTTTGATGTGTGGTGTGTTAAGACAAGACGTGACGTGAAGCCAAATGTCTGCTTACAAAACAGCGTCAACTCTCCCAAGGCAATCGGAGTAGTTAGAGTTGTAGAGACAACACCACACTCAATACTGTGGTATTTCTGCATTTGTGCCTCCCAGAAATCCCTTGTTAATCAGCTGAGTGTTAGCACATTGACCAAGCTGGCAATAGTAATGGTACGTTGTGTTTAAAGGTACAGTACATCACTGGTTCAATTTTTTGCATATATGTACAGTATATAGGGGTAGAGAACCATCATACCCCCCGATGGAATCTAGACACCGGTGGTGGCGACGAAGGAGCCTGAAGACCAGAACGAAGGAAGCTTCGGACCCGGTCAGCTGGGGTAGATGACTGGAGGTGGAAGGAGAGGTGGAGGGTTGCACTCTTTGCCTGCAGACAGCTGAATGGCAAAGGGAGAAACGATTATTTAAAGCAGGGTTGTGACTCTGGGATTGGCCCTTGCCATTTGTGTAATGATTCTGATTGGTTTAGCAGGAAGGTGAACGCCACCAACAGCTGATTCGAGTTAGGTAAAGCATTGATTAAGAGTTAGGTCTAGGATTTACACTGAGATACATTTCAATTACTAGTTGCAGATATGCAACAGTTATACACAGCATGATAAAATTTACATTTATTAAGATAACAGCTGATTTGATTTAGGAGTGCATCAATTAATAGTTAGGTCTCCCTGAAAGAATTTACGCTGAGCTATCTTCTGATAGGTCACAAATAGTCATGTTGAAATGTCAAAATCCAAAGCAGCAATATTGCGTGTGTTACATGTTCTAAAGTGACACATCCACATTTACAGTACTCTACTGTGTATGTCACACTTCAATGGGACATTACATATTTTGGGATTGCCTCCTCTTGTGTAGATAGTCATTTGTAAAGAGCAACTTAAAACCTGCTGGAAATCTTGTTTTTTCACATCATTACTGTAGTGAGTGCTAGAAGTGTACTCCAGGGTATGTGACAATGCTGTTGTTGGGTGTGGTCACAGGTGCAATACATTTAACGAGAGAGACTAAAACACTGCTTTTCAGCCCAGTAATTAATATACCTCATATGCGCATCATGGCTGGATTGCATCCAAACGATGTATATATGTCTGATCATTACAGTGGTTCCTATCAGTAAACCAATTGTGTGTGTCCGGGCCAGCTCATGCATCCTGGCATGACTTGATGTAAGAATAATTACAAGACTCATTAAACTCATGCACTTTAACAAGTAGCTGCAGGTTTTCTGAGTGTTAGGTTCAGGCACCTGAAGATATTATTAAAACCATTAACGAAGTGGAAGACCATTAAAAAGCTAAAGTAACAAACTGGACTCCCTCATGGTCCGGGCTGCCATGAATCATTATTTTTTCCCTGCCCACAGCTTCCGTGAGCAGATACTGCTCCTCCATAAGAAGCACTTCTGTACTATACTGTATTCAACCTCAGAGCCACTTACTGTGCACTGTGCTCTGTCACCTCAGCCTGTGTTCTCACTTCAGTCTTGTATTCAGGTCAATGTTTCTGCAAGAAAAACTACAGAACTGTACGTACAGGAACAGTATGTCTTCACTGTGCTGTTGATGTTGCGGTGCTTGTCCTCTGCTGGAGGGCCATTGCATGTCATTAGTGATACATGTTGCATCATATTCAGTAGCCCCCTTTGGGCATCACAAGCAGTCTGTGTGTGCATAGCACACACATTGACACATTTCTGAGTGTTAACATTTTGATGTGCAACCAATCGTGCTCCTTCGGATTTGTTTGAATTCTCTGTCCATTTTTTTTGCACTGTAAATGGATCATTTGTTTTGATACATACTAAGGTTTAAGGTTTTTATGCTCTAAAATTACACTTAATTATTATTATTCCAAAATCTATAAAAAACCTCCTAATGTGACATACAGCATAGACAGACAACACCAAGCCTCTCCATCTGTCTCTGTGCCCACCGGCTGTCACTCTTCCTCTCCCTCCAGCTCAGTCTTCATGTTATTTTCTCAGTGTTTACCGATGAGAACCTGCTAAGGATGAGCAGAAATGAAGAAGCTGATCATTTGATAGCAGATTGCACACACAGTGTTCCCTGTCTGTTTAGCAGTTTCAGTTACTCAAGGGACGATTTTGGATTACATCCTGTGCATTTAAATAGCAACACAACCCTTTATTTAAAAGAAAGATCCATCCTAACATTATAAATTCCTGTATGAAGAAGAAAACAGTCAGACCATTAAAATGGGCTAGCAAAAAGGTTTCAGTATCTATAACATTAACTGTAAGTGTCGACTAATACCACCATTAATATTCTGCGATTAACTGAATGATTAATCAACAACACCTGTTTACCAAACATACACAAACATGGATCAATGCATTAAAAAACATTAACTATCCCACTGTAAACTGTAGAAAAAGAATTAAATCATAAAAGAAATTACCCATTTCTTCTACTGTACAAATATGTAATGGGACAGAGACAGATGTCATAATCTTTTATTTCAAAGCGTTTTATTTTAAAACGAAGCCCCCTATAGTAAGCTTCTGCCAGCAGCTGCTTTTATATTTCCTTATTTATTTAGTTTAGTTTATTTAAGATCGGTTTACCTTTTACGTATTTAAAAACAGATTATCATGACAAATACACTTTCTGCCTTATCACTTCCCCTTCCTGTCCTGACAGATCGCTGCCCCCACACAAACTCAAACACTTTCCACTGAGGATGTATCTGGAGGTTGGGAAGAGATACTCTGGGAGTCTGGGAAGGCAGTATTTCCTTTACCTCAGCAGAGGAAATCACTGGATAGGACCCGTCTTTTGTTTTGTCACTGATACGCTTTGAATGGGAAGTTGCACAAAAAGGCTACAACATGTAGCACAAGGCCATGTGATGTTTCTGTACCTTTTGTGGGCCCAACAAAAGTTGTTTATAACTTGGACGAGTGATATCATCCATTTTGTAGTCAAAGGGACTGTGATGGTGTGTCCTAAAGACAACACATTAGTTTGAGCCTGATTTTGTGTGTAGAAATTGTGTTTCATGGCCTCTGGGATGTTACAAGGGGAAAAGACAAATATGTTTGTGGTCTGTGTCTGTGTTTTACAAAACGTTCCCAGCATGAACTAAGGGAAAGTACCTTTCATAAGATGTTGGGTTAGTAATTGTGATTACACTTTCTCTACAAATCAAGGAATTTGAAACAAAGCTGTCTGTTTTTAACTCCCATATCATCGTTAGTGCTCCTATAATGCAAAGAGATATATTGGTATTATTTTCATTGGCAGAGCTAGAAATCTAGCATAACTGCAGTGGAAGCTCAAGCTGTTATAGACTGATAGATGTGAAACCCATTTTCACTGTAAACCAGAAATTATCTACACATTACCTGCCATGTCTGTATGTGAGAATGCAAATGTCCGAAGCAGTTGGATCGGACATCAAACGGTGTTCCCCCTGCCAGCTCCCTAGTAGAAAATCTTTGTAATCTCTGACTGAGCCAGAAGTGTGAAAATTCACAGCAAATGACTGGCCATGTTGATATGTCTAATGCTGCATGCGCAAAACGGGAAGAAAACAAAAAATCCCCAAAAATTTCTAACTGGAGACGCAAAGACATATGTGAACTTCTGTTTGTAAGGATTGCAAGGTTGGGAAATATGCTTTGCTTTTTTTAGGTAAGAAGATTAGTCTTCTCATCTAACTTTATGCTACAAAACAAAAACATTCCTAAATTGTCCAACTGTTCCTTTGACAGAACCTTAAATGGGAAGAGGCATATTTGACTTTTCTGGTCTTTTTTGTAAATTACTTGTTGTTATAAGTGCAACAAGTAACTATTTAGTGTGTTAGACACCTTTGTGACTAGGTTAATTCGAGGTTATCATATTTCTAGGCTAAAGGTTTGGTTTATTGCTAGAATTGCAATTGTGGTGGTGATTGTTAGGTTCAGACATGGTTTGTGTTTTGGTGAACTTTTATAGAGGATGTAAAGGTTAGGAAAATAAACTTTTAACTTACAGTTACGTATAAATATGCATGTTACAGCCACAGAGAGTGATTTACCATTGCTTCAATCTAGTCTTGTTTATTGCTTGTGTGGTTTTCATTCATATTGATCGCTGTCATATGATCATTTTAAATGTCATGATTCCTGGGAATGGTAGCTGGTTTACTCTGTGCAGTTTCTTGAGCAGTTCCAGTGATAACTTTTGGTCAAGACAAAGGCCTTTGTTGCCACTAGTTCCTGGCCATCGGCTTGGTGTGTCAGGGCCTTAAAGGGTTTTTACAACAGTTACAAAACTTGTCTGAGTTGTAGTCATAATCGCCCTTTCCAACAGTTTTTGGCTACATTGTGGGCGGTTAAATCCTTCAAATAGATGGCCAATGTCAGATCATTGAACACTGACCCAGCTGAAGTGTCTTTGAGCAAAGCACTGAATCTGGATCAGCTCCAGAGGCGCTGCTGCACAGCTGAACACAACCTCTGACTTTACTGAAGAGGAGTGTTTGTCCTGCTTGGATTAATGATGTATCACATTTTCATGTTGTTATTATTAATAAAACAAGTGGAAACAAAAATGGGTGGGACTGTTTCCAGGCTAGTCATGTCATGTACTCTACCTGAGCTCATCCTTTAGCGAGGCTCTCTTCCTGTTAATACAGCTGTCTGGGTGATCTGTTCAGAAAGGCTTTGTAGAGAGTGGCGATCTGCCAGCATTGAACACAGATCGACCTGAGGGAGAAAGCAAAAGATTGTGTCATCTCACCAGAACAGTATTCAATTTCTAAATTATACACATAACTGTTAAATGCTGGTCTAGTATTATAAATGTAAAAACATGGGGTGTATATAATCAGTGTGCATTTACAGTTACATTTTTAATGTTGTCCAGACCAGAAGGTTAAGCTCAACCTAACTTCACTTGTAGCAGGGGCCTTATTAGTGAATCGTTGGTTAACATATAATCTTTTAAACCACAATTCTGCTGTTTCTATACAGCCTGTGCTGTGTGGTTTTCCTCCAAGAACAAGTTGATTCTCTGGCAAATTGGATTATCATGTTGTCAGTCTGGGCTGGAGAGGTTCCTACTGGGCTGGGGGGGTCTATGATTGTGAGGTTGTATTGATGCAGTGTTTCCCCCAAGCGGGCAACTTTTGGGCCTGAAACCTTAAACCTTAAACCTGCATTCTATCTAATTTCCAGAAGGGGGTGAATCCACTGGCTCCAAATAGAAGTTGGCTTGTATTGAAGTCTATTGGAAAATGACCCTAATTCTCACTTGATTTTGTTACCTAGTAACAACGTTTTCAAACCAATTTATGGAGTAAATTCTTCAAAGTGTTCTTCAATGCAGCATGATGTTAATTTTGTAATGCATGGTCCCATTCATTTGAAATTAAATGATGAATCATGTAGTGCTTTAGTGCGTGGCCACACTGCCATTAATCAGGACAGAAGCTTAGCAATGCTAATCATGTCACTGTGCACATTTAAAATAGCAGTGAACTTGTTTTTCGTTACTTTAGTATTAGGGACCTTCCTTTTTCCGTACTGCTGTTCTCTCCAGTGAAAATAATTGCACGATAAGATCCCACATATTCACTTCACCTGGGGACATCCATCTGTGCAGTCAATTTGCACAGGCAACAGGGGTAGGGTTAACTGACTTGAAAAAAAGCATCGCCATACAGCCAGGTTACTGTATAGTAATTTGTTCGACATCTTAACTCAACTTTAAGTCTATCTTTTTATCAATGAGATGAGGCGTCATTTTGGCCATATGTGTAAAAGAAAGCAATTGTTTTCTGTTCTGCTTCTTGTTTGCTACCCTTTCTATGATAGCTTATTACATGTTTAATATATCTTGATTTTTTTTAATTAAGTTATTTACCTTTTCTGGTCTTTTTTGTAAATTACTTATTAGTTGTTATAAGTGCAACAAGTAACTATTTAGTGTGTTAGACACCTTTTTGACAAGGTTAATTCTAGGTTATCTTATTTCTAGGCTAGAGGTTTGGTTTATTACTAGAATTGCAATTGTGGTGGTGATTGTTAGGTTCAGACATGGTTTATGTTTGGTTGAACTTTTACAGAGGATGTCAAGGTTAGGAAAATAAACTTTTAACTTACAGTTACGTACAAATATGCCTGACTCTTACAGCCACAGAGACACACACACACACACACACACACACACACGCCGACGTTTCTATTAAGCAGAGTCAACAGTTGTCAGATTAGGGGGCTTTTAGAGTGGACAGCAGCACAGACAGAATCACACCATCTAAAAAACTGCTGCTACCAGGTGGAAATTCTGCTGTCTGTTGCCATCAACTCAACAGCCAGGCAGCAAGGTTACATCCAACTAACCATAAAGGGCAAGATCAGGCACCAAGTCTCAACTCTGGAAGATATAATTTTGAGTGAATGCTAAGCATGCTGAATGTAGCATCTGTTCAACTTTACTTGGAGAATGGTTTGACTTATGGCCTCCTTGCCAGCAAGGCAATGCATCAAATTAAAGTCAAAGGGAAAAATTAAACGCAGGCTTGCCGTCATCGGTGTGCAGCTTATTCTTTACAAATCACTCGAAAATGCATGCTTTTCTCGCCTAAATTTTTACCCCAAAAAAATGTCTACAGTTTCCACATACATTGGCCCTCTGGGATGGTCCCGAGGTCATTAGGAAGCTAACACTCTCAATTTTTTGTTTCTAGTGTCAGTGTGACACTAGGCCTCACTGACACAGAGCTAAAGCGGTTAGAATAGAGAATTTCTATTTCCGTCCAAGTAAATCATCTGTAAAATGATTAAAAAACACTACTGTAAGCATATTACATGGGCTAGATACAAAAAATAGTACCCTAGCCACATGTCTGAACTTAATACAGAAAAAATCCAGAAGAAAATGACTCAGAAAATGGTTTTTATATGAATTTATTTCTACAGATATGTATATATCTCATTTCCTTTCAGAAAAAAACCCCAAAAGTGCAATATACAAAACTTCTCAAATAAAAAAACACATCCACATCACTCACACACATACCTAAAATAACTACATGCATAAATTTATAGAAATAAATAATTTTAAATTGATAAAATGGTGAAATGCAATAACTAAGGCCTAATTTTTGCTTTGACACAGCTGGAGCCATCACAGGGTTAAAATGTTCTGGTCAAGTTAGGTATCAATCAACTTGTCTTCTTATTGGCTACACAGGGAGGCCGGTTTCATAACATTTAGTCCTAATTGGAAGAAAGAATTGTCAATCTTTCCCACTTTTGCCCTCTGTAAATCCTGCGACTTGATTGGCTTCCTAGACGGATTGGCTGAAACGACCTGTCAATCGAAAACTGGCAAGTCAAACAAACTGTCTGAATAGAAAGATACATTGTAACGTTATCTGGACCGGCGGTAGGAGCCATAACAATCCATAAATGATGGACTTTTCAGCTTTGTTTACGAGGGAACTCGGACAGAATCTACAAGATTGTGAGGGGACCAGCTCGTTTTGAATTAAAAGGATTGGATGTACTTATTCTCTAAACTGTTGGCGATGCAAGAAAAAAAAGTTTATGGCGATCTTTCACCGCTGTGAATAAAGACACGAGGAGAAAGGTAGGGACTCACGTTGACTTTAAACACTATCGGCGCAGAATCCTTCTGTGTTTCTTTACTTCAAAACATGATTATAACCGCTATAAGTCACCTTATGCTTTGTGTAGGCTTAATGGAATCCTCAGACTTTAAGCTTTCTAATGATGCATAAGCGTGTTTATGAGGATTTAATGCTTGCAATTTATGAGTGAAGAAAACGTTTTCTCCTAAAATGGAGAAAACGTCCCGGCAACGGGACAAAGCTGGCAGGATTGTGACGAGATGTTTTCATGTGTGAATAATTTGATAAAGGGGTTGATTTTCACACCCGGACAAAGTTTTATAAAATATCATCTGCTGATGTTCCCTGAATGAACACAGTCCTTATCTCACATCTATTTTGCCAATGATGTGGAGATAATAAAATCCTCACACTTGCCTGCTTTTGCTTTAGAATTAACTAAATTGTTTTACCCGTTTGTTCAGAATTTTACCTTTGCTCTGATGTTAGCTCTTCTCATCTAACTCACCTATCTTCATTCAATTTCAAAGTCCCAAGTTACAATATGCAATAAGCTCAATAGCAGTGAAAGGATCACCTGTCATCCTCCTCATAGCTCTGAATTAACTGAAGCTCCATCCACCACGCCGTCAGAGAGTGATGGGGCCGAACAGAATGGACACTGTAGCTTTTACGTCTTCTCTCTAGCTCTTAACCTGTCTGACAGAATCGGATTAGTGAGATGTTGGGATTGTTGTGTAACTGCGGCAAAACTAACAAGACAGAAAGCAAAGTTGACTTGTCTTATCCGTGGGCTTTTTCATTTTTTTATTTGAATAAAGTGGTGTCTATTAGAGTTTAGGTCACACCTCAAGCTAGTTGTTAATGGCCTTTTGTCTTTCAAACATGACCTCACCTCCCCTATTATGGCTAAAACAATAATTTGTAAAAAAACACACACATGGTGTGTTGTATATCTGTTTCAGTTATCACCGTTTTGAATGTCATTGATGTTCAGAAAAACATTTTGTTAACAAAATTCTGTCTTTATTGCCCAATAAATTAAACATAACAGGCAAAAACATTACATTAAATATATTATATTACAGAACCATTATCAACTATTAGAACCATAACTTACATGTCACACACATAAAAAGGCATTCAAATGTATAAAACTAAAAAAAAGACACAAGACCACAAACAAACAAATTAACTACAGCTGTTCTGATATTCCAGACAAGTCTGATGCCTGTTGGCCAGTAACCCCCCGCCTCACAAATCATCAGTGTCCCTATCATAACCAACAACAATATACAAGTGCATGAACAGGAATTAATTACAAATGATCACAATAATACAGTACCAATGCTATAATGAATGGGTACAACATGAACACATGATTTAAGAAACCTCTGCTCGTTTTCAGCGCCAAGGTGGATCAGCTGCTGTGTCCTCCGGCGTCCCTGTGTGATACAGCACGGTATATGTAAAGCACGTAGCGATGTATCATAGACAGTTAATATTAATATATACACTCTATGCGATGTATACAGTCCATACAGTCCATTCAAGGCAGAGAAATGCAGGACTGTTGTTCAAATCAATGTTAGTGATTAGCGTTAGCGATTAGCTTTACCGCAAGCTAGCGATTTGTTTTTTTAAAGTTTCAATTAAGAACATGGTTGCAAGTACATATCTACAGGACTGCATAGACTACAAAACAAGACTGTCGTAACTTTCAAATCAATTATTTAAGCCGAAAATAGTTACATTTATGTATCTCTCTGGTCGATGCGGCAGCCATTGTTGCTTGTGTGTTTACAAGTGAGCTTGCGTCCTCACTTGCTTTCAAGGAGTGTACACCCCTTGATCTTACCCCTAACCCCTAGGTCGACATATGTAATGGGACAGCACTAGGTCCCGCGTGAACGTGCAAAAACGAGGGGAAGGGGTAAAGGGTAGGGGTAAGATAGAGAAATGGGATTCAGCCTAAGATGGAGAAATGGGATTCAGCCTAAGGCTATCTAATGTTTTTTTGTTGTATCAATGTTTTGATCAGGTTTTATTTGGGCTCAAGTCCATACAGTTAATGGATTCAGGCACTGAGAACGATTAGCTCCGTTAGCGGTTAGCTCCATTATAAAGATATGGAGCGGAGGAGACTGCCCCGGACAGGGGTAACAACCAAACTCTGATAAATGACATTCAGGGAGCTTTCACAGCGGTGTGGCTGTGGCAATTCCACAATTTATTAATAAAGTTAATCCTGTGTCAAGACCACCAGCATCAAGTTACTACTTACTATAGCCTCTGAGCCTGAAGTGAAGCGTTGATGCTGTCAGACTTCACAAGGGGAAGGGGCTGGAGGCCACTGGTCTTTGTGCGCTATAAAAAAAAAATACATTGTTGATTGGGAAAAAATTTAATTCGGATGTTATGTTTGCCCAAATACAACCTATGTATGGGAAACACTGTTTAAATAGGCTCGGGGTGGATGGATAACCAAGCTGAGTAGAATCTGTAGTCAAATTTAGTTTACACTAAAATTCATCTCTTGGTTTGTCTGTTGCATTCACCAATATGTTTCCTACTTTTTTGTATGGCTAGATAGATCTGAGCTATGAAAGCTTGCACACTTGCTGTCAGTGAGTTTCATGCTTCTCACACTTCTCGTTGTCATTCCACACCTGAATGAACATTAATTTTTCCACCTCCGTAACATGAAAAACATCCCCGCCAGGTGGTTTCAATTACTGTTCATTCTGCCAACCTGGACAGAAAGTGTGTTTCCACAACTGCTGGGCCATCTGGGGCTTTTCACTTTTCAGGTGCTCTCCAGCTTCTCGCACATCACCCAAAAGCAACCAACACTTTCAGTCATTTAGCTCACAGTTACATCATTTTGGCTGATCTGCTAAATACAACCTAATGTGCGTCCTGTGGATTCATATAATCACTTTTATCATGTTTTGTGTAGACAGTTTTCTCAACAAATTGTTCCATAGTTCTTTGATACACCAGATTTTGAAGCAATTTTGTGTTAATTTGATGTTATTTTGGACCAATCCCAAAATTCCCAGTACCCAAATATCATTATAATGGAATGCAGTCGCAGCACCCTCAGCAATAACACATCTCACATGCTATCAATAGCTCTCGTGTTCTCCTACGGTGAGCAATGCTCCCTGGTGTTTACACAGTTGGTGTTTGTGCAGATGATGTAGATGACTATCAAGGGCACAGATCGAGTCCCTCTGGCCTCCTGCCGCTCCGGGTAGCCGCCAGTACAGTCTTCGTAGTGGAAACTGCTGATCGCTGTGACTGAGAACACATACATTGAGGCCTATACACTGACATGAGAATTCACCAAAACATGTCCATTGGCAGTAAAATCCACATCCAGAGATGGTAGAGGATCCTGTGGAGACCATAGAGAGAGCTTAATGAAAATAAATCCAACACTTGGTCCATGTGTGTTTACAGAGTCGTCCCTCTTGGAAAGGATTTATAAGAGAGCTGAAAAAAAAAAGGAATTTGATATTTCCTTTGTGAAGAATTTAGTTAGTTACCAGGTCTGCTGTATCTGAAAATGGGGTAGCTGGTTTGTAATTTGGCCTGTACATATACGTAAGAAGACAGGATGAATAAGTAACACAAATCCACAGTTGTCACCTAATGGATTATCAGGTGTTTGCTAACTTGAATATCTTCTTTTTGATTAGATTTATTTTAAGTATGTCATATAGGCTACAGTACCAGTCAAATGTTTGGACACACTTTCCCATTCAAGCAAACAAACCTTTGACTGGTACTGTATGCTGAATTACAGAGCATACATATGTTTCAAGGATGTTTTCTTGTGGAAGCGGTCTTCCTTTTAATTTCAGGTATTTATTTCACTCATTTCTGGTTAATTTGTGCCTTGTATCCTCATGGCATTACAGACTTCAAAAACACAATAAGTAAATAATATAAAAAGCAAATGAATGTGTCTGCTTCTAATTGTGACATATTTCTTCACCTCAGACACACAATATGGCTCAGATTCTTTGATCCACTAAAACTCTGAGCCATATCATTTAGTTGTAACAGCCCCCAAAAGACTTGGCTCCTGAAAGTGTGTTTGTTTTTGTCCTAGTTGGCGAGACGTTCACTCGAGCAGTCCCCTGACAGGTAAGAATTTTTACATCAACACGCAGCATTTCAGTTCCTGCTCAAGCTTTTAAAACACCTGTTGATTGAATTGACAGCACATCACTATTTTGAGTATTATCTTACAACATAACACTCACAGTTATTGGGGAAATAAAGTGAGAAAAAGTCTGAAATGTAGTGTTGACTGAAGTTTGGGTTTTCCCAAGGACACATACGGTAAATGGAGATGTATAGTGAGCTCTTTTTTTTGGAGAGCCTTGGATAAATGACACGGCTTTGGGCAGTGGTAAGCTTACAAACTACTTCTGGCCAGACAGTTTACTATGTTGGAAATTATGCTGTAAAGGAAATAGTTACATGTCTCTCTCTCTCTCTCTCTCTCTCTCTCTCTCTCTGTGTGTCAGTATTGCTTTTTTGCCCACCTGTGCCAAGCAGGAGGTTGGTTGTCGCCATTTCATATTTTAGTTTGGTCACTGAGCCACATTTTTTGTTTTCCATGGTTCCTGGTACACATGATTGTCAAAACCATTCTTGCTCTCATTTGCTTTGTCAGTAGCTCATAAAAAGAGCAAGAATGAGATTGTTAACCACTTTATTTACCAAATGCTGTATGAATGTGAATTGTGGACAATAGACATGTTGGGGGGGGTTTGGACCGTTTTTACAGCACAACAGATAAGTGCATGTGCTTGCTTGTAATTGTGTGTGTATGTATGTATGTGTGTGTGTGTGTGTGTGTGTGTGTGTGTATGTGTGTATATATATATATATATATATATATATATATATATATATATATATATATATATATATATATATATATATATATGCTTCACATATTAAAGGCAAATTGCCTAAAGTGCCACTGCAGTGCCACACTTCCCAATGGCAGCTGTAGCTATTGTAAAAGGTGTAATATTACAAAGGTTGGACTGTACACACACTTTACTGCCATTCCTGGTGGCTGAAGTAAAGCTTCTAATTTTCGCATTCCCTTTTATTTGTCAGTCTTTCATTCCAGCAGCTCAAAACCTGAACCTATTCATCCTTGTTGCCAGCTCAATAGTAGAACACCTGTTTATTTCAACATTTCAGGATTTAATTGAGTATCTTTTGCTGTACTTGGCTGCACAGGTCACAGCTGCCATGCATCATTTCCACTTTTTGAGAAATGTGGCCTTTACCTCTTTAGACAAATTCCTCTGACTGTGAGATTATCGTATTTGTTGCAGCAGTGCCTGCTTGCTTCAGTCTGTTCCTTGTTATTCTCTTTCTGTGGTTTTGATGTCTTCTATTTTTTTCCACCCTAATTCCCCTCTGTGTCTTGTCTGTTCTGTTTTTTCATTTATTCTCTCTCAGTAGTGTCAGTTTGTTCACTTCAAACTGTCAAACAACCATGTTAAAAAAGGGGTGTCTTTCTCTGTCCCTCCTCTTTCTGTCTGTCTCTTTACCTGCCTTGTCTTGCTGTTTGTCTTTCTCACCCTCCCACCTCCCTTCTTTCCCTGTCAAAGACTTTTAGAGCATCTCCCTTGTCCACCCAGTCTTAGTTTGGCAGATTTGTCAGGTCCAGGGCTTGCGAGGTCGGGGGGGAGACCAAACCAATGTGGCACTGCTTGCTAACGTATCTCATATTGTGTCCTTTCAGAATACCTTCGCAGACTGAGCTAGGCGACAGTTGTCCTCATATCTGTGTACCTTTTGAACCCTTACCATGTTTAGCTGCTGAGACCTTTAGTTTTGTTTTCAAGACTATTTTATCTCTGATTACTTCGGTGGCTTCTGCTAGCTGATAATACTGTGCCTATATTTAGATCGGTATGTTAAAAGGTATTGCACACAGCGTCAGTGGGAAAGGGCTACTTTGCATGTCTTTCCAATACATATGCTTGTGTGCATTTATAAAGAAATACACGCAAAACAAAGGTGACAACCTCAATTTATAACATTCTTAAATACAAATACAAAAGACACACTGTTCTCTACAGGAATCTTAGATGATTGTTTATGTAGTATGACTTTTTCTAAAGCTTTCCATTGGCTCCATTAAGACAGTTTAAGATTTAGGTGAGAGTATAAAGGCATGCACTTAACATTGGCAATGATGAGTGTGTTCAGATTTTATATTTAATTCTAATGTTTTCAGTGTAATTATTAACAAGGAGTATGCCACAGGATTCCGACAGAGGCTAACAGCTTTGTGATTCGGATATATTTGCCAGTACAAAGGACAGCTAAGCTATATTGGCTGAGCTCCTAATGCTCCACTAATAAATTACACCACAATAGAAAGTGGATTAACAGCTGTTGAAGTAATCCCTGCATGAGTTTCATAGTGATTTCTGTGATTTGGTTTATCCTGCGCTACAAAAATTTTTATCTTTCAGTTTCTGTTTTTACCACACCTACTAAGAGCTTACAAAGAACAAGTTTGTGACTTGTCAGAATATGTTACTGTAGTGCTGTCTACATACCGTACATCATTTTGTGATTTTGCGGGAAAAACTGGACCAGGGCAAAGGCATTAAAGGTGCACTATGAGTTCCTGCATGGTCACTTCTGTTGACTTTCCAAGTCAGTTCAAAACAAAACAGAGCAAGCTCGCCGTTCCCCTCATGTTTCCGTTACTGTCATGACTAACTCTGTCACTGTAACTGTCACTAACTCCCACTCCCTCCCCCAACCATCTTGTCAGTGATTGGCTGGAGTGTTGTGTTTTGGTGCTTATCCTGTGCCTCTAGTGTTTCTTTGACGTTTACGACCCGTTTTATCTCCCGAGACCAGCCTTTTTCACTGTGTGTTCAGGGGGCAGGCAGCTAGCCGATCAAGTAGAGATGCCTACGAATTGAGACAAAAATGAAATCGTGCTGAAACCATTCAGGAACTTATAGTGCACCTTTTAATAGAAACTATATAAAACTAACGTTCTTTTCACTGTTAGTGTTGTTTAGGTAATTTATGATCATCACATGAAAAATTTGTTTGAGAAATATGAAAAAGTTGCATGTTGGCCTTTTAACATATTAACACTGTTTAGTAATAATGAAACTCAGTCGTATTGAGATGAGAGTCAAGTCAATGGTTGCATGCCTGTTCTTATTCTTTAAAGCTGCAATAACATACAGTAGGCATTGGCCACTTGTGGGCACAACAAGCTGTAAACACATTGACACATTGGGAACGTCCTAGCAATCAAATGCTTATTTACACAGCGAGCAGACACAGAGCAACATTTAACATTTGGAGTCAAGTTTGTGTCCAACTGGCAAGTGCAAGTCCATTATTAATTCTTTCTTTTTTATCTCTACCAACTCTTGCAGGAAATAGCTGGCTTTGTAGCTGCTAACTGCTTCACTATGTTCACCAGCTAGTTGTTGTCTTTGTATGCCTGATGTTGGGTGTTTGCCAGGTAGCCTACAGTCGGTTTATTAGATTTTAATTTATTTATTTCTTTAACTCAAAATGACCAAAATATTAGATGTGAAAAAGTAAAATTGTGGGCCATAAAACCAAAACAATGCTGAAAGATGTTGAAATGCTCCATATAAGTGAGGGTAGCTGCTTATTATCTGTAGTTTAGTCAAAGAGCAAAAAAAAACAGCATCGCATGAAGTAGTCCATGTAACCGGGTAACAAAGACACAACGAGGGGTAGGAAAAAAGAAAGGAGCTGGCTTCTAGGGTGTCTGCACTCCGCCCTCCTACGTACTTCCGCATAATTTTCATTTTATTTCAGTATGTCGTCTGTGTGTGCGGTATATTCTTGGGTTTTCTCTGGCCAAGTCTTTACCTGTCCAATCAGCAAACCGATGGAATGGCTGAGGACGATTAAGTTGATGTCATGTGCGAGAGTTGTAGCTCTGTAATGGTGGCGGAGAAAGATGTGAGTGAAGCCATATGGTCCGTTGTGGCAACGCTGCCAAATATCCAGAAGTTAAAACCTGAGCAAGTACAATCTTTGCTGAGTTTTGTTGGTGGCCATGATGTTGTGGCCCTCATCCCCACGGGGTTCGGGAAAAGTTAAATTTTCCAGCTCGCTCTGTTAGTGGTGAAGGAGTTAGCTAAGGCGAACGCTAGCGATGCTAAGCTGACGTCATGATCAAACGTTAGCGATTGGATATGGAAGATCCGATAGTTTTAAACTTCAACAGAGTACCGACCTTCAATGAAGTTAACACTTGTCAAAAGAGAGTGGCCAGACTCTCTGTACAAATTACATTTCTGAGAGTCTGGTAGGACCACACAACAACAAGGAGGGCTGAAAAGAAGTTGAGGGCCAAAAAAAAAAAAAATAGGCAGGAGAGAATAGAGATATAAACCCCATGACTGATAAACCACTTACTGAAGTGAAGAAACTAAGGTCAAAACTTTCCACTGATCATTGTCTTTCTACTCTTTTGTTCTATCCTACTTCATATGCTCGTCCTCCCTGTCTTTTCTCCTTACTTCTGTAAGACGAGCTGTCCTCTCCTCAGCAGGGCAGTAAAGAGACATCAGTGTCTTCGCCCTCATTTAGAGTCTTCATCTGATGATGCCACACGCCTGGTTGTAATGTCATTTATGGAGAGTTTTTGCAAAAGAAATATGAGTTCAGTGGCTTGTTGGTATCTGTCAGCTCTTATAGTAAACTGTCTTTTGCTATTGGCCTTGGCAGTTTGGAAGCAATAATGGGAGCAGCTTTTTTTTTTAAACCTGTAGGCTTCCATCCCCACAGATAACTTGGATGCTTGGTCAAGTTAGTCTGTGACCTGAGATGCTTGTTTGATTTGGCACTGATGCTAGTTGCCTGCTGTCTCTTCTCCAGTCATCTGGATGGCATCACAGCTGCTCTTATCTCCTGGTTGGTCCAAACCACGCTGCCTGGCCGCCCACATAACCATCTCTGTGTAAACACACATACACAGCAGAGTTTGGGTAAATTCATCAGCTATCAGTGATGATGGAAATTCCTTTGCCAGTTAAAATTACCTTGATTTTCAGTTTGGGGTGCGCGGTTTGTGTTGATCATATGTTTTCCACACATCCGCTGATACTGATCTAAATCTTTATTTCTTTCAAAAGTCAAGTTATTTATATAGCACATGTGAGCAGCAATGTACTTCGCATTAAAAATAAAAGATTAAAAAGTCAGAAAAGAAAGTATTAAAACCCAAAACATGCTAACATAGTATAAGACGGGTAGGAAATTGACAAAGTTACAGTGCAATGTAAGTCAGACATGTCTTTGACTCACATACTCAGTCAGACAAGTCAACACATATCACCCTGGTGTCAGTTTAGCGACTACTGGGGTAAACGGCAGAACAAAGGGGGTTTTGTATAAAAAATAAAATGACTGGAGAGAAAGGCAGCTCTTGTCGGGTACATGGCCATGAGATAGAAACATAAAAACACTGTAGACATCCAGCCAAAGTGATAGGTTTTATAGAGGTTAGAAACAATAAAAGGTGTGCAGTTCTTGGACTTTCAGTGAGTCTTAGGTGTAAATCAATAAAAGGCTGAGCACATCTGACATGGAACCCAGCCCTCCTGCAAAAAAGGGGTTCATCTTATTACAAGTTAATTCTTGTTAATCTGGTCCAGTGTGTCAAATACATTGATCTATTGCATAGGCACTCAAAATTAAATGAGTAGATTTTTTATCATTGTATGCACATAGCAGAATTACTTGCATGGTTGACAGATGAATCTGTAAAAGGTCAAGTTCAAACACAAAGTCCTCTCTGTGGTGACCATGTGCATTGTTATAAATCAAAAAGGGGTCTTTCCAAGGCCTGACACCCACTGATTCGTAGTGAAAAACTGTTTTAATTACAATCAGAAAGGGTGTTTCCCTGATAAATAACAGCTGTCTCCTCTGTGACTCATGTTCCTGACAGCAGCCAGAGGAGGAGTTTGGTTTATGTGTGTTTGTGTCTGTTATGTATGTATTTGCTTGGCCTCTGTTTATAGTAGTTTTCAATATTTAAGAAAAGGGTGTTCTGAGTGCCATGGTTTGGTGGTTGACTCGTTCGGTGCCGCATGATGTGTCTTGTTATCTCATTCAACACGGTCTCACGGCAGTTCGTGAAACGGTCACTTTATTTTGAATTTATTGATTTGTGTACACAGACACATTTATGCCTTTTTTTTTCCGTGATGATGAGCACGAATTTTAATCTGTCTTTTAAATTTCTCCTTTTCTTTGTGGTGTTCAGCATGTTGTCTATACGGAGGTTTGGTTTAGGAAAAGAACATCACAGGCCAAATGCAGATAGGGTGTATTTGACCACATCTTGACCACAAACACAAACAAACATTCACACCTAAAAAAAAAACAAACAAAAAAAACATTATTATACAAAAACATATTTAGTCAAACACGCATGTCACAAGCATGATAAGCACATGGACATATAGTCCAAGACACACATACTCACTTTCAGCTCTGGTGGCCTGTGGGGCTTTTGTAGTGCTGAGTGGGCCACAAACGACAGCTTTGTGTTTTCTGGGAAGCTGGGAAAATTGGATTGCACACACACACACACACACACACACACACACACACACACACACACACACACACACACACACACACACACACACACACACACTTTGGCAGTGTCAAATCCTCTGCACAGTTCTGCTGTGTTCAATAGGCTGATTCATTAGAGCCTCCTCATGACACTAGAGTAGAAAATGGACTTGCAGGGAAGGGAGGACGAGGAGGCTGAAGTTTGACATGACCTGACAGTGTTCAGGTCAGTATTAAAGGAAAAAAACACCCTTTTTGTGTGTTGATCCTTAAATTCACATGTTTCTTTTTTTTATCCATTAGATAAGTGTCATTCAAGGCCTTTGCGGCTGAATCATTGTTTTTTTTGTGTACGATGTGTGGCTACTTCAGTCGACCTAACTAGATTTTTGGTAACACTTTGACTTGTAATGGGTTAAGCACTGCCTTAGGATAGCTTACATAAAATCATGCTAAAAATGCCACTGCAGCATTTGTTTCACTCTACCTTCTTACCTCTGCACTGGTTTGTCTTGAAGGTAAGTGTTTTGCAGGCATTACTTTATATTCGGGCTAGAAGAAAGTTTGATGGATGACACATCTTGTTCGCGATTGGCTTGAGGCTTAATCGGAAACCTCACACACCTGGAGCAGGTCAAAATAACAACTACAAATGATTTGCTATCTTCACTGTAGCCCAGCTCTGCTTGGAGGGTCCAGATATACTGTATATTATAGAGGATTGTATTACTAGTGTCATTATCTGTCATAAAATCGGCACCATCAAAACATCATTCTGCTTTATTTTATTAGCTACACATTTGGAAAAAAATAACAACATTTAGAGGGTACTGACAGCAACCATTACACATCATTATTCAGAATGATCAAACATATTTACACTCTTAAGTCAGTGTGTCCTAATGCATAAAACATTTTGGAAATGTCCAAACCCTTTTCTTTCCAATATCTCATCCCAAATTAATTTCATTTGCTCTGCAGGAGAGTTTTTCCTTTTTATGATTTAACAAAGGAGGTTGTTTTTTGTATGTAATGTCATCATTGCTGAATCTGGCCACTGCCAGTGGAAATGTGCTGTGGAGTGGAGTGGGTGTTGTATGTAACGATGCTTGGCAGCAAATTGTGTTTGTCTGGCTCTTTCCCTTGCTGTCTCCACTGGAGTCAGGCAGACTTAGAGCCCGGGCGTCCTGTTGACAAGGGGCTCTCACAGCTCAAACCCCCACTGGGATATGTGGAAGATTTTATGTCTTAGCTGCTCCCTCTGGACCACACTGGGTGATTAGGTTGACTTTTCACATTTGTTTCTTTTTTAGGTAGATTACTTTTATGCTTTTGTTAAATCTAACATTTATATCATGAAGCTAACAGCATGTGCGTTTCTTTCTTTGCAAAGGAGTAGTAGGTGGACAACTGATGTAAGGTCAGGTTTAGATTAGATTATAAGACTTGGATTATTACATCTTAAATGAAGACACGTTGCAAACATGTTCTAACTATCACAAGGCGAAGTGTAAGTCACTGTGCACATTTTTACCATAATGAGCACCTCTTGACCTTGTGTCAGATATGGACTCATTAGCTGAAACACCATGTTTACATCTGTCACATGGTGTTAGAGTCAAGGTGGGAAATTAAAGAGACCCCCACAAATAGGCCACGAGTCTCCACACCTGTTGTGAGGGGAGGCCGCCTCAGGATTCTAGTCGACCGAATTCTGTGAATAAACAAGGGAAATAAATTCTAATTATTAAGTAGGCTGAATGATTTGGGCCATTTTGTCAGGTTTTGTTATTCTATTATATATACCCATTAAGTATTTATTGATTGTCATACAGTATGTTGTCAACAGTTTGAGCTAAGAAATAATAAACCCTATAGACTCCTGAAGGTGTTTGGTAAATAAAACGTAAATACATACAGTTTTACCATTTACTCACACAAACACACATCCTTTCTGCATTATCTGTACAGTTTGACTTATGGTATGCACAGGTCATATGTACACAGTGGTGGAAGAAGTATTCAGGTCAGTGGTGTAGTCTTGTTATGGTGGCTCAGAATGGACCTTTTGGGGGGGCATATCAAATTGTCTGTGGTCTGGAGTGTCAAAGACTAATATCATGCATTCTCATACACTTCTATGCACCAATTTATGGTGGGAATACCTTTTTAATTATCCTATGAGAAGGAAAACACAGATGACATTCAAAATATATAAAAACATTTAATTGACTGTAAACTCAGTAAGGGGGCTGTCACATCAGGGACCTATGCCTGGATCACAAAAGTTGACCCCAAAGCAACGAGGATAAAATAAAATAGGCTACTTATATTTGTCCTAAATGTGTAGTGACGGGATGATACTGGCTTTCTGTCACAAAAATATGATGTGCACAATCATTGCACAACACATTCTCATTCCCATCTCATAAAATACGGACGCTTGGTCAGGTGCCTTTGTCGTTGGTCGTCTCCTTTAGCATCATATAACACGTGCTTTGTCTTTGCCTCCCTTTTGACACTGTTAGGTTAAGGGAAAGGTTGTGGGTGGGCTTACGGTTCCGTGATTAGTGGGAACGGGATGATTGGGTTTAGGAAAAAGTCGTGGGAGGGATTACGGTTCCATGATTAGTGGGAATAGGATGATTGGGTTCAGGAAAAAGTCGTGGGTGGGCTTACGGTTCCGTGACACACGGAAATATGGGCAGGTTAAAGTAGAAACCGGCTTCCATGACAGTGCGCGGAAGCACAGCTTGACTTTGACGCCAAGATTTTACCTGAACACACCTCCCTGTAAGACGAGCACGCTCATCGGTGCATCAGATAAACATTCACACTCTGATGCGCAGCATCATGAGCAACTCGGTTCAGCGTCTTGCTCAAGAACACTTTGACATGGGACTCCTGGGCCAGGGATTGAACCGCCAAACTTCCAATTGGCAGGCGACCGCGCTACCACTGACCCACAGCTACTTGGTTGCATTCCACCACCTCCTCCGTTTTCTCCTCAAGGGAGATATTGTAGAAAGGTACAACTAGCAATCCCACTCATAAATAATCTAGATCTGCATCCCTTTTTAACCCATGGAGACTGTCGGGCCCCTGCATGCTTCACTCAAATATGTGCTAATGTTAGACCCGGCATCCAGCAGGAGGCCATAGGGTGAGGTTTATTTTAGGACAGGTATGTCGGAGTCGGAGAGAACCATTGTGAGAGTGGATTGTTAAGGTTAATATGCTGTTTTCCAAATGCTTTTATATAAAGCAGTAAGCGTATGAGGTCGCAAGACAATACAGGGCTATGCAACCATTATCTGTCAGCAACAAATTATTCCCAACCACACTGAGGATGCCATTTATTCCAGCGCAGCTTCAACACACCACAACCAAATAGTTTCCAGTGTGGGAGATCCACTGCTTTCAGCCTAGACGAGGGATTGATCCTCGTAGACGCAGTTTGACAAACATAAAACCAAACTCACCACGCAGAGAAGCAGAAGATTAAGCAGGGAATCCCTGCCACTTTGTGACTGACAGCTGTGTATACAGTAGCTCGGCCAGAGTGCGCCCCCCCCCCCCAATTCTCCTCTTTCAGCTTGAATAATTGATTCTGAATTGATTTAGGCTCAGTTGGCTCACTTGTTTCTTCTGCCATATATGTATTTTCTCCTTCCTATAATTAGTGTCTGCTTTGTTTCTGTGCTGGTCAGCAATAAAGCCAAGCTTTTACCCTCCAAATGGAAGCATTTTTGATTATTTTCAATTCAAATTTCATTTGAGATTTGTTTATTGCTCTGACTGACCATTATTTACACACACCAGCAATTTCTTTACATGAGGGAAGTTCATTGTCAGCTGGCCCATTTAAATTCTTTTGAGTAGAGTTCTGAGAAAGCTGAGGCCTCTTGAAAAATGATTTTCCTCAATATCACTCTTCTCACAATCACTTGAAAACCTGCTAATGAAATGATCTACATGGATGATGGTCTACAAAAGAGAGAGGCAAGAAATATGCCTCCTCAGTTGAACTTTGCATGGGCAGTCTTGTCAGTGAGTAAGCCTTTCGCATGCTAATTTCATGTCATTCCCCTGGACTCATTTTAAAAACACCCTAGCTAACAAGTTGACCTAACCACAAAAAATTGACCACAGTAAAACATATTAATTATCTGTGTCCACTTAAATCTGATCAAAATGTAGAACAATATCCACCAACAAGTAGTATTTAACATTATACCATTCACATGTGCTTTTGAGCTTGCCTATAAATGAACGGTTTGACATTTTGGGAAATATGCGTATTCATTGCCCTGCCAAGAGTGAGACAAAGTCATTTAAAGGTTGAGGCATGGTTTGGCTTGACTGTTTATTTTGTTTTTGTCTTTGGTGTTTTACATAAATTCCCCAATTTCTAAATTCCAGCACCTCTCTCCTTTCTTTGTTTTGGTCAAATTCTCCTCCAAACTCTTTTGTGCAGAGGTGAGATTCCTCACATGAAGAGGTTGTTAAGCTGCTATCAGGGGAAGTGCTGGATGTCTTTTGAAGGAATAATGGGGAGGGAGGGACCTCTTTTTAGTGGAGGGAAAGTAGGAGAAGGCTCTCTTGTCAAACCTTTGCTGAAAGAAAAAAGAAGAAAACAAAAATGGCATTTTTCGTTTTGTCTTGGAAGGACTTGGGCAAATTTAGCAACAATGATGTAGAGGAGGAATTCAAATTGAAAGCAGGACGTGGTGGATGAGCAGGTTTTTGGGAAGGGAGGAAAGAATAGAGACAGGAGGAATAGATTCAATAAGTGATTTTATTTCAAAAAGTCTTTACAAATGATCACAGAAGCATGCAGTGAGGAAAAGAATCCTGTCATTTCACTCCTGTGTGTTTGAGTTTAAATCAGGTTTGACCCTCCCCCTTCTTCTCCCCTCTTTAACCCCCACCACCATCATCACCCACTGATTTCACAGTCACCCCCCTCTCTCTGCATGCTAGTCCTTTGCAGCTCATGCAGCCGAGAAGTTGTGTTTTTTTATCAGCTCTCTGCACAGAATCATACAGCAGAAAAGCTCCTACTTTAGTGTGGAAGGAAGAGCACCAAAGGGAAAAAAGGCGGAGATACTGTAGGAGGAGCGTGGAGAAAAGTAGGCAGCCGGCGTAACAGTTTTACACTGCATTCAGCTACAATGGAAGAGGCGTGTTAGAGAGAGAGAGAGAGAGAGAGAGCAGTACAGGCAGAGGACTCGCTGCAGTGCAGGTGGATCACAACTGAAGACGAAAAGTTCGGAGGCAGCAGTTAAACTCTAATTGGCTGTCCAGCAGGTTTGTAGTGCAATTTCTTTACAATGCGTGTGTGTGTGTGCGTGTGCATGTGTGCGCGTTGCAGCGTGCATGCATGTGTTTTGTGACTGATATAATGGATGCTGTGTTCTCCACCATCAAGGCTGCTATTTCACTGCTGTCTACTCTGTGCAGTTGTGAGGATTTCCCAGAGCTGACAGTACCAAGGAAAACTCATACATATTTGCAAAGCTTGAGGCATGAATTTTATTTCTCTTGATATCTCGTGCATGACAAGTTCAAGCTACATGGAAAACTTCTAAGCGAGGAAGGAAATCTAAGAGTTTCTGCTTTGGTTGCTTCATGCTCAATGAAATAGAAGAGGGCCTCTTTTCCCTCCTTTCAGATTGCTTTAGCTTTGGAGAAGAATAGATCCGGGAGCTATGAATGGGCCCAGGATGGCTTTCTGTGCGCAGAAGAGAGGTGCCGCCCTCTCAAGTGTCAGCATGCTTACTTGGTTGATGGCAGGGGGTTCATGGGCTTGTTGTTTGTAGAGGTGGCCGTTTTTTTTGCCTCTGGGCCACATAGATAAGAGACAACCTGTGTCCTGTATTTAATCCTCCACTTGTTATAACTTTTAATAGTCTTAAAAGTTGTTTATTTCTAATGTTTCTTGTAGCTTCTATCCTGCTCTTTACCCTCCGAGGGAAAGGCGGAGTGATGCAGTCAAGTCCTTTAGCCAATCTAGTCATCATCTTTTCATAGGTGTCTGTTTACCATTGACTGAGCAGTGATAAGGAGCCATTTGTTTCTATTTCTGGCTGTTGTTTTCTGGGTGTTGCTATAAATGCAAGGCCCCCCTTTCATGGTGAGAGAACTATGGCTAAGTGTTGTTATCTGTTTTCCAGCCCTGAATGCGTTGCTAACAGTCCCTTCACTTTGTTAAATCTTTTATATCGCTTGAGGTGTTTAACGTGATTGAGGCTTTGCATTCCACGCCTCGAGGTTTTGGAGCATTGCGCTTTGTTTTCTTTTTCTTTTTCAAACCTCTACAGAAGAAGTGGCACTGAAATCTGTGTAGTATTCCAGCTCAATTTTCTCTTGATATTTTAACATTCAGCATTTTGCCATAAAACTTTCCCCTCTGCTGTGCTTTTTATCCGACAGAGAACTGTAATCAGCTGTTGGACTAGGGAGTGAAGTAAGAAGGGCCAAGTTGAATGTTGTTTGTACTGCGATTGATTTTGAGGTGGGGTCAAATTTCAGCCTATGCTTGCTGAAATGCAACAAAATAAACCTGTGCAATGAATTGTACTTCACACTTAATTCACTTGAATTACATACTGTAACAAAGCTTGGGTTGTCACTGTCATGTCCATATAGAATTAACACTCCAAGTGTGTGCATATTTGCCTCCCTGTCATCTCACCATTCTTCCTGACAAGCACAGCTGAAATAATTTCCCAGCTGCTGGCCAATACGGTCTGACTTGCTGTCAAGTTTGTCTTCTCAGCGCTGACGTGATGAAGTCTTACAGATTCATATCAGTGACACAGACTCCTGCCTCCTGATGGGACTTCTTAACACACTTCTCCTCTTTTCTTTCACCAACTTTTCTGTTGACTTCAACAAGGTACACATTACTTTAAACCAGAGCTACCCTGAGAACATAATGGGTTACACCATGCTAATAATAGGGTCGCTTATTGCTAAAAGAATGTGCGAGATTGTGATTAAAACATATTTTTTAAATTTGTTTTACTTTAGTTGAATGGATGAGAAAGTTGAATGTTCTTGTTGAAATCAGATCAGTCCCATTTTTCATAATCCTCACAACGCATGAAAACACTTGATAAAGAAACAAAATGTGCGTGGTCCTTTCAAGCTGCTTATAGTCTTGTTTTTTCAGACCTTATACCAAGGTGTTGTGTATTTTGCTCTGAGGTTCAACTCGGTCTGTAGAGGAGAGGTATAATCTGCGTACACATCCTGCTTCCATGGCACTTGCTGCCATGGTGATGGCCTCAGTCCTCTGACGGAGCCTGAATTTCTAATCAAATATTTGTCCAGAGTTCTTTTGCAGAGAAGTAATAAAATAGGACCTTTGCAGCAGGCTTTGTTTGGTCTTCATCTTTTGTCCATTCTCTGAGGTTTTGTCATTGTTTCAGGAATTGCTCTAGTGTGCCGGGGCCCTTGAAGAAAATATTGCTGCTTCAGGCCGAATGATTTGCAGTCCTGCTGGCCTTGATTTCCTCTCCAGAGGAAAATGGGCATTCATCTGAATTCAACACCACATGCCTGCTCTCGGGTCAAGGATTTTTAAGATATATCTTTTTGTTAAATTAAGACAGATCTTTCAGTGTTGCATGTGAGTTATTGTACTTTAACCTTGTAGTTCGATCACATTTTTAAAGTAGCCAAAAGAAGTTATGTTTCCCCCATGCTGAGGCCAAGGAGGTGAAGTATTGTCCCGGTGTCTCAATCAACCTCAGTGACCCGAGCACCTTTTCAGTTCCTCTTCTTATGTTTCCACTTTAGGAGGAATGATAGACCCTGTGTGTGTGTGTGTGTGTGTGTGTGTGTGTGTGTGTGTGTGTGTGTGTGTGTGTGTGTGTGTGTGTGTGTGTGTGTGTGTGTGTGTGTGTGTGAGTGATAGCTTGGCTAGCCTCCCTGCGATTATGTCATACAGCATAGGTTCCAGCTGTCCAAGTCAGCTGCATTTAATTTTGCTTTCAAGAAAATCATCCGTACATATGTATATATCTGTACCTTTTTTTAAATAAGTGCTTAATTGCATTAACTGGGGCATCACCTGTCGGCCCGCCGAGCGAACAAATAATTGCTATAAGATTCTGGCTGATGAAAGCTCTGCCTTTTTTGAGGATTGTGATTGGGGTCTGATAGAACACTGCGGTCCAGCTGTTAAGTTTAAGCAAATGTATTTGGGCTGGGTCTTACTGAGGGGCTTAGATGTAAGCTTTGACAAAGGACTGCACACATTTCGGCTTTAATACAGGTGCACACGCAGGGGCCCAAGCTCACTGTGATCTCTGCAGAAAACAAAGCACCAAAATCTTTAAACCTGGTTGTTTTTTTTTTCGTTTTGTTTTTTACAATGAAGACCATTTTATTTAGTAAACACTGAGGTCTTTTAACAACTGATCCTCAATTTCCTTCAGACTTATCTTATATCTAGTGTTGACATTGTTGTCCTCTCCCACGGATGTTTTACAATCATGTTACTTACTCAGATTCTTGGAACTGACTCCAGAGAAGAGGATTGATGCTGTGGGGTTCAATTGTTTGATTTCCTGAGGATCATTTTGCTGCTGTTAATGTTCATGTCTGAGAGGGCAGTTACAGAGAAACTGTCCTCACTATGACCATTGTATGGTCCTCTTGATGATAGTATCAGTTAAATGGCTAAATGCCAACAGAAATGTCTCACCCTTCTCTCTGCCCAGCTGTGGTTAGACCCTTCTGATCCCCAGGCTTCCAGTCGGCCATGACCAGTACCGTTTTGAACTTCTCGCAACACTTTTTTATAGGCTGCTCTGGCCAGGTCAGAGTTCATGGGAAAGCGTTGCTGAACCTGTCTTCTCCGAGTGGCAGGACCTGCTGACATATTTCTCTCGAGACCTGTCACTAAAATTGGATCTCACAGTTATTTGTGGAAGAAGAAATCGAGAGAATCTACATGCACCTGTATGATTTACTTTAGGTTCTTGATAAACTTTGAATATAGCTTTTGACCTGGTGATTCTGCCTGCTTAAGACCAATGTTCTATACATTTTAAGTGTTAATAAAAGTCATCATATTGGTTGTTAAAGGATGCTCAAGATTAGATCAGTTACTGAATGCTAGATAAAATATTGGGCAGTATTCACCAAAACCACCAAATGACTCAGGCCTAGGGGACAAGATGAAACAGGATATATCTCCCCCCACATTTATAACCAACCTTTACTTTCCATTATGCTTAAGCTTATTTTAGGCAAATGTCATTTACTTTGGTTTATCTCCAAATAATACTCTGTTACTGTGCACTCATTTCCTAAAGCCATTCTTGGCTTTTCGGTAAGGCAAGGCAGCTTTATTTGTATAAAGCACATTTCAGCAACAAGGCAATTCAAAGTGCTTTACATAAAACGTTAAAGAGCAGTTAAAAATGATTAAGGAATTAAAAACGGAGAAAATACGAGAATAAAAGTTACAGTGCAGTATAAGAAATTAAACATTAAAGAGCAGTTAAAAACAACTAAAAATATAAAAGCAGATATATCTATATAAATAAATGATTGCCATATAATTTTAACAGTGCAACTTCAGTGAAGGAAATTAACAATTATTTAAAGAAAGGCAACCTCAAAAAGAAAGGTCTTCAGCCTTGATTTATAAGAACTGTGTAAGTGAAGACCAACAGTTTGAAACATGTTTTACAAGTTTTTTTTATTGTAGTGTATAAAACCCTGTTGACTTTAACTTAAATACAAGGTAGTAAGAGTTAATTACTCAATTCCCTGGGATAATATCTTTGACTTTGCATGGAAAAAAGAGGGAAAGCCTGGACTTTGAGCTCTGAGAGGAAAGTGAGAATCTTAAAGGAAAAGGAGAACTTTTTGTTGTCTGTTTGTTCCAGGTGTGACATGCGTCTGTAGGGATTTGCAGCTCTGTGTAATGTGACATGTTGAGGGATTGTAAAAGGAAGAGTGAAGCACACAGCAGGGAGGATGTGGCTTGATTCTTCCGAGCCTTGTTAATTTCTACATAACTAAGAATCATACCAGCCAACCAGCATAAACCCATATGACTTTCCTGGGACACACTTCAAAACAATACAGAACCTTGTTTTTTCTAAAAGTCTCAAAAACAATGACTTCATCATTCACTGGGAAAGCTTTTCTGTCCTGGCAAATATTGACTCTGGTGGTGAGGGGGCTGAGCACACGACCTCCCAATTTTCACTTAAATCTTTCTTTTTTCTTCTTCCTATAATTTCTTTCCTCCTTTCCTCCCTCCTTCCTAACCAAAACCAAAGTCAGGAGGGGATATGTGAGTAGGGCTCAGTAAGTAGGTACTGTAGTTTGAAGTCCCTCATCTCCCATCAAGGGAATTACATCAGAGTAGAGATGAATATCTCAGTGCTGGAACCAGCTGTGGTTTGATATTATTAACAGTTATTACATCAACACAATAACCACACTAAGTTACTAAAGCAAAGATTGTACAGTCAAAGTCTTTTGAACAATTAAAGTGCAAACAAGTGCTGGAATATGTGTCAGTAGCATTGGTGTAGAGACAATGTACAAGATACTGTGAGGCATGTGAGGGGAAATCGGGAATGTACTGGCACAGTTAACCACTGTGCTTTATTCAGCAGGCTGTAATGCATTGTATTATGGGTTCAACTAATGCGTTACGTTTACTTCAGAACTCAGAAGCTGAAGTTTGGAATGACGTTGCACCCGAGTCAGATTTTCATTATTTTCATTAGCTGTAGCCAGCTTAGCCTTTGTTAGCAATGCCAGTTTATAACAACGCATTACAGTTTTTTTGTGCACACAAACCGATTCCACGGATACAGACATGTCCACAGATAGAAGTTGGACAGGACTCTGTGTACCACTGATTTAGTGAGCCACAAATAACACAGAAATGCTTATAACTGAATGTTACTACAGCTTTCCCAACTGTTGATGCACAGAGCAGCCATGCTGGATTTTTAGCCAGGGGTACTCGGTAGTTGCCCGAGTTCCGAGCTTGGAAATCCAAGCTCAGGGTGGCGTTCCGAGTTCCGAGTACAAATGGAACCCACTACAGTCAAGTCAAGTGAGTGAGAAGTGTAAGCACGGGGATTTTAGTGATGGTAAGAAGAATAAGTTTAAGAAATGTATTTGTGCTATGTTCATATAATATAGAGTCTATGGTTTAGATGTAGGATATTTCAATGTCTTCAGTCATTTAAGGTCCTCCAAAGGGGAAGAAAACTGAATTTCCCAGAGAACATCCATGTTTTACTTTATCCTCTTTCTGTCTCTTTGAATTCTGTTAATCTTGGTCTTGTGCCTTAGCTGTAAGAGCTTCCTTTCGTCTCTTACAATTGTCACACAAACTGGATTAGAGCTCGGAGATGGACTAGTCTGTGCTCTCATTGTATGTTTCTCATCCTGATCTGCCTAATCAGGTTTACCGGAAAATATGCTGATGTGATTCGTATACACTCTTTCTGGTTGTCTGTAGCTTTTTGTGCTTTGTCTGTGAGGGAGAGTTTTAAAGTCAGCATGTACATGTATTCTCACACTGAAGTGTCGTTCAGATACACATAACAGTAGATTTACACATTAAAAACAAAGAGGAACCGACAACACCCCCTGATTGCGGTTAGCCATAAAGCATCATAACATCACAACTTTGAGGGAGTTCTGTGGGTCTACACTCCAAGGCCTGCTAATCATTGTGGGCTTAAAGTTGGAGAACACTGCCCAGATTCCTCGCGCATGAGAGAGGACGAGGGAAAACAAGGGGGAGAAACTAAATCTGCAAGTGTGTGAGCCTCCTGAGTTTGTGCAAGACCGAGTGATGTATCAATTTCATGGGTCAAGGGTCATAACCGTGTAGATGAAACAAGCAGAAGTGCAGATTGAGAAGTGGGGTGGGAGGTTGTACAAGCCACATGTAGAAAAATTAGTTGGGAGAGTGAGTAGGTGGGAGGAGATGTTATTAATCTCTGTTGTTTTCCCCTCGTATTGTCATTTCCTCTGCAGCTGGTCCTGGGTTGAGAGGTAAAGAAAAACACAACTGAGGAGATCAGAAATCTAAACAGTGGTGCTGCCAGTGGGCTGGGTGTTCCCCACCGCTGACACATCTGTAATAAAACACATACTCTGATTTTGTAATGTGCTGCTAATGAAGGTGAAGAGAAGGCCAGGGAATATACACAGATGTACTATAGCCCTTATGTAGATTAAATCAGTGTAGTGAAACAAAGGATTAACAAAGTTAAAAACTGATACCCTGATGCAAATTCATTAGAAGTTAAAAGTTTGCTTAAGAATAAGAGCCCCATAGTCTACAACGGACTTTGCTTTTGAAGTGGTTCTTCTTTTGTTTCTGTTTTTCTTAAAGCTATAGTGTTCAACTGTTTTAAAATAATAAACGTCCGTTACATTCAAGCCATTGCCAGATGAGTTAATACAAAGCTAATTAAGCCTATCCGCTCCTCTAAACTCTCTTTGTACTTCTGAGTATGGCTATGTTTACAAAATGTTGGTGACTTTTGCACGCAGAAGCTCAAGTGATGTACATCGCGTCACTGCTGACAACAGCAGCGTTCAGCTTTAGAGACCAAGAAAACAGACAAATTACAAGATAATTATATCTTCTGAAGAGTCAATCATGTTTTTTGTAATCCTCCATGCTGGCAGCTCTGTAGAGGAGAGTTGGGGGTGGATACTCCGACAATGTTGTTGTCATTACTTAGAATTCCTCATGGGGGCGACATAAACTACGCACTATAGCTTTTAATGTTCCTCGGTATTTTGTGTGAAAAGAGTTAGCCCAAATAATTATTGCCCCGTTTTGGCTCATAAACCGCCATAGATTCCCCATCAACCCCTCTCAGGTCAGGTCACTGGAGTCTGACTTGACGGTCTGTGGGTCATGGCCCCATTAAAACACACTCCCAACATGATTTTTTTGCCACCTGACAGCGAGCCTGTTCTGGACCTCTACCACTGCATAAATAAACATATGCTCATTGACAATCATGTGTGCACATCAACAGCAGTTAGCAGTTACGTCTCTGATGGTAGCCTTTACACAGAAGCACGGATAGGAAAATAGTTCAAATTGACAACATCATGGGATTGAGTCGAGACTACCTTGCAGAGGACCTACAGATGTACTAAAAGTTGAGCATAGGGATATTTGGTAGTTTCCTGCCTGACCACAAATGTTGAGCCACGCAGTTTAGGGCAACGTCACAGCCCAGCTGAGGACAGTTTCCAAGTAGGATCACAATATCATGGGTCAGTGCCGTTCCCTGCTGTAAGGCAGCCACTGCACATTTAATGTGTGCTATATTGAGCAATAGGGCATTTAAGTCCCCACTTTACCCCTTGCCATTATTGGTGTGTTTGTGTCTGTGTGTGACAGAAATCTGTTACAGTTGTTTGGCATACTGCCGATCAAGCATTTTTTATAAAATGTTTTCGATTATTCTTAGGGCTGACCCAGTTGAATATTCAATGATTTGATCAAAAGAGGCTGATTTGAGTGCCAATCTCGCAAACAAAGTTTCACAGAGGTGTAAACTCTAGTTTCGTGACGAGATAGAACTTGCAACACGCAGTCTGCCACATTCTGAAACCTGCCAGTTTACACCAACGCAAAAAGATGTGACGCTGTATAATCTTCAAAGAAACCACTCTTTGTACTTCCATTTTAACTTCCAACTTTCAGGTTTTTTTACAGCTGGATATATCATTGTTGCATCTAAAGATGAATTTGGATAACATTAATGATAGTGAGAGGCTTGCTACAGTTGCATTTCTAGTGATGAAACGGCGAAAATGTTTTATTTCTCTGATTCTCGGCTTTGTTCTTACATCGCTCGCTCGCTCTCTTGAGTCACTCTATAACTCACCTGACAACGTTACCATGCTCGCGGGCGCTCGTTGAGCCTCTGTACAAAACTCTGCCATTTTGAACAGCTAACAGTTTGTAACATAGAAATAAAATGTATTATGTATAATTTCTTTTCTATAGTTTGGCTTTATGGGCGTGCTCAATGTCTGATTTTCTATAGGACTAGAACTACTGTTTAATAAGTTAATATACAGCTTATTATATTATTTATTATTGTATACATATTAACATATTGCTGTAAATAAAAATGTGAAAATAAAGATGCTTTTAATAATAATAAATCCAGTTGTCCCATGACAGATTTAAAGTTTATAGTGCGGAATTCTAAGTAATGACAATAACACTGTTGGCACATCCACATGATAAGAGCCTTATGTGATTGTACACGCACCCCCACCACTTCTTGTGCAGTTGCTAAAAGCTAAGGAGGACACGAATTATTAAAAGAACATAAGAGGTAATTATCTTCACTCGAGTTTCTGCGTGGGAAAGTCACCGGACGACACAATCTTCTGAACGTAGCCATACTGAGAAATACAGACGGAATTGTGTGGAGCTGATAGTCTTAATTAGATTTGTAGCAGCTCATTTAGCAACACACACACACACACACACACACACAACTCGATAATGGGCGAGACTTGACCATTTTGATTCGGCTATTTAAATTTAGGGACACCCCTAGTTATTCTTCCTTATTAAAATGCAGGAGAGACACTGATTTGTAGTTTTAAGTTTGATTTAGCATTTTTAGCTCAGAGACTTGTCTATATGTCTTTTTGCTTGAGAAACCTCTGACCTCTTTTAAAGCTACTCAGCTCTTCAAAGGATACTAGTTGGCTCAGGCTCACAAAGCTCATCTACATTGCCGCTAATACTGGCTCGTCCAGAGTCCACTGTTTCTCTCATGCTGCCTGGGATTTGGCAGGTAAAGAAGTCAGAGTTATGGAAGTCATTAAAATTCCTCGGGAACATGTGGACCCTTGTTTATTTTTCCGCCCACGCAGGGAGGGTGGAGAGCTGCCAGGACGCTGCACTGTCCTTCTCTCAGCAAGACGGAGAGTGGACACAGACAAGGAGGACCTGATGGAGGACAAAGGAGATGAAAGACAGATGAGTGGAGGGATGAGCAAAGCAAAGGACAGACAGGCGCAGGGACCGAAGGATGGAGGAATGAATGAATGGGGATGAAAGAGGGGGAGAGACAGACAGACACCCTTTACTGGATGCCAAACAAAGAGTTGGACAAATGACCGTTTCATCAAGCCGTATACGAAGATTAGAGATGAATGGATTGACACAGGATGGAGGCCATAGAGAGGAGGAAAAGAGGGAAGGACAGAGATATATGGCTACATTTTGTCCAACTGTCAAGTGAAATTTAGACAAAAAATGTCACAAAAATCTAATACAAGTTTACTATTTTTTATTGGTTTGGTTAAAGCAAATTACATGGTCTTAAAAAGAAATTCAGCAGTCACAATAAACAAATGTTATGAACATTTTGTTGAATTAAGGAAGGATTTTCTTTTTAAATGATGAAAACTGATGGAAACCCAACTGATTGCAAAAGGGCTAAGAAAGTCAATCTTGAGAGTTTAAGACTTGTATAGGAAATGTATCCAACTTAGCCCTGGATACTTTGTGTGGATTTTGATATCTGGTTAATCCTTTCATGGAACCGGTATCTGTGAAAGTTTATATGCAGAAGGTGTCTTTCTATTTGTTGGGAAAAAATGATGTGTGGACACAGCCTTTTACACCTTTTTAAAGGGGGAGCAACGTGCTCTAAATTACTTTGCGCTTGTTGCTTTTGCACTTAACCGTGACATGAAATTATTCATCAAGAGCTTTCAACAACAGGTTTGTCTTATACAGAGCATCTTAAAGGTCCTGAAAAGTATTTTTCTTAATCTTTCCAGTCGGTTATTATTGTTGGTGATTCTCTCACTTGTTTGAGGTTGCCAAGGCTCCAGTGGAAAAAGGTGATTTATTTCTGTGGACCAATCCGTTTAGCTATATTTTCATATTTTTTAGGTGTTGTTTGCGGGTTTCAAGCATGGTCTATCACAAGCAGCTAATCAGACGATCAGATCATTTCCCCTTGCACACCTCTGTTAAAGCCATTCAACATTGTCGGCTGTTAATAAAAGACCTTAGATAGTGCCTCATTTTATGTGACTGGTTAGTTCCTCCATGTGCGATACATGCCCCACCAACTAGCCATAAATCTTCCTTGCCTAAAATTTAAATGTGGAAAGATCCCTTCATGCTCGTCTTTAAACACCAGATCCATGAACAGTCTGCTGTGATGGTGGGCGTTTTTTTTTTGATTAGTTAAACAGAGTGGACTTGAAAAGGGTACTGGTGTAACACCGGCTCTGATTTTGTAATATTCCAGTGTGCATATGTGAGTGTGTGTGGGAGACCATAACAGAAATGGCCGGTCTGTCTGTTTTCCATTATTAAATTGAGGCAAGTCACCGCAACTCAACTTAAAAGCACTTAAATACTCTCCTTTTTTATGTCCACTGACAATATTCTGTTAACCATCTGATCTGACAGTAGCTTGATCGTAGGTTAAACCTACAGTGAGGCCAACTGCTGTGTTGTCCGTTCATCTTTGCACCATTTCTTATCCAATTTTTAACCAAGGATAATGGATGAGGAGTTTGTAAGGACACCACAGCGGGGAGGGAATGAGGGAGGTGCTGTCGGCCTGTTAGGATGAAGACGAGAGAGAGTGAAAGAAGGGAGTTGTGGAATTTCTTGGTGCATAGCTGCGATCTCACCTTTTGCAGCGGAAACAAGTATCAAAGCAATATTTCTCGCTACCGATACTCCCCCGATCGTGAGCCAGGAGACAAAGATTTCAGCAACAGGCCTTCAGTAAGGTCACTCCATCTCCATTCCTCTTTTTTTTCCTCTTCCTTTCTCCATCTCTCTATTTCCCTGTGTTTGATCATGCTAATTATTACTGACACTGCAATGTGGGCCCTGGGGCTGATCCTAGCATTTACCTGCCTTGCCGACAAATTGGAGGCTAATCGAGATGTAACATGAGAGCCTGCTTCTCCCTCCTGCCTGAATGTTCCCTACCAGAAGGCTGTGGCCTTTGACTTAGATCTAACTGTTGGATCACATGTCTGTGATGCCAATTTAAATCGTTTTGAGGCATTTCTGAAAGCTGGAATGACATCAGTTCCTTGGTTCAGATGCTTTCCTTTATACCAAAGACGTGAAGTAGATACAACAGCAGGAAATTTTAAATTACTTGATGAAAAATGGCACAGGTTTGCTGAGGGTCTGGTTTCATGAGCATCTTTGGACACATTTCCACTACAATGTTTATGAAGTCAAAGAAGAAGAGGTGCCCAGTTTGAATCCTAAAGGCCACGCCATGTTTCCCTTGAAGGATCAACAGTGTCTGAACATCTTGTCCAATGAATTGTCTGAAACAGTAAATCTGTGTGTGTGTGTGTGTGTGTGTGTGTGTGTGTGTGTGTGTGTGTGTGTGTGTCCTAAACCACATTTGTACGATTTTTCACATCAAGAGTACAAAGACCTGAAACACACACAGTCCTTGAAAATTGACAGGGGAGGTGGTTGGATCCTGCCAGGAAAAAGTTATGGCGATAAAGCTTTTACCCTGCCTTCTACTTGTACCATTGTTGATCTACAACTTAGGCTTATTCTGTTGTTGCATTCATTGTAATCCACAGTGGAAAGGATTGTGAGCGTAACATGCGTTTATGGTTTAAAATTTTAGCCTTTTAAAAAAGTTTAGCCTTTAAGTCTTTTGTCACGCAAAATGACTCCTGATTTATCTCAAAATGTTTTCAAACAAGTGAGCCAAACCAATTGGAGTTGACGCTAATTCACAGGGACATGCTGTAGTTCATAATAACCATTGGCCTGAGGAGTTTTTCTTGATTTAACATCTGAGTGATCATTATCCTGACGATAAAAAGATCTGACATCTAAGCTTGATGGTTTAAAAAAAGATAACCCCTTATGCTTTATGGGCTGCCGTCAACTGTGTAATCCTTCCTTTGCCTGCTTTGCGCTCGTTCTACCTTTCTAAAGGTCTCCTCAGCTCCAGTGGCTTTAAGATCTCTGTCATTAGATCCTTTGGTATTAATTTATTTGACAGGAATAGTATGGTATGTTCCCCTACTAAAGTTGACAGTGACACATGGTATGGCGGTACAGGCATAAAGAGAATCTTAAGGTCCTCCTGCCAACATGTCAAACAGATAAAAGAGGCAGCAAGTGAGACAAAACAAACCGGGTAAATGCCATGAGTAAGCGCTATTAATGTCTTTTAGCTTTCTGCGAGTTCAGGGCTGTACTGCATCCCATCACCTTTTTTTCACCACCTTTCTTCGCTGCTACACCAAAGACAATGTTTGTAATTGAATGCAAAAAAATACAACAAAACTATGCTTAATCCCTTCTTGATTAAAACACTTGTTTTTACTGCAACTTGAAATTATTTAGGAGAATGGAAAATTGGCTGTGAAAACACAAGGCAGCATTTAGCAGCTCTTAGGAATAATTGACTTTAGCACTCAGCTGTGGCAAGTCCCACTTACTTCAAAGTTTCCTTTCCTGTTGGCATCACTAGTTTTTTTGGTCTCCATGACCGTGAGTCATATAGCACACTGATTGTCGGGAACGATACATTTCCACGATGATACGCTGCTTCTCTTCTCCCGTTCAAGCTCTTCCTGAACGGGAAGGATGGAAGTTTGTGTGTGCTGTGCACTGTTGTGTAAGTGAAAATATGAAGGGTGTTTGAGGAAACAGCTGGACCTACTCGTACAGAAACACTCATCCATTTCCATACAGTTGGTCATGAATGTGCGTGTGTGTTATTTATACGTATGTGTGCAAAAATCTGAAGGTTGGGCGGGAAGAGCACTTCAGACAAACATAGACACAGTTTGTTTGTAGTAAAAATGCAACTTGTTGATTGTTGCCCTTTGTCTTCCTGCCACTTTGTGTTTTAAAGGTATAAAATCACAGTTATGCGAATGAAAAGATCATATGAATCTGTCTGAAATATCATGTGATAGTGGGATGATTGCAATTGGCCCACTCACTCGCTAACCACAGACACTTAGTAAATATCCTGGTGGTTCTCAGACAATTGTAATGTCAAAGTATTAGTTGAAAATTGGTGATTTAAGTCTCTCATGTGTACTAATGTTAAGTTTTTTACTTTTTTCCTCCTTTAGCACTTTTCTTACCGTTACACTTTGTGTGCACCATGTTTGCTCTTTTTGTGTAGTAGATCCAAATGATTTATATACATTTCAACTTATATACATTGTGGTCAAAGAAAGAAAGAATGCAGAAGAAGGAGAAAGCAAAGGAGATGAATGGAGAGAGTAGAAAAGATGTGAAAGAGTAGAGAGGCAGGAGGAGAGATATGAGGCCCAGGCTCTGGAGTATTTTCACCTCCTTGGTGGTCTAATTATCTAAAGTCTGTATAGAGCAGTGAAGCCTTCCACTGTGATCATGGTGCAGGAGAGATGCTGATAATTGACCTTATTCATGTTCATCTGGAGATCTGCTGTCTTGGGGCTCATGAATGAAAGCGCCGCTACAGAATGAGCCTTAAAATCTCTTTGATGTTGGAAAAGAATTTCCTACAGTCGATGAATTGACTCATCTGAAATAAAGTATACTCGCTTAGCAGTCAGAGCAATCAGAACATGGACAGTTGCACATGAATGCATGCAATACAAGGACACACACACACACACACACACACACACACACACACACACATACACATACACATACACACACACACACACACACACACACACACTTGGTTTCAGCAAGTTGTGACTTTTGGCTGTCCCCCTGCTGGACCCCACATCCTGACAGGAAGCTTATCCTTGCTTCATTCTCTCTCTCTCTCTCTCTCTCTCTCTCTCACTCACTCACTCACTCACTCACTCACTCACTCACTCACTCACTCACTCACTCACTCACTCACATACAAACACACACGTACACATGTACACTGTCACTATGTACTATGAGAGAGAGGCACTGAAACACTGCAGGCTACACATTTGGACTACCACAAAACAACAGTGATAAGAAGATGGGGATTAATAGATACCGCAAATGGAGGGAAATGGTGCCTAAATAACACCAGGACCTCTTAGACCTCAGTAATAGAGAGCTCTGACCCCATGTGGCGGGCCTGGCATTCCAAAAGCATCTCAGAACAATAATTATTGTTTAGATTTAGAAGAAATGATGTGTTCCAAAATAACTTTGGAAAGCTAGAAGTGAATTTAATCCGGTTTTACGCAAACTGCAAAACACTTTTTTAAGACTAACAACACCAGTTGAAAAATCTTTTTGCTGGTCGCCAATTGTGTGAGTTCTCTCTTTGCTACATCGATGTAGAGGAAAACCCAGGGTGTAGTCATTTACACCGTGACATGCATTGCTGGATGTGGTTTCAGGTTCCATAGAACATGTGCAGCAGATTGGAAACATACTGTCCAAAGAAGACAGACTTATTTTGACTAGTAGTTATCCCCATAAAATAAATATTGGATGTTTAATGTGTCATTCCTCTCAACACAGTTACACACACTCATACTTTTGACTTTTGTCCATTTACTGTAGCTGGTGCATACTATGAGCACCAGCTACAGTAAATGGACTTCTTTCATCCTCACTGCTGAAATTCTATTGACTTCGGCCATGTTTGCTGGACTGTTCATGACAGTGAAGCTCAGTGAATGAGTTGTTGATGAGGCAAAGAAGGACCCTGGGGGGGGCCTGTGCAGTAAGATGCCTGACCTCCTGGATGTCATCAGCATCAGTTGCGGCCACTTTCCTTTCCATGATGGATTATTTGAATGGATTTGTGTTCGCAAACCCCAAGGGGTGAGCCTGACAGGCCCGGAAACATGGTGGGGCTGGCTCACTCTCTCACTCACACACACACACACACACACACACACACACACACACACACACACACACACTGGAAGCTCTTTTCCCTCCGTTCTGACAGCGTGTCATTGAGTGGTCAGATGTAACAGAAGGGGTCACAGCACAGTGACAGTGACTCACTGAGAAGAACTCTGCTTGTTTCCGTTCCTGTTGTGGTAGATACATGCTGAGATTTCCTTTCAAATATAGTGGGAACTCATTAAAGCCCCCTGGCCGAATGTCAGTCTGTGGAGAGCACCCATATCCTGCACAGTCAACATGGGTCTTTCTGCTTTATTCATACAACCATAAAGCAGTAGGCAGTAATACATTCAAAATACACTTTCGGGTCAAGCCAAACCCTAGAACTCAAGAACACATGGCTTGTGCTGGTGACTTTGTTACTAGATTTAGCTACTTTTCAGACCCTCTTTATTTCTAAAATGTGACTAGTGACAAATGTAGCGACTTTAGACCATCAGGAGGGAAGTGAAATATATTGTAATTCATTACCACACATGCTGCTCAGGGTAATCACAGTCAACGGCTTTTCTGCCAACACCACGGTCTCTTCCTCCCTCCCGCCGTTAAAGGTGTCATGGCATTATGAGGTTTTTAACATTAATATGCATCCCCCAGCCTGCCTATGGTCCCCCAGTGGCGATATGTGTAAACCGAGCCCTGGGTATCCTGCTCTGTCTTTGAGAAAATGAAAGCTCAGATTGGTTTGGAATCGATTTGGAATCTTGACCACCTTGACCCCCGCCCCTTCTCAAAACGGACTCAGAAATGGCATATACTAAGGAAAGCGCATTGTTGGACTGGGTCTAGTGGCTGTAATGCTGCACCAAGGCTGAATTTTGGGAAAGAGACTTCAGATATGGTATTAGGGGACCACTGAGGTCTGTTTAAAATCCAAAGAGCATCATGTCATGGGACCTTTAACACATCCATATGTGTAGCAGGTGATGCTAGCAGCCATAGCAACGAGCAATCATTATTTTAGTTCAAAAGGGCAAACAACCAAAGTTATCTTTATTAAGCTAGATGCAACAGAACTGATTCTAAACCAGCCATGCTTTTTATGATCCGTCACAATGACAGCAAGTGGATTTTTAAGCTGAAATAATGAGTGGATTAACTATGCGTCAGTGTGTTTCATATGTGTGTCATAATATGTTTCAATCAGCCAGCGAGGAATAACAAAAACATTGATATTTCACCAACTTTCTTGACAAGGAGGATGGATAATATCAACACGGCCAGGCACAGGGAAGAAGGCTTACGGTACACTAGGTACAACACAACATTTAGTTTTGACAACTTGTAATAGAATTCAGCTGTCAAATCGGTAACGATCGGGCCTGTGTCTCCCAAGACCAATATTTCTCAGATCTGCACAGGTCCAACTAGGTCCCAGCTTTTAAAAAACAGATTTGATTCGGGGTAGCACATTTTTGGACCTCCAGTACCCATTGTAGCCTTGCCTACTGCTTCAGTGGAATCTAACACATAACCTTTCGGCAGCAACAGCAGGATCAAAGCTTTTATCTTGGCAGGATGGAACACAGAGGAAAATGCCAAAAGTCCAAGTGGTCAAAGGTTTCTACAACCAACAAAACATCTAAATGTCAGTGTCCTTTTAATGTGCGGATGTGGGCGTTTTCGACCTTGATTGAGCTTGGAATCTGCTAAGCCTCAATAACCGGCCTTCACTTTGATACAAAGCTGCATGTCTCTTGTTGGTTGGTTTCCCTTGCTGTTTCTAGAGCTCTAAGGTAAATGAAAGGGCCTATTTTTTTTTTTTGGGGGGGGTTGCCTGTGTGGCCACTGTGTGTTCAGACTGTGAGCTGTGTGGTGGAACAACCTATGAGGCTCATAGGATACTAACGGGATGAGGTTATTTCACAATTCCTGTGTCTTCTTGTGAAATCAAGTCTTTCCAAGTGACTAAACAAGTTTTTAGAAATGAAGTTGCAACATTTGAAGATGTTTTTAGGGCTACAAATACAACCTTTAGGCTAAAGGTTCAACACAGTTTAGGAGCTTTATGGGCAGTGGTCAGTGGGAAACGCTTGTAAGTTACCATGAAGGGAGGCATCTGGAGCTGCACAATCCCTTGTGATGTCCCTTATGTCTGTTTTTGCTTCGCCGTCTCAGTTTCTCCCTCTTTTCTGTTGGGGTGGGTTCACCACATGCACAGACTGTTTGTTTGGAGTTGCTATAGAAACTTGTGCGTGTGTGTGTGTATGTGCGTGTGCGTGTGATGGGGCTGCAGTTCTGCTTCTTGTGTAATGACATCATCCAGACATATTGAATCCGTTTGCTTCCTCGGATTGTGTAATGGACACACACACACACACACACACACACACACACACACACACACACACACACACACACACACACACACACACACACACAGCTCTCTGGCCGACACACCCTCAGTGTTGTGCCTTGTTGCTTGACCACAGACAAGTCATGGGTCCCTTAGCAACATCAGTACAACTACATTTAACAAATGGAGAACAATGCATGATTTCTTGATAATTTGATTTGATAATGTGTGTAAGGGTGGAATTAGATTTATTCAAATCAGAAGTCCCTTTAGAAAAGGGGAAAGAAAGTTCATGAACTGACAATGAACTCACCAACTTTATTCCTCTTCATCAAGTGAATGTGCTGTATATCAGTGCTTTACGTTATAACAAAACTGCTGTTACTCCCACTCAATTACCCGGGGGTCAATCCCATGATGTTCTTCAACTGCTAATCTCAGATAGTGTCAAAATGTGGAACACAGCCCAGGTGTTGATGCGCGTTTATTATAACTGAGAGTCAAGTCAGTGGTAAGAAAGCTTTTCAGTGTGGAAAAGAGTGCTGCTTTTTCTGAGGGGAAAAGTTCTAGATCTATTTTTCCCCCAAAACATAAACCTACTGTATTCAGTTATTAAATGCCTTGTTATTGATCCGCTATGTGATAGTGGTCTTCCACGAAAGGCCAATCTTCATATTCATTGCTGGTGCACAGATAGTTTGGCTCGATTGAACCACTCTTGCATAACTGGGCTCAATAAGACAGAGAAAAATAAATTGGTTACATTTAGATACATACAGTATGACTACTGAGCCTATTATACACAACTTTACGAGTCTGATTTCAAGTAGCAGACATTTCATTTTATTGGAATGAATAAATAAGTGATTTGACAGACTTCAATCAGTTCATTGTGAAAGGTTGTTGCAGGGAGTAGCTAGCATACATCAACTCAAGAAACATAGCACAGCAATCCCCTAAAGCTACTATTTTGCTGCATGGATAATTTGCCTTTCTGTTCCCACATGTCAATTCAGGCAAAATGTGTGCTCACCTGTTTCAGAGACGGACTCAGATTGATGTGGAGGGTTTGGCACAGAAACCATTTGCCTTGGAAATTAAAAGTGCTCTCAGCAATGTTGGTTGACGTTACTTCTTGTTGACGTTAGAAGTATTTTCAAACAAAATGAAACTAGCTTGCCCCTCCCTCCTCCTCCTCCTCCCGTCCCCTCCCCCTCCCTTCTGTGCTTCTATGCACTAACGCCCCCAATCGGTCGGTTATTGGCTGGAAAGCTGGAAGACTGTTTGTGTATGCTTCGCTTTGCAGGTGGGCACAGTTTGTTTTTGTTGCTGTTTGTAGACCCTGGACTGTCTACAGAGACCGGGTTTTTTTACAGTGTGTTCTGGGGACAGGCAGCTCACAGGTAGTGAGGAGATATTTGCTGTATGTGACAACAAATGTTCTACCCTAACACGCGGGACATCGGTTAGAGCACCTTTAAGCACTAAACTTCACGGCACCACAACCTTGCTTATTTGAAGCTGCAGTTGTTTTTCAGTTTTCTTTTGTGATGCATGAAAGATAAATTGCCATTTATTATTTTGTGCATCTTACATGCCAATTTATTGCCCAACATACAGAATGAAACTTTAAATTCCAATATAAATTTTCCACTGTTACTGCAATAGTGACACATACACTACAGTGTTTCACCCTGCAGTTTTTGCCCCTTAGAATGCCAAAAAATAACTTGATTATCTGTTGGAAATCTAGGACAGAAGTGTATTCTTGTCCTTTACTGAGAATCTGTATAAGCTACTGCAGCATAGAGTGGGGACTCTCCAGGGGTTTTATACGTATAAAAAAAGGTTATAAAATGTTCCTCTGCACAATGTTCGTGTTTGTGCTTACTTTCTGATAAATTAGTCATACATGACTAAAGTAAAAATTTTAATCAGAAAGTCCCAGTGGAGTTGAAGGGAGGCTGTGGAGAAAGAGATGTTAGGCAAAGATACAGCCATTTCTGTCAAAAATCATACTCCTTCTCTGAGTCATAACTCAAATCAGTCATATCTGAACACACAGGCATGATACACATATTTCTATATTCAGTGTAACTTAGTTGCTTCTGTGTCCATTCAAATAGGAACTGCTAACAGCTACTTTGGCCTACCTTATATGGTGCAGATTTGGCAAAATGTAAATATAGGCAAAGAAATGGGCTTAAGTTGTTGGCCACAGTGTGTGTGTGCGTGTGTGTGTGTGTGTGTGTACCTTTACTATACTGCAGAGTGGCTTGCAGGCCTGCTAACTGGTGTCATGTTCAATGATGTTATCAGTGGTCAGTAGTGCTGGTGTAGTTGATGCTGTGTGTATGAGTGATGAATTGACTGACAAAGCCCTAGCTTGTGTATTCAATCTTAACCAGGTACCACGGAAACCTTTCCAAAGGGTTTTTGTTTGTAGAAACCATCATGGCGTAGTAAAAAAAAAAAAAAAACATACATTGGAGTACATTGGAGAATCTGCATGATTTTCTCATGTCTCTGTCAGGTATTTATGTCAGTAAGAGCTTTGAGAAAATGTCAAGTAATTCACACCGAAGTTAATTCACCACACAGCTCTTCTGTAAAGGTATATTGTGTTGTGTAGCCTTGGAGCAGCCCGGATGCTGTGCTGTTCAGCCCCTGCCTGACTATGAGGACATACGGTAGCAGTTAGCAGCTGTGACACCCGGTGTCGGATTGTTTTTGTTTGTGTGGTTAGAGGAACTGGGTACTGTTAAACTGTGTCTATGGCTCTGTCATTACCAGCTATAATTACAGGGAGATTAACAGCCAGTGTGTGTTTGCGTGCGCTTGCATCTGAATATATTCTAACATTTCAGTTGGGTATGTTTGTGTAATCCTGTTTAAATTGTCCAAATTTGCTCTAACATCAATGTCAGATTCACTTTAACTAGCAAGGCCTAATTAACTTAAATGTAACAATAATAAATGACGTGTGTGACATTTGAGTATTACAGTATGCAGTACACGTGCAGCAGTGGCTTCATAATTCTTCGAGAAGGACTCCCCTGTCCACATACATTCAGTTAGCTAAGCTTAACACTAGAGCCTTACCAATAAAGGATTTTTAAGGCCAATATCAATAAAAATATTTGGTGAATTTAAAATCCGATATATTGGCCAATATATATATACTTTTTTTTTTAATCCAAAAACGTGTAACAAAACGCAAATGAACAGAACAGAGGAACAAAAAAATATAATATATATTAAAGTTATGATAAATAAAATGTATAAAAATACAAACCTAAGAAATTTAACAAAGGGTTAAACACAAGTGTTGCCAACAGGGAAGTTGTAGAGCACCCTCTGATGGACAAACTATGCAACGCCAACACATAACATGGTTGAAGGGTGTTTTTTATTTTTTAAATATTCATTTATTGGTCATTATAAATGCCAATACCGATAGTTTGGAAAATGACTAATATTGGACCGCCAATATATCGGTTGGGCTCTATTTAGCATAAAACCACATACTGATGCTTTTCCACTTTTGTAGCGTGTATTTATTAAACAAGCTATATCATGCTATTTCGTGTGCTTTAGAAGTACTGTTAGGCAGGATGCGTTACCTTTTGGGCAGAGCCAAGCTAGCTGTTTCCCTCTTTATGCTATTTTAAGCTAAGCTAATGTCTCCTGGCTGTTTTCATAACATATAAACATACCTCTGTGCCAAATGTGTTGTACATGTATAGTTCAACCTTGCTGCACAAGTACAACCTCAGGTGATTAATCTAACTTTAATAACTACAAATGTAAGTGTAATGAGATAATTTTTTGGCATTTTTAGGCCTTTATTGACAGGACAGCTGAAGGGGGCGGAGAGGGGGATTGACATGCAGCAAAGGGCCACAGGTCGTAGTCGAACCCGGGCTTCCTGCTTTGAGAAGTAAACATCTGTATATGGACGCCTCCTTTAACAACCGAGCTGTCTGGGCGCCCTAAATGACTTTTACAAACCATTAATGAATGAATTAGGATTGGTGAATTACAAATGGCTAATTAGGAGTGTCACTGCTTAATGGTATTGACTGAATGCTGATTACTGGGTTGTCAGTGTTGGCACCCAAACCTGATTTGGACATGCGTACACACAGAAACATGCCTGCAGTGCACACACACATTTCCAGGTTTAAAAGTGCTTGCCTTCTTTCATTATCCACGCACGGCATCGTTAAGTGCCGGAGATAAAAGTGGAAGATCCACTACTTTTATGGCTTTGATCCAGAGGAATTGGCCTGTTGGATGTGAAGCTACAAAGCAACTTTGTGTTGAATGTCGTCCCTCTGGCTCCTTGAAAATGTAACTACTGTAGGTCAACCAGCACTGCAGAAAATGCCCTACCTCTTTACCTTAATCTCCAGCCCTTCTACATTTTATAAAGTAAAATATACGTAATAATGGATCAAATGTCAACATGAAAACCTACTGAACATAAAAATATGAAAAACCTGTTTTCACAACCAGAGGGAATATTGTAAACACCGGTCCTGCATTTCTGTTGACTCTAGGTGTGTATGGCATTCTCTTTCCAACAGGGAGTGGAAAAGGTGAATGTGTGTGTGTGTGTGTGTGTGTGTGTGTGTGTGTAATGTTATCTCGGATTGCTATGGGAGTTACAGCAATTCACAGGTATTGTAAGCTCAGTTTAGAATGGGTCTAGGGCCTCCACATGCGATATGCAGCACAGATAAAGAAGTTGAACACCAGCTGGAAACCTAACCTCTGTATTGTATAACAGCCAGCTTTGTCAACAAACCTTCACACCATGAATCACTTATAATAAAATCTTAAATTATTGCAAAAGACATGTCATGTTTTACTTTCAATACAACTCCCACCTGCATTTCTATCAGATATGCTGAGACATTGAAATGTGCAAAATTGTTTACTGGAAACTTACTTTTGCTAAAGCATTCACTGACTTCCACTGTACATGTTTGACATAACAAAAAGAATGATTATTCCTTCATGAGAATTTAAACAAAATATTATCTCAAAACATGTAGTGAACCGCTTTTTCACAAGATAAGACAATATAAGAGTGTTTGGCTTCAAAATACAGTTGTGCCAAGTGACAAATTCTTCTTCTTCTTATTATTATTAGGCCTACTTAGTTTTAGTTCTGAGCCTTGACAGGTGAGTCATTGTTCATTTTGGGTCCTAAATCAGCATACATCCTCTAAATATCCTCAAGACAAACACTGCATTTCCTAGGCGATCTGTCACAGAAGTACTTTTCGTTCAACTTGACCTGGAATGGCACATTTGACCGAGGCATCGACTGGGCGGTGACTTCCCATTGTCATTTCCAGGCCTCGTTTCATCTCTATCAACGGAGGAAATTAAGGAGTAACAGTGGCCTCTTGAAAAAAAAAAAAAAAAACACACACTCACATACACACACTCTTTTTACTTGCTAGCTCACTTCTGTCTCTACAGTTTACTCTTTACCTGAACCTTAAGGCAGAGTGTGTGTGTGTGTGTGTGTGTGTGTGTGTGTGTGTGTGTGTGTGTGTGTGTGTGTGTGTGTGTGTGTGTGTGTGTGTGTGTGTGTGTGTGTGTGTGTGTGTGTGTGTGTGTGTGTGTGTGTGTGTGTGTGTGTGTGTGTGTGTGTGTGTGTGTGTGTGTGTGCACGCTCTTTCTCCTTGCTAAGTAACGCAGCTGCTCAGACAGTGACAACATTGTTCCCAGTGAGCAATCCAGGAAGTGAATCTGAGCGTGTCTCAGTGCGTTAAACATTAGCTACTTTCTAAATGCCTCTTCTACCCCTCTAACACGGATTAGAGGCTACTTAGGATCACTCCTATACAAGTGTTAAACTAGACAGGCTGTCTAGAGGAGTGACAGCTTTACAGGTTGTGTGTGTGTATGTTCTTGTTTAACTACATTTGTGGGGTCCAAAAACCGGGAATACAGTACACTTGTGGGGTCCGGATAGCTTTGTGGGGCCAAAATGCTGGATCCCACAACTTTAAAGGGCTGTTTAAGGGTTATGATTTAGGATTAGGGTTAGAATTGAATCTTAGGGTAAGGGGCTAGGGAATGCATTATGTCAATTGTGGGTCCCCACAAAGATAGTGAGTGCGTGTGTGTGCGCGCACATGTTTATCTGATGAGCAGGTGGCACCTTGTACGGCAGCCTTTGCTATAGTATGTGAATGGTTCCTGTACTATGTAAAAGTGCTTTGAATAGTCGTTCAGACTAGAAAAGCGCTATATAAATACAGTCCATTACATTTAAAATTACAAGTTAAGATGTTCTTTGGCAGATGTAAATGTCTCAATCTGCACTGTAGGCTTGCTATGAATCTTTCCTGCATGTTGACTCATAATGCAAACACAGTGTTATACATGAACTGACACGCCGTTACCAAGAGTTCTTTTGGAGGCCGTTGTGTGGCTTTAAACTGTTCTCTGGCAATCAACTTGACCTCCGTGTTGTGTGGGAAAATGGCGTTTGAAGTAAAGAAAGTCAAAATAAGCTTTGAGAAAAAATACTTCTCATGTCAGTAGCGTTGCCTCACTTCCACTAACTGAACAAGTTTGATTTTCTTAAACATTACCACATCTGTCAATTTCCCACAGTGGGGTCTTCCAACCATCTTTTCTGTTTTTGGGGGGAAATTTCAGAGGTTCCAATAATGAGCTGAAGTCTTTGTACATTCCCGAACAGTTAGCATCAGTACTCCTCTCTTGTTAGTTCTTGGCGTTTGCTGGGAAACGCTGACAGAACGCTGATAGCACGGCTTTGCCAGTAAATGGATACCAGGATGCATTTAACCCAGCAGACGCTCAGGTCTTTCTCTCTGTTGTGTTTTGTTTTTGTCCAGAACTTAACACTGATGTCAAGGAGGGGATGATTTGAACAGAAATATGAGATTACTTAAGAGCACTGTGGTGTGTGACGGACTGGTTAATCATCAGACTTGATAACAGCTTTGTGGAAACGGCATAGTATCAAGCACTTTTTGACCTCCTGATTTTAGTCTAACCTTGTCTGTCTAACCTTGTATGTGAAATGACTCACCTTAAAGCAATAACAGTAATTTGTGTTTCCACAGAGTCACTATTAGCTATTGTTAAGAGACGAGCCTCTTGTTATTAACCAGTGAGACACTGTCCTGTGTCTCAGTTTGATGTGTTTCCTTTACTTGAGCCCTCTTTGGACTCATTGTATAGGTAAAACAAAGACACAGTCAAGTTTGTATAACAGTTCATATATAGTTCCTTCATACCTTTTATAATTTCAGATGGTCCACAAGCATTGCAGTCCAGATGTTGTATTTCAGAGTAGTTGTTCAAAACAGAGTAAAGTGTCTAACCACAGGCTAGTGTTACACAATCCATAATGCAGTCAAAGATATAATTATAACCTCTTTGGTACAGTGTAATGTCTTCATACAATGGCCTCTGTTTAGAAGTGGCAGCATTTAGTGTGTGTGTGTGTGTGTGTGTGTGTGTGTGTGTGTGTGTGTGTGTGTGTGTGTGTGTGTGTGTGTGTGTGTGTGTGTGTGTGTGTGTGTGTGTGTGTGTGTGTGTGTGTGTGTGTGTGTGTGTGTGTGTGTAGCTCTGTTTCCTTGAGTCAGGCCTGGCAGTAACAACTGTGGATGGTGTGTGTGTATGTATAGAGTGAGGTTGGTCATAAAGTGCGGAGTGATGCATCAACATCTTTCTATGCCAATCTGTACTTGGCATACCTACTGCACTGCGGATGAAAATACTGCGTGCAGACACAGGGCAGGTCAGTACAGTAGAACCTAATATTGTTCTCATTGCCATGAAAAAATAGAAGTATCAATATTTAGCTGAGCCTGCCAGCAAATTTATGGTCATTTCATTAAAATCCATGATAAAAGAATTATACCTTTTACTATCAAACATGAGAAATTCTTAAAGCTATTTACATCCTGATCAGTCCACCTTCACCTAAAATGGTGAAACTAATCAGTGAGATCTGCTCTGTCAGCATTTGGTTGGACTGAAAATCTGCAGACACTCTCCATAACGCATTTGTGGCACTAAAAGAACATTTTCTTGTAGACTATGCTGCAGTAGACTCTCAATCTGAAATAAACAGTCTCGCCACGCAATTTAAGACAAATGCAGTTATTTTCTATGAGCATGTTATTTCTAGGAGCGCAAGTAATACCCAAGAGCACATTATTGTTCTTTGTGAGGAGGACACAGTATTTGGGCAAGGAAAAGTTAGTCATAAGGGGACTGCAGGATGGTAGCTTGTTGGTACAAACCAGCTGCAGCCCCCTGAGCATATGCATGTGATGCCATTTAGAGGAAACAGCCTGTTTTACAAAGTCAGGAGCACCCAGCCCTTGCCTGTATGTGTATACTATATATATATGCTGTGTGTGTGTGTGTGTGTGTGTGTATATATACTGTATACATATTTTTTTTTTTAGAAAAATTACTGGTTTGAATTACTAAGTTTGAAAAATGTCAACACTATTGTCCGTTTTTAGTATTGCAGTTGCCAGCTGTGGTTTTAAACTGTTTTTATTTGCAGTGTGTTACAGGTTCAACTGCCTCCTTTACCAAGCTGTCAATCATAGAGTCCCTCTCTTTTTAACGGATGGCTCAGAGCGACTGAGAGACATACTACACATACCTAACACTAATAATCATCCAGCATGTGGGGCATTTATCTCGACTAACCCATTCTTCAACCGATGCTATTTGCATACACAGATTTAACAAAACAATGCAGGACTGTGTGTAAAATTTCAATTTGGGAGGCTTTAAACTTCAGTTTCGGGCTCGTCAGATGTGTTAGGCTTGACATTTGTTACCACAGGGTTGTTACAATTTTTCTTCCAGGAATCTAAACAAAAACTTGTCATCATCTATCAGGCTGTCAACGTGTACTACAGCTCTTTATTATCCAAACTCTTTTGGGCCATAAACCTTTGGCATCAACTACTGCACATAAATTAGAAGTTACGTTTAATGACAGAATGTTGTGCCGATGTTAGATAATGACACACCTTTAAAAAAAAAAAAAAAAAGAATGAGTCTCACAAAGAGAGACACACACCAGCACTTCTTCACACTAAGCCTGGAAAGAGAGTACCTATAAACATTCACATATGATTAAATGATTTATATTAAAGTTAAAGTCCCTGTAGTTGGCAATGCATCACACCTGTGTGTACAATCTCTCTATTCAGTATTACATCTAAAATAATCTGTGTCACATAGTATGTGTAAAAGATCCACTTGTAAATTTAATTAGGAGTCAGGGTGAAGTACTGTGAAAATCAAACGGCATCATGCATGACTTGACAGGTGGTTGACATCTTGCTGGCTGTCTGGATCATTTATTTTTCTTTTGCATGTATGACATGTGAATTGTGTTTCTCTGGTGGGTCACTCCCCAGCAGCTCAGCTTCTTCTTTACCAGTTGAGTTCAGATTGTGGTCTCTTTTTTGCAGTTGTAGAGCTTTACTTAATTTCCTGCTTTGGTAGATCAGCAGGTAGAAAACTTCACCATTATGAGGTGTACCAAAAGTAAATTTTTTTTGTGAGAATCAATCAACAGTAACAAATGTCACATTTGCTCTCGGCAAGACACTGAATCACACCTAGCTGTGATTTGGCTCAGCCTGACTTCTGACTGATTTTGGTGTTTCAGGTCACCATGGAGCCAGATAACATTGATTCTGAGGGGTGAAATCAGCTATAAATGCCACGCAGTTTGGGCTGCAGCAGGTTGTGTGGCTGTAGTTACACTGTTGCCAGCTGGACTCATAAACACCAACCTTCAATACAGTCGCCTGAGGGGTGGCAGGGTAGCAGAGTGTGTGAATGAGGAACAGAGTGAGAGAGAGGATTGTGGAATGTGGGAGATAGACCAGAAAGTGAATGGATCAAAGAAGAAAAAGAGAGGCAAGAAAGAGAGAGAGAGAGAGAGAGAGAGAGAGAGAGAGAGAGAGCAGGCGTGGGAGGAGGAAGAGGTGTGATTAGTGTGTGAGTCTGAGCTCTGATTGGTCTAGCAGCCTGTATGTGTGTTTGCCTGAATGCGTGTGTGTGTGTGTGTGTGTGTGCTTCTAGCCAGTGGGCGGAGGATTAGGCCTGCGTCACGTGGCTCCTTTAGCTTCTTTTCTACAAAAACACACATTCTCATTCGCAGAGGGCACACAGGCACACACACACACACATATCCTCTCACAGATACACTCACAGCTGTTGATACGTCTCTCTCTGATGAATGCCGGGGAAGCCGCTGAGAAGAGCCCGCTGAAATCTGGGAGAATCTGCTGTCTGTTAGCATCTCGACCATAAATCATCTATATGGACAATCTAGAAGGACAAGTGGACCAACTGGTTTTCTGATTGCAGCCTGGCTCTGACTTACTGTGGTTCATATCTCTCTCTCTCTCTCTCTCTCTCTCTCTCTCTCTCGCGCTCTCTCTCTCTCTCGCGCTCTCTCTGTATCTCTTCTTTCCCTGGCTTCTCTCTGGGACTCCGTGTTGGAATTTAAGCACAGACAGCAAGCAACCTAGAGAAATAGAGACATGTGTTTTGCCCCAGCTGCCTACTACTACTGCCTGTTCTCTCCCATTCACTGACCAAGGAGGAAATACAAGGTTGGTTGGGCTTGGCTTATTTGTTTATGGCCTGGTTTCTTGTGTCATTTACCTGTTTGATTTTGGTTATTTTGTCTCCCAATCAGATTCCTTTTTTAATAAGAAATCACTTCTATCTTCTGTTTTTGCATTCCCACAGTCTGCCAAAACATGACTCCCATCCCTAAAAGTGATTTGTAGTTTTAGGGGAATTCCATGTTAGTATGGTTGCTTGGCACACACACACACACACACACACAGACACACACACACACACACACACACACACACACACACACGCAGGCATGCACTGCTGCCCTGTAAACATGCTTGGCAGTAACAGTGCTGTGAGTGTGAGCTCCAGAGAAGATTAACTGTGGCAATTATCTCTAATGTGTAGAATAGCAGAGGCTGTATGTAAAGCAAGACACACTAGAGTAATTTATAGTCCAAAAAAAATCAAAATAAGTTTTAGTTGTGTGTTGCAATTGGCAAAAATAAGGTTGCACAAGAAAAAGAAGAAGAAAACACCCCAAACTACAACCAGCCACAGCCAAACCAAAGCAGTGACTGCTGGCCTGTTGTTGGATTCAGAAGAAGAGTTTTCTCTGTCTCATAGTAAAGCCGCAGGAGGATCTGTAAGCTGTTGTGCATTTGGACTACACGTACTGTACACCAACTTCCAGTTTCACTGCTGGATCTGTCATGCAGGCATGTTTAGGCACACCTACTCCTGTGTGAGTATGTGTGTATTGCCTCTACAGGTCCCTTGTGTGCAGATTTGATCGTGCGTGTTTGTGCTTATTGTGCCATTTACAGTGTGTGTGGATATAAATAGCCAACGTACATATTCTTTCCTGGTATTGTTGCCTTTGGGGTCGTAACACAACCCAAATGGCTGTTTGTCTATTTTTAGTGGTGGTGGCTTGTAGAGACTCAAGCAGCCATGCTTTGAAGCTTCCTACCGGGCAAGATAAGTGTGTGTGTGTGTGTGTGTGTGTGTGTGTGTGTGTGTGTGTGTGTGTGTGTGTGTGTGTGTGTGTGTGTGTGTGTGTGTGTGTGTGTGTGTGTGTGTGTGTGTGTGTGTGTGTGTGTGTGTGTGTGTGTGTGTGTGTGTGTGTGTGTGTGTGTGTGTGTGTGTGTGTGTGTGTGTGTGTTGCCTGTAATATTAATCATTATTATAGTGGCTATGTTGTATCTTTTCTACTAAGCTTTCCTTTGCCATGCATCTGGGCAGAGTTTTAAGGACAGAAAATAAAAGGTGAAGAGAGTGATATAGCAAACCAGAAAGACAGGGCCAGACGGAGAGATGGAGCCACAGATACATGGGTTAGACATAGGTTTCCAGATTAGCTGGCTGTCATCAGATGAAGATGGAGAGTTGTTTGTGCTCTGAGCCACTGGCGCTGCTCTAGCTCCAAATCTGAGTCTACTATGGCATTATGGGTGAGCACGCTGTCTTAGAGATACACAGTGAGTTCCCACGATAGAGATGAAGGAAGGAACCAATTGCATAAAAAAAAGTGTTTTTTGGATGTTAGTGCAGTCATGCATCAATATGACTTTTCTGAGGTTTCATCAAGACAAGCTACTCAAATGGATTCAGATTTAGCTGTTCTTTGGAATACACGGTATGAAACTGAATCTATTTGGGTTTTGGACCATTAGTCAGACAAAAGAAGTCATCTAAAGACATAAGTTTAGGCTTTAGAATTTTGGATCAGCCTTTTTTTTGCTATTTATTTAACGTAATTATCAATTAATTCATTGAGAAAATAGGGTTATATATAATATATTGCAGCCCTAGTTGTTTTCATCTAAATTTGTATAATTCCAGCTCTGTTTAAAACATAGACGAAACCTGTGAGTGATAAAACCTGTTGTTAAGGTTAAGGCCGGGCTACATGGAGGTTACGTGTCCACACCATTCATCAAAATAACTCCAAGTAACCAAAACATGTAGATGAGAAAGTTTACAATAATTTGTCTACTGATAAAGAGAGCTTATGTCTGCAGAGCTGTGAGAGGGAGGGAATGGAGGGGGGGTCACGGGGTGAGAGGTTGCGGTCACCTTGCCTCAGGCAGCATTCGCAGTCTAGCGCTCTTCAGTAATACAGCCTGCCTCGTCTGTCTGCACAGATTAATGGAGCCTAAATCAATTACAATACAGTGCTGTCCTCCAATGCCATATCTTTAAAGGGCAATTGTGTCTCGAATTTCCAGTCGGTCACTGAACCAACTCAATCTAAACTTCTGGCATTGTTGTGAAACTTGAATGTGTCGCATTCGAGAAGTGTTTAAACCAATAACAAGAGAGCATCTGCCGTGAAGCATGAAATTTAAATTAACATTTATGCTGTAATGCGAGGGATTAGATTTCATTCTCACTCAGATTAATTGTGCACACTCACACAATCACCACTACTGCTCCCCCCATCATCCTCCCAACCGTCGATCTCTCTGGATATGACCAGACCGAGAGGGTTCGGGACGGGGACAATGATCTATTGAGAGAGGCAGAGGGAGGGAGGGTGGAAGCTCATGCTGGGGACTGCTGGAGTTATGTGTCTTGTGACAGAGCAGGGATAGGATAGTGTACGGGTGTATGTGTGTGAGTAAAACGAGGCGAGAGGCGGGGTTTAGTGAGCTTGGAGGGGGGGGTGTTAGCTTTATTTTGGTGAGGCTACAGCTGTTGCATTTGGCTGTGCAGAATTCCACGTATTCAGCTAATTTCAGGCATGAGCTTTTGCTGTCAATCACAACTTCTCAGATGTGTTTCTTTAAGGTACTGTAGCAGCTTTGAATAAGTGGCACAAGTACAAGAAGTAAAGCAATTTAAAGCTGGGACTGTAAAAAAAGTAGCATGTCGAATTGAGGATACACAAACATTGCACAACAGCAAATAATTCCTCAGGTCTTTCTTCTTATGATTACCCATTATGTCTACTACCATCACTAAACCATCAGTTTGCTGTTTTACCCTTGCCTGTCCTGTAAGCAGAATAGTGCAGGCGAACAGGAGGATGAATTCAATATCAGGTTACATAACTTTGCAGTGCCCAGCTGCCTTCAATTAACGTCGTTTTTTTGGGCGGCTTTTCTTCACTTTCATAGTATAAATCACAGCTTTAGTAGTAGGATCAGGTAGTGAACGAGAAGTTTCCTGTATTCCTATGGATTCTCCGGTTTAAAGATAACAAATATTTAGGCAAGACATGTCATATTAAAGGCATAAGCTTCTTTCTTTTTCCTGCTAGTGTGTCAAACCTGAAAGAGATCATCTGTTTGGACACTTGACCGCTCAGTGTAATGGATGATAGCAATATCTGCTTTCTCATAATGGAAAGGAAGTGTTGCTTCTGGCTTTCTTGCATATTTAAATTGGTATGGTAGCAACACTGTAAATGTCAAGTCTTAACACAGTGTTGTTTTTTTCCATAGGAATGAGTGAAGACTTGTGGTCATGAGAGAAAATGTTACGCTATAGCCTATGGGTGGTAATAATTAACTGTTTAACCGTTAACCAAGATTAGGAATATTGACCGATGAATACCTTCACTCAAACAGTTAAAAATATTATTAAAACGAATATAAAAAGTAATTTAAACAAGTTTGTTGCATGGTAAAAAAGGAGAAAAAAAAGCTTGACAATCTATTTCTTAACTGCTAGTAAAAGTGGCAATCCTCAAGGATTAATCCTGACATTATGGACTTGTGTTAAGTGTTCATCATAGTGACAGTCTGTGGGAAGAAACAGTTTGGTTACACTTTACTTGAAGGTACACAGGAGGGATATAACACTGTCATGAATGTGTCATGAACATTAAAAAAAGTCATAAATGACACGTTTATGACGTTTCTTTAAGTAAGTGTCATTCAGTTTGTCATAACAAGTTAGGGTTAAGGTTAGGGTTTATATGTCATGTGTTCATGACACTGTCATGTCACTCTTATGTAGATACCTTTAAAGTAGCGTGTTACCAACTGTTGTGTCTTGTGTCTGGTTGTTCCGTAGCGCCTACCAGAAGGGAGAAGCTGAAATTAGAGTTACTTTGCCAACTCATAAATCACGTTAAGCTAAGTGACTTTTTAGCTAGCAAGCAAACAATGAACTGTTTTGTTAAGGAATGGCTATAGGCTAAAGGTATTATCTTTAAAACTTTAAAGCTGTACCTGTACAACTGTTACAAGCCTCCTGGACAGTTAAACAGGGACTCATGCCTGCTTGTCGTAACTGTTAATGATCGATTTAACAGCGGTAATAAAAACAATATATCTAAATTAGCACCCATTACACGTTCATTTATTTTCAAGGATTTATTTTTTTTTAAACCCATTGTGTGTTTGGTTTGAACTCTTCTATACACTGAGTTGTGAGTCTGAGTTGTGTGAGTTGTGTTCCACTAATGTCAACCATCTTTTTAAGTGGCATTTGGCTTGACTAAGTAGCTTAGCGGCATGTGCAGACCAAATCACCTATTCAACTTTACTGTTTCCCATCATACAGAGTTAAGAGAAAGGCTGAAAGGGGAGAACGAGTCACTTCTGGCAGAGTGACCCCTACATTTTGATCCTCCTGCTGTCAGATGACCACTGAGCTTTAGCAGCGGGGTTCCTCTCGACTCTTTGTTGCTCTCTCTCTCTCATTCCTTTTGCTCAAGATACCATCTGTTACAGCTCTCATAAGCCCCTCCTTTCCCTAATACATCACCAGTTTATCATTCACTACGGCAACAGCAGCCTTATTGTAAGGGATCCTGGAAAAGGATCCCTTACAATAGGGATTGTACCCTCCTTGTATTTCACCAAGGAGGTTATGCTTTCTTATCTCAAGTGTTAGTTTACGAGATATCAGAAAAGATTGGTGGAAAATCAGGGTTATAATAACCAAAATATGCCCATGCTTCAGACTTAGTCCTCTTAGAGGGCTGATAAATGTCCTGAGCACTGTCATCTCCTTCTTCCGCCATGATTTCAACTTCAAGAAACTCACGTTGTAGGCTACACAGTGCGACTGCGCGGCAACTTCAGGAGACTGGGATGAATCTGGGAAGGATTAAACACACGACTTCCACACTGTGGTAATCCATCATGATAATAATGATATTTTCAATGAAAATGGTAATTGTTATCGTCAACATTGTTAACGTGGTTTACCGTTGCACCAATTTCAATTTTATTTATAGTATCAATTCATAACAAGTGTTATCTCGAGACACTTTACAGATAAAGTAGGTCTAGACCACACTCCATAATTTACAAGGACCTAACAGTTCTAGTAGTTCCCTCCAGAGCAAGCAACAGTGCGACAGTGGCGAGGCAAAACTTCCTTTTAGGCAGAAACCTCGGACAGACCCAGGCTCTTGGTAGGCGGTGTCTGACGACCGGTTGGGGTTAGAATGAAGAGTGGCAATAACAGTCACAAAAAATAACAGTTTGTAGTAGTTCTTTGTAGAAGTTCATGGCATAGCAGGGCGGCATTACAGTTCATGGCATAGCAGTGCGGCATTACAAGGCACAGCAGAGCGTAGCAGGATGAACATGGCATCGCTGGACGTGTAGCGGGACCATGGCGACAGCTGCTACCATGATTTTGGAGCCTCCCTGATCCAAGGAAACATGCTGTGCGTATAAGAACATAAGGACTCCGGGGAATGACTCCCCAGAGCTAGGTTAGTAACAAGCATTTCTGGGACATGGATGCACACAAATGGAAAGATAGAAAGATAGAGGAGAGAGGAGCCCAGTGTGTCAAAGGAAGCCCCCCAGCTGTCTAAAACTATTACAGCATAACTAGGAGAGACAGAGTAAAGAGAGGAGCCTGGTCAGGCTAGAACTCTCCCCAACCGGATCGGGCTGTATGCCCTGCCTCCCTCTAGTGTTATTATATTATTGATTATATGATAGATAGATCTGACAACAATGACGAGAAGCAGGTGGGCCGGGTTAGGCGGATGCTGCAACTCCTCACTCCCTAACAATATTCAATTCTATGTCCTAAATAAAAGCTTTATCAAAGCATAACTAGGAGAGACAGGATAAAGAGAGGAGCTTCTCTTTACCACCACTGATCGTTACATTGCAGCATGGTGGCCCAATGATGTATGTGACACTAAAGTACCTTTACAACATTTCCCCTTGCGCGATTAATAAAGTATTATTATCATCATCATCATCATCATCATCATCATCATTTACCTTTTATCCCTAATGCCAGCCGACCTGAGAATGAACGGTGGGAGCAAACAACCTCACCAATGTTCAAAGGTTGTGTGTCAGCGTGACCTCACTAATGCCTAGTGCACTTGTGACACGATATGTGTATGGAACAAAACTCTGCTGTCAGGATGTATTTTGCATCAAAGAGCAACACCTCTCTTAGGTCCACCAATAACAGGGCCGTCCTTTTCCTGTTTGACAAACACATGCCGCAGCTCTGTCTTCTGCTGATGATATGTTGTTTGTCAGCAAATTGGATTGGCATATGCCAGATGTTTTCCATTAGTTTTGAAAGTAATATATTACTTTTTGCTATTGAGTAACTACTTATGACAGAAAGTTACTCTTGTTAAAAGTGGCAACAATCATTTAACTCAAGCAATGGATATTATAAACATGAGCAGTGTATGAAAGTGAAAGCTTTGTTGTTTGTGTGGTAGTTGTTGAGGTGGGAATAATGCCGCATACGAATTAAATTGATAAAAAGAGACATGAAACATTTTGCCTTCAACAAGCAAGTCTGTACTTTGCATACCACATTGTCATAAGTGCTTTAGTTTGAATCCTGGTGCATTCTGTTCTGTTTAAACTAAACTCCCTTTTTATGTGCTGTGAAATACCGCATGCTATTCCCACTTGCCTTTCAAATGAAGTGATTTGTGTTCCAACATTTCCACCTCTCTCTTCTCTTCTTCTTAGGTGAGAGTCAGAGCGGCGGCCGTAGAGCAAGCAAGTCAGGTGAAGCAGGCATGAGCGCGGACAGCCATCAAGGGGTGGTGACCACCCCTCCCCCGCCCAGTGGAGGGACTAAGGAGCGCTACTTCGACCGGGTCAACGTCAACGATCCGGAGTACATCAGGACCAGGAACATGTCCCCTGACCTCCGGCAGGACTTCAATGTTCTGGAGCAGAAGAAACGTGTCACACAGATCTTACAGAGCCCCGTAAGTTGGTTAACTAAGTTTCAATATGATGGTAATGCATGCAATTGCTTACTGCCGTGACATTGTCTAGCGTAGAACAATAATTGACAGATGGTAACCTGCTAAAAAGGTTGATGAAGGGGACAGTATAATGGTGTCTGCTAAAGCCATTGTTTAGATTTGACAAAGCAAAAAAGGGAAAAGACATGTGAGTTGCTCTTGTCTGCTACTTCACATGCATTTTTACTACAGATACAGAACTTAAAGCGGTGGGAAAAGGTGCTTTCTTATTTGTTCGGTACATAGAGTGCAGAGAGTCGTGAAAGGTAGATGGGTTCTAGATTACTCAACTCTAAAGTCCCTGTATCTCTTAACGTGAGAGTAAATGTGTTAGTTGGTCTATATTTGCTGGCCCTGCAATATACTGCTGACCAGTCCAGGGTGGCCCTCACCGGTTCCTCAATGTATGGGGAACCCTAACCCTAACCTCCCAGGAGCCTGAACAAAACAAACTTGGATGATAGGAGGGGAAAAACTACCTATATGTTGTCTATCTTTTGCCAAAGAATAGGGCATTTGAGTTATCACTGAAGACCAAATGGAGAACTTAAAGAAAATAACTTTTCACCTCACCCTACTTTGGGTGGTCAGTTCCCATTTTCTCTTTCCGTCAGTTATTATTCCCCAATCAAGTGATTTCTAAAGAAGTTACAGCATCACATGTGCTTGTGTTGATGTTGTGACACAGGCTACACAATCAGAGCAGTCAGCGGCCTGCTAAAACCCTAATATAACCACCAGCCACCACACCCTCACTCAGGCTTACTTTTGGAGCTCTCCAAGTGCCCGCCAGTCCAGCAGCTCTCATGTTGGATCAGGTTTTGCTGAGGTAAACAACTCTGGGCACAGGGCATATTTTAGCCGACACACATCATGCCGTCGTTTGATTTTTTTTTTACTTGAGGTCTGGATTTTGGGAAATTACTGTTGCTATAGTAGCCAAATGAAGTGCTGGAGGTACATTTCAGCCCCTTTGGGACCACACATACTAATTATTTTGGTACTGATGGTGCTCTAAAGGCAAAGTATTGGAGCATCTTTGCTTTAGGTTTTCATTTAACTGTAACCTCTGCAAAGATTGGAATGCAGTGCAGAGATTGTGATTTTAACAGGCTTAGTTAACAAAACCTACAGCAACACTTGAACACACTTACATTAATAAAATATTTGCCTAGCATCGTGAATCAGTTTGTTTCCTTTTCAAATCCGTAAAGCTTTAGTGTGTAACTTTTTGATAATAATGAACATCCGTTGCATTCAAGTCATCATGCGTGATGACAAAAGGCTAGTGTCGTGTGGATGCAACAACATTGGTGTTGTCCTTACTTAGAATTTATCATGGGGGCAACAGAAACTACGTACTATAGCTTTTATTCATTCACATCCCAGTCAGGAACTCAACACCTAACATAGCCAAGCCCAGTGTTGTCCTATTTTGCTGTTTGTATTGTGCCCTTTGACCACTTGCGTCATCTTGTGTGAAGATTTTACAACATGTCCTTGCCTTTCAGTTCAGCCTACACAGTATAAGAATATTTACTCTGCACTATTGACTCAAGGCTGGTTTCTGACTGAAAGGCTCCTCACTGTTAACAATGGGATCTTACATTTGGAGAGACAAGGTGTGCGTTTCTCTATGCATTTGTAGTGACACATACACTTAGAAGGTTTTAGAGTCAGCAGGGGCATATTCATGGTAAAGTTAAATAGGTAAAGGATCAGGTAAGATATCACACAGGCAGTGGATGTCATGAATGAATGCCCCTCACATGTACAGTAACACAAGCCTAGAAGTGTTTGGTGGATATTGGATAATGGCTGCCATGGTTTTGCCCGTTTCCTTTAAAGCTTTAAATGTGATCCACATTCTGCACATGCCCAGTGTGGTTTTCTTGGCACGTTGTGTTTTGTGCCAGATGTCTAGGAGGGCAGGAGCATGGTGCTGCTGATGCAGTTTTCCACTTGATACTCTCTGTATGTCTGTGTCACATTGTCTGTGTACGTGATTGAGTACCACAAGTGCAGTTAGGGGTGAGCAAATGAGTGAGTACATTAAAGTGCCCTGCTCTAAGCAGACAGTTGGCCGGGCAGGGCACTGTTGGTTTGTCATTGAGCTTGTCTGTGGCCGACCATCACTGGTGTTTTATGCAGTGTGTCTGGCACAGCTGGCTCCAGTCCGCCCTTATCAGCAGCGATTCAGCATGTTGAATTTATGGTAGAGGCAGAGTCCGTCGGAGAGAGCTGTCTGACCACAGCCTGACAACACCCAGCAAACCAGTGCCATGCAGCTGCTGTGATCCATCAAACATGTTCTCCATTTATAATAGGAACATATGTATTTTACAACTCTGTGGAACTTTTAATTAGATTACTGGCTTGTGTGTTTTGTTTGTCAATATGTGAGGTTTTTATTTGAGAACACAGGGTTATTATAGCAATGGCTATATATATCAGGGTTGTTATTTCCTACAAATTAGGAGTTGAAAACACATCAGCATGCCATCTTTGTGGTGTGATATCCCTTTTAAGCCATGCTCTAGTTCATGGTTAATCTTCATGGTGTAAACTTAGTGTGTATATGAAATTAAATTACAATATAGAAGTGAGGTTTAAATAAAGACAAAACTATACAAAAATATGTTAGCTGCTAAAATCACATTACGATCAACCCACAGATAAGTATTGCTCTACGGAGCCTGTTAGTGTGTATCAGCTCATTGTTTTGGTGTTATGGTCTGAAACTTTACTGTTTTGGTTCATCAACCTCGGTTCCAGTCTCAGCTGCTTAGCACCTAACGGCAGACAGACACAGTTAGTGACTAGCTGGTAAACATAGTGGGGCATTTAGCAGCTAAAGAGCCAGATAATTTCCTCAGGGGCTGGTGAATATTGGACTTATGATGTTCAGTATCTGCTGGATGTGTAAGTAGGTAAATGCTTTAACACTAAAACTATTAATACTCCTATAAGTATATTTTAAGTATTTTTAATTTAATTTTTTTGCTGTTCTTCGGTTTTGTACCATTTTATGTTGAATACCTTTTGTTTTTTTACAAGCTATTTGTTATCACCGGTGATAACTGTTATTTGATTGGTTTGGACATCATATGGGTTCCCATTGCCATTATCTACCACTACATACGTGTGTCTGCTATTGTGTTAGACTTGCGCTCATGCAGTGTTATGTATATTATTCCCGCTTAAAGTGGATTTGAACGTGAGCCAATCTGCTCTCAGTCAGCAGTATCTGTTGGCCACAGAGGGTTTTTCAGCCCTTACATCAGGACAGCTGGCTTCTCAGCGCTGCTCTAGTCATATTCAACAACAACAATAACAAGGGTGTGTCACCAGCTTGCCATGGACACGTGTGTGTGTGTGTGTGTGTCTCTCTCTCCCTCTCCATTTCTTTCTCAGTCAGTTGCTGTCTCTCATGTTCAGCTACAACAACAATAAGAATGTCAACAGCTGGGAGTCCACACATGGCGCCTCTTTCTCGCTCTCTCTCTCTCTTGCTCTCTCTCTCTCTCTCTCTCTCTATGTTTTGATTCTAGTGTTATGGTTCCTAGTGGCAGCTCCAGATTACATGTTTGTAGCGCTCAGATGGCAGGTTGTGTTTAAAGTCGGACCAATATAGACCAGGCGTGACTGAATCAACTCAGCTGACTTCATCCGCCTGCCTCATTCATGCAGCACCGTTTACCTTTAGAAGTCAAAGGCTACAGCTGAACCTTGAACCCTTTTGGTGCTTATTTGTCCCACCAGACTCCAAAAATGCAAGGGATGGAGGGAAGGTAAAACACGCATGTGTAAATTAAAAACTGTTGAAATGTGAACATATCCTACACAGTCCCCCTTGATACATTTTATGGAAGTAACACATGAATATTGATCACATTTTCAACCTAAGAGCTGATAGTCTTTTCATATCTTCTATAGAGCAAAACAATCCATAATATGTTGGATGCAATTAACGACACGTAAAACACTTAAAGACAGACATTTCATTTCTTTCAGACATTTGAAAGAATGCATTAATAATGTAGTTTCCTTAAGATAAACAGTGGATGTTATTTTCTGGTTAATGGGTGTGTCAATCTTTAGGTAATATTACTTGATTTATTTGGTTATTTAAAGTCACATGAGGAAGGAAGGGAAAAGGGGAAGCTTTTGGTGGTAAACAAAGAGTTTATTTATGACATGCAAGGATTGAAATTTGCATTGAGGCGGTTTGTGAGACACATTGAGGTGGTTTTTTGTTGCCTTTATGGATACAAATTTTGGCTGCAAATCCAACTCTCATGATGTCATAGTTAGTAAATCATGATATGAATTTGATTATGTTCAATTCTGCGGTTAAGCCTCGGCCTGTGTTGGGAACTAGGTTGCTGTGACTCTATTTGCGTCCCAAAAGGTCAAAAGCCCTCAGGGGCTTGAAATTAAATCAGATAAAATTGAATTTGAGTTGCTGCTGCTATTTTCTGCATCTCCCCTCATCTTGCTTTCCCCTTGCTATTAAGTTTTCCTCTTGTCTTGTGGCACAGTTTGTACATCATCCATAGAAATTACTTACTGATGCCAAGTGGTAAATTTACTCAGCCTCATTTGCACTAGTCCTGTGGTTTTTAGAGGAAGTGCACATGTTCTCTCTCTCTCTCTCTCTCTCTCTCTCTCTCTCTCTCTCTCTCTCTCTCCCCCACTTGCCAGAAAACACAAGTGGATAATTTATGGTGCTTTGGCAGGTTCTGCCAAGAACCCCTCTGTGTGAGTGTGTGAGACAAATATCATGGCTGCACTCTATTCTGTTTTCCCTTTTCTTTTTAAAGTCCTGAAGGTCTCATTTGAAAGAACATTAGTGGTTGATCTAACTCCAGAGACTTCTTTAAAAAATCCACCGCCTTTCCCCTCAGAGCCATGGCTCAGCGACAGCTGTTTCACTTTTGGCATATCACGACATCTCATGTGCGCTGAACTTAGCAAAACCTCCAGCAGTGGGGCAGTGCCCTCAGGATTACAGGGCAACATACTGAAATGTTACTAAGTCCACTTTAGCTCATCTGCAAACTCATAAGGATAGACCAAAAATCAGAAGAATCTCTTGGGTGCTTAGTGTGTAAGCTTTCTACTAGCTTCCCCATCCGGCAACTGAAATCAACATCTTTTATTAAAAATCCATAACAAGTATTTTTTAGTCACACTAGTCACTTTTTTGGTTGTTGCTTAAACTGGTGCATGAATTTTATTTGACACTAGGAATGCACCGATTCAAAATGCCGGATGGGTAATCGTGCTAATACTGACCTGATTAAATGGATCAGTTATCGACCATGACGTGACCAATCCACATTAAATATAGTTTCCATGTTTCCGCTGTCAATTACTTTCATTCAGTCACAACAATCCTCTGACTCAGTTTTTAGTGCCACAGCAATTTCTGGCCTCATGTCGCCATACATTAAAAAGTTTTCAATAAGTTCCATGCAGTGAAGGAGTGTTAGACAAATTCTAAATTTGGGTTTAGATTGGGTAGCACTGAAATGGAAATGGTACTCTGTATGGCTATTATCTTGATTTGAGGTAATCAGAATTTGTTTTGGGAGAGAAACAGCTGGATTGACACATCTCTATCTGCAACTTATGTATTGACACACTTTATCCACACATGTACTACAGTGTCATCTTCATTCATTGATACACTTTATTGACACTTTCAAAAATGTGAGTTGTGAAATTGATCCCCGTTGATCCCCATTTCCCTTCATTTCTGTCAGGGTGAACAAGTATTTACTTCAAGTAAAAGGGCAAAGAGTTTATGCAGAGGAGAGAGCCATTGCAGCTGAAGTTTGAGACCAATTTTACTGTCACACACTCTGAGGTTAGATGGGGAGAAATCAATAGCATTGGCAAGCTCGCAGGCACTCTCTCTTATTTGTAACACTGTCACGCTGGTGGTTTAAAAGAACAGCATTGTGCTGACATAACTGGGGAGGTTGTGGCTAAAATTACAGGCCTCACCTAGTGTGTGTTTGTGCCTAAAAGCTAAAACATATAAAGTATATGTGTGTGTGTATGTGTTTGCCTTTTGTCTATCTGTGCATGTATGTTTCTGTATGTACAGTATATAGAGTCTTTTCATGGCAAGAACTGTATGTCCGAAAGGTTTTATTTTGACACCGTTGAGGTTACTTTGGTTTATCTGCCCAGTTGACAATAATGCAATCTGAGCTTGGGTGCCGTCACTGAGAGACCTGAAAAATGCAGGTCACTATGTTCTTCCAGGTGAACTGTGATGCCGGTTTGTAGGAGTGAGAACATAATCCTAACCTAATGAATGAAACCTTTATTGCCCCTGTGGGGCAATTTGTTTTGCACTCAAGGTAGCCACATTAGCACATACAACAGGAAAACAGTAAATAACCATAGACAAAAAAAAGACAATAATAAAACACACCAACATCAACATGACTCAAACCGCGGTGTTTATAGATATAAGAAAACAGAAGTGGACATATGATATTCTTAGTCAAGGCTGTGGATAACTATTGTTCAATTCTTGGTTTGCTGTGTACCTAAACTACACCAGACTTAAAAAAAACAACAATCTACTGTACTGTACAAACTGTTATAGTTTCATTTCACATAAGGGCACAAGTGTATAAGGTAATGATGAAACCATCACTCCTTTTTTATCAGTGCACAAGCGCAGACATGCAGGATCGGCCTTGCTCCAACAAAGTCATGAAAACTCCTGTCTTCCTTTCCCACAGGATGACGTACAACTGTTTAAGTGTCACCTGTATCTGCAACAAAAGGAGAGGTCTCTCTAAGTCATATGATAATAGCTCTTCCTGTAGTAACAATTCAAAGAAAAGTTTATATTGTCCCCTGGAGAAGGGGACTCAGTTTATTGAAAATATGCATGGGAAAATGTATTTTTGTTCACCATCCACCAAATAGTAAAATTTAAGCAAGTAAGCTACTCTTTCCAGGAAGCATCTGCTCTTGACATAATGTCCTTCAACAAGGCATGTCATCCAGACTCATCATGTCCTGCGGAAGCAACTACTGGCCAACCGAAACAGATAAGCTTTAACCTTTACAACAGAGAAGGTTAAAACTATTCCATATCAGACATTTTTGTTACTTTACATAAGGGGCCATCGGCCATGTTTTACTACTTTCTCCACTCTTGCTTTGACAGTAAAGTGTTGGCCAAGCTCATTCTGCATGTCAACTTAATTCTCTCAACACCATTACAGTTTCCTTTTGCCATTTTGGAGCAGACACAGAAACCTCGCATTTCTTTCCGCCATCTTGCTTAGCCTGGTTGCTTGTTAGTGATTTTAATCAGGCAGATGATGTATAAGTGTGCTATTTTCCCCCCAGAGACAAATGTGCTGTAACTGCAATGATGTAATGCCATTTTGAAGGTCCATTTGATGTCCTGTCTTAGGGTTGAAGTGGGAGTGTTCAGTTACGCCACAGCTGTTAAAAAACACACTGTATGTGTGATGTTGCTTTCTGCTACAGATGTTTGCAGGGTTTTGCCAAAATATTAATGATACGATCCACTTTAGGCCCCAGGATTAATCTGTTCAGATGGTGCAGGTCAAATCCCTGCTGTCATAATCTTCTTGGGAACACAAACTGTAGCGCAGATGACTGCTTGTGTGTGTGTGTGTGTGTGTGTGTGTGTGTGTGTGTGTGCTCATGGGCTTTTGATACCTTTCATTCCAAAACACTGCAAATCTGTTGTGTTGAAAGATTGTCTGAAATAAGGTTTTTAGCTAATTAGATTTTCTTCTAATTTAGCAGTTACATAGCCAGATATGCTCAGGAGTTATTGGAAACCAAAACAGAGCAAAGAGAGAAAATATTGGACATTCATCAGGTGGCCAGAAACACTCCAACTCCAAATGTGAATATTGTTTTTGATCTGATGGATGTGCCAACAAGTTTAACTTTAAACGGTATTGGTATGTCAGTGTTGTGTTTACAGCGTGTGCCGAAAAATCTATTAATACAAGTTTGATTGTGTCTGCTGATGGGATTTTCATTCACAGACCGAAAACAAAAAACTTTCTTGTCAGGAACATAGAATCTGTCTGAGGATCAAGAGTCTCTGCTCTGACTCCAGTAAAAAGTCTTTGTAGCACTGCGGCTTCAATGTCAAAGTGATGGCACAAGAGACTATGAAACAGAAATGCCCAGAACAACAACAACTGACCGACCACTGTCACACATCCGCAACAGGCCAGTTTCCACAGCAACCTTGCCACTAGGGACTGAGGAATGTCTGGCTCGGGTTCAGAATCAGCGGTGCTCTGGGACTGTATGTGTCCTGACACATGGGGTTGCTCCACTTTTAACAAAACACCCCCACATAGACATAAAACCAAAAGCCTCAATTCCATTCACATAACATAGACAAGAGGAAGTTAAGTGTCAAAGATTTTTTGTGCACAGCTTGATTTGGGAATGTGTTGACTGTTAAATAAGCAATAAGATGAAATAAAGGCACGAGTATTGGATGTTGCCCTGCAATAGGAGCCTATTATGGCCTATTTTCACTCTCAGATGGTGCTGATTTTGCCACAGATTCCCAACACTGGTTTTGAATTTCCACCAGAAAATTAAAGTGGACTCTGACCACCTCTGTCTGATGATAAATATAACCCTTAAGCGTGGCAGACACAAACTATATCTGCAGGAGATACATACTACACGCTGGGATTTTGATAAATTAATTCATAAAGATTTAAATACTATTAATTTTAACTGGTATAAGGATGGCTGTTCAGATGGAGAAAACATAATTAAAATGAACTGCTGGCTGTTTTTGAGTTCAGGAAATCATTTATATCATCTAGTACAGTGAGATGTTGCAGGTTATAAAATTTTAGTCAAGCCAGGAGATGTTTAAGTTTTCATTTGCATTTTTATATATTTTAATGTTACTATGACAGCAGCAGAGCATTTGTGACCTGTTGGAAGTCATCTGTACAAACCACATAAACTCTAAGTACAGAAAACTAAAGTTAAACTGAACTGTGCTTTGCTGCCAATTAACTCTCTTGTTCAATGGAACTGACTTGGGGCTAAACTTACTACAGGCAAACTTTAAAACGAATGGATGACAGTGTGAACAGGCAGTACAAATCAAGGTGTCTTGATGTGAAAAATAACAGTTCATTAGCTTTCTACAGTATGTCAGAACACTTGATCATGTATTACTCTGTAATACCTCTGTACTGCTCACATCTTTTGTAATAATAGTGAGAAGGGGCATATGAGTGGGCCCCATGAGAGGTAACCAACCTTATTAAAATGTTGCATATAAATGCACTATTACAGTATATTGTGTTGTTACACTGTAGCCTGGGTTTGACTAAAGCTGTATCATTAATATAACATGTCTGCAATAGCTGCACTGCCTTTAGAGTCATCACATTCAAACTGACACTGAGAAGTCTTGTGAGTTCTGTTAGAACGTTTGAGTTATGAGCTGTTTCGTGATGATTTGCTTTAAAGATTTAAAGCACAAAGTCACCCAGTGCTTTATATGACACAACGCAGCCAACTGTGTGTGCATCTGGTCTTGCATAGGAGCATGTTACCAAATACTGTATTGTGTCTGTGGATTCAACAGATGACTGTGGTCTGGATTTGAGGATTAGCCACACACACTCTCTCTCTCTCTCTCTCGCTCTCTTTCTCCAAGCCAAACAGCCAATCGTAATGCAGGTAGCGAGCTAGCCGGACGGCCAATCCTGACTCAGCTTGTTGGGAAAGCCAACCTATCTTGATCCAGCTTTGTAGAGCTTTGAGGACGATTCAGATTGACACCAGAGGAGCATGTCTAATCTGTGATTAACACGTCTCCCTCTTTATTCCCTCTCTTCCTGTCTCTCTTAATGTTCCCATATTTTTTACTCTTTCATCCCTGTCTCCACTAATCCTCTGCTCTGCCTTCTCCCTCCAACTCTAATCTGTCTCCCGATCATCTTTTCCTGTCTTTTTTTTTTAATATCATTACAGTTCAAGAAAGCTAAAACCCCATCTTCAAAATTAAATAAATGATCTTTTTCTTATTTACAGTTAAAGCTGCATAATACCTGATTGAGTTGTCAAATCTTGTAACTTGAAGGCATGGTTTCATAGAATACAAATATTGGATATTGTTCATTTTCAGGTGTGATGTTTCATAAAAAATTATCAAATGAATATTAATCCAAATTCCTTTTTAATGTTGGAAAAATTGCTTTCCCGTCTGCATGTAGAAAAATCTGAGGGTTCAGTTTCAATAGTTTTTGACACATCACATCATATCTTCTCAACTATTTCTCTCTTCTCTTCTCTTCCAGGCCTTCAAGGAGGAGTTGGAGAGTCTGATCCAGGAACAGCAGCGGAAGGGGAACAACCCAACTGGGCTGCTGGCCCTCAGACAGATCGCGGACTTCTTCATGGCCAGCACTGTGGCTGGCTTCAACACCTCCCCCCTCAGTAAGTGCTCATAGTGCTGTGGCACTTTACCCTGGGCAACAAGACACTAGCATTTAGCAAAACATATCATCCTTGCCCAAGGTGCAACTGCTTTGCACTGCACTGAAAAACAAAACACAGCATCAATATTTGAAGAGAGGAGATCCATATCCAAACATGAGCTTTGTGTGCTTAAGGGCATAAATACCCCAAGACAACCCAAACCCAGACTCCGGAAAAGCTACGCATACTTCTCTGGTTTTTTGATCTTGGAGTTCTGTCCAGGAGCCCATATGTGAAGTCTGCTTTCAATCACAGTGCTGGAATGCACAACTAATGCAGAATTACATGTCAAAGGCAATATAGTAGTTCAGTTCAGCATTAACCCATAATCAAGGAATCTTAGAAAGAAGGAAGAGCCATACGTCATTACAATTTTGCATGGGTGCCAGACTTTGGTTTGTTCTACTGAAGTTAATGGGGCAGGCATGACAAGTCACACTATAACCCATTATATATGTGCTGTTTCACTTTTGTGTGAAAAATGGTTCCATAACATACTTTACGTGATGGTGATTGATGTTTTGTGTCTAACTCTACATGTTTGTTTCTCTTGTAATTGGTCTCCAAACATCATGGCTCTTTTCAGCAGCTGCAAATAGCTCAACTCAAGCCTCTGTTTTGTCCAAGATAGCTGCTACATCATGACCAAACGGGGCAGGTCCGATACATAAATAATGACATTAATTAAGCTAGAGAGGCATTTGCTATCACTCACCAACATGGATGGACAATGATTATTTCTCACTAACGGGATTTATCTCCAAATTAATGTAGGACGCTTCAACACAGATATTGCTGGCTAACGTTAGCTAAACAAAGGTAGCGATTAGTGTCACCTCATGACAAACATAGGAAACAATATCAATAGAGCTGACATGTTAGCCCTCCTGAATTGTATAACAGCTTGATGGTTGGTTAGTTATTGATAATGCTCTTTCTGCTCTACAATCAAACACATGTACAATGCTACAGGCTTGCACCAATGACGTATGTGATAAGTAATAGTTCTTCTTTCTTTATTAGATTCCTTGCCCATAGTTAGGAAGTGTAAGAGGCCTTGACAGTAAACAAAGTATAAAGGTTGGAGTTGGAACACCTCAGTGTGTTTCATGTGGAGCCCGATGTGTCAAATACATCATTTAAAAAAAAAAAGACAGATGTTGACAGTGGCCCTGTTTTCCTGTTGTTGTTGTTGTCGTCGTTAGGAAGAGAGGATAAAAGTGTAATTTTAATACAACTAGTACTATTTTCTTTAATGCATATTTTTTTCCCTTTAACCCTGATAATTACATTGTTAAGGTCTGGGGATGGTCACTCCCATCAACGACATGTATGGAATGGAATCCAGCACTATGGTGAAAGGCGAGAAGCTGACCCGCTGTAAACTGGCCAGCCTCCACAGAGTGGTGGACCTGTTCAGCTGGGCCCACTTCCCCACCTCCTACATCACAGTAAGACGCCACACCAACAGCACGACTGCATTCAAAAATTGAATCAATTAACTAACTAATTAATGAATTGTCCGAATTCCCATTTCACTTTGACAAATATCAGCGTGCTAAAAATAATAATAATAATAATAATAATAGACAGCTTTTCTTTTCTAAAGAATAAGAATAATCTATCCTTACTAAGCGTTGTTTTTTTTGTTTTTTCAAAGTTTAACTTGGTTGCTGCCAAATTTCAATTAAATTGATACCCCAGTAAAAAAGTGATTTGACTTTCTCTTTTCTTAGGCTCGAGTCAGTAAAGAGCAAGACCACATCCTCATCATCCCCAGAGGACTGTCATTCTCTGAGGCGTCTGCATCAAACCTGGTAAGAGACATGAGAAGCCGTGGACCCTTCCCAATGTTATATATATATATATATATATATATATATATATATATATATATATATATATATATATATATATATATACACATTGTGTGTGTGTGTAAAATGTAAAATGAGGCGAGGTAATTACACCTTACTGGATACAAGAGTAATCTTTTAATTTCATTTTCAGATGTTTACTTGCTTTAATTTGCTTCCTGGAATTGTTTAAAATTGAAAATAGTAAACTTAATTTCAGTGTTTTTTGGTCCTCACATCACCACAAAGGACTTGCCTCTATCTCTCTCTTTGTCTGCACATAGTACCACATGTGCATGCTGTGTCAATAGAGAGCAATTCATTTTCTATTTCCATCTTTTTGTCGTGTCTCCTCTTGCTCAACTTATTTATTTCTGCTCATTCCAATCTATCAGACACAAATATTTATCTCAGTGTTAAAAACAAGATATGGCACACTGACTTGTGGTATTAATAACAGAATGTATGCCATGAATGGTTTTGTAGACATACTTAATAACCTGAATAAATTAATGACATACAGTATACTTGGCATGACCAGCCAGCAAAAGGACTGTTTAGATTTGATGCGCAAAAAGCCCTTTAACATTCATTTTTCTCTGGAAAGTACAAGTCAACTCCAACTTGTGAAACTTTAGGTGTTTACATATTTAAAACAAGAATTGTGGTTTAATCCATAAAATATGGCAAACTTGCCCCATAGTAGCACATCCATGAAATGCCTTTCATGCTTTTTACGTTTTGTGACATTGCCAAAGTTTGCATAAAAGTCACTTAGCACTTGAATAACATTTTCTGTCTTTTTCTCTCCTCTGTTCTCTCTGCTTTGTGTAATTCTCTCCTACTTTATCTTTAACACCTGTGCAAACATACACACACACCTGCGTAATGTGGCTGCAGGTGTGGGTCAACTGCTGGATATAGGAGCAGTACTGCTGACAGGCAGATTCCACTGCTTGACCTGCAGGAGCGTTTGGCAGGCAGAGATAGGCATGGAATCTCAGCTGAAGTTTAGTTCCAGCTGATCCAAAGAGAGTGAAGGCAAGACAAGATAGATGTATAATGTAAAAGCATACCGTATATTGTATAAAGAATATTTTAAATGAACTTTGTCGAATAAACTTTCCAATAAAAATATTAAGTTTAGTGCACTTAGCAGCAATTATCAAACCTCTGAGGACACAAATCTGCAAACTTTCATAAATAAAATAAATTTTAACAATTTTAATAATAGTAGTGCTGCACACAGTAGCAACCAGCAGCATTTCTTTGTTTTAGGTCTGAAGAAAATGTAAAACACTTGAACACAAAAAAAATCATAATTGTACAAACTAAACAGGTGAAAGACAAAATCATTCAGAATTTTTAATGTGCGGAAAGAAAATGAGGACTCTGTGGAATAAGCTTCTGTGGTTGTCTGTATGAGTGTGATAACCACAACATTGCAACTGTTGGGAGATGTAATGAAATGATGTTGACCTGACTGTGATTTAGTCTGTTTGTGTTTTGATGGCAATCTGTCGCTGCTGGGTTTCACTCTTCTCGCTAGCCTCCTCCGCTTCTTCTTCTTCTTCTTCTTCTTCTTCTTCTTCTTCTTCTTCTTCTTCTTCTTCTTCTTCTTCTTCTTCTTCTTCTTCTTCTTCTTCTTCTTCTTCTTCTTCTTCTTCTTCTTCTTCTTCTTCTTCTTCTTCTTCTTCTTCTTCTTCTTCTTCTTCTTCTTCTTCTTCTTCTTCTTCTTCAGCCTGTTTTGATCCAGGGATCTCTATAGTTACATGGTTGAGTTCAATTGTATACAGCGCAAACAGGTTGATTAAGTGGAAGTCATCCAGAATAAAGAGTTTGGGAGGTCATGCTGGGGTGAGCTGGGTGGAGGCTGTAGCGCCAGAGAAAGGCTGGAGTTTAGTTTCCATCTACCTCTCCCTCTCAATCTGTCTGCTGGAGCTCTGAGATGAACGCAAGGTCATTTGAGTTTTTGGTTCGTCCATTACATTGATCTTTTAAACTAAACTGTTTGGTGTCAGTGCAATGATAGAGATTGACCTTGCATCATAGGGTCAGAAGGTTAAAGTTTAGAATATGTAATTTTCAGCTGCCCACACATGTTCGTCATGGCACTTATCATGTACCTTCTATTCAGCCGAGTCGCATTTCAGATTCTTTTAGGCACGTCCTTTGGCATCTTTTTATAATTAGAAGTGCTATGTTTGTCAAAGGCCCTCTCAGCAGTAGGTCAAGGGCGTCACCGATGGTGTGAGGGAGCTGCATTATGAAGAACGTGACAGGGTGAACTGAAATTGTACTGGACATGTGATTTAAACCAATCAATGTTTGATTGCCTGACAGCTGGCTGCGGCTGTGGCTGTTTGTGGAGACAAAGATGGCGGTTGTTAGTTACGCTTGGCTGGTGCCTTTCACTTTCCTCTGCTGGATAAAAGATCAATAGATGGTCATCCATTCAAACATCCATGTGTCTATTAAAAAAATCTTTTAAAATTTTTTAGCCCGAGTTGACCCAGAGATACCCGCAAGCTGTGGATTCCACCGTGCTGTTTTAATTAATCAATCATTTTTTATGACATTCTAATTGCAATACCAAAGATGACTGTGCTTCTCACCCTATCTCTAAGGGAGCCGCCAGCCATCCTCCTAAGGAAACCCATTTCGGCCGCTTGTATATAATTATGCAAGAGCTAAAATGGTAAAAACTGGTGCTGGGAAATGGAATTGCCATTTAAGTATTGCTTTCTTTAACGTTTTTATGCAATTTATATGATGTTGTTATTAGGCTGCTCCCGTGGAAAATGAGGTTTGTTACAGGTAATTCAGAGGAAGGAGCCTGTGTGTCTTTAAAGACCTTCACATAAATGCATTTTTACCTTTATTTTATTAGTGAACGATTTTTTCGGTGCACCACCATTTGTAATTCTGGCTTCTGATTTCTTGTTGCACCAGTTTTATGCTAAAGAGACTGTTAAGGGCATTGTGCAGACACTGCTCTCTTGAATTTCACTGCAGCAAGCCTTCCCTGGTTCCCTTGCTCAATAAGTTACTCCAGGGGACCCAATTCTTCTGAAGGAAGGAGCAAAGTGCAGCCGACATGAAGCATATTATTTAAAAAATTAGACTCTGTACATATTTAACTAAACTGGGTGTCTTTCATTAGCTTCAGAATGGATAATGGATGCCCTTTACTGTTGTTATAACACACACTTACAACTTTGTATTGTGAAAGAGAAATGTGAGGTTGTAGGTTTTGGTTTATATCACAGAAGCCTTTGTACAAGGTCTGCAGGTAAAGCTCTGTTTGCTGTTTGTTATTAGCTTTCACAGCAAGGATCGACATCTGCAAACAGTTGCTCTTTCTTCAGGTTTTATACCTCAGTATCTTTGTCCAGTTATCTGTCTTCATTTTCTCTGGTTATCTAACTCTTCTCTCCAGATCTCTCCTCTATCTTTCCCTCCATCACTCTTCTCTCCCATCCTATAATCTAATAAAGACTAACTGGCTGGTAATGAAGTTGTCATAGTAAAGGACATCATGTCAATCCTTGACTATATTATGTTTCCTGGTAACAATCCAATTCATTTCCTGGAGAAGAGCAGACAGAGAGGATATACTGTCAATGATGTGATTTCTGCATTAATGCTGATTGATTTTGACTTGTGTTTGTCTTCTTAGTTAATGTATCAGCTCTTTGTTTATGTGTGAGGTGGTGGATCTGGTTATGTCAGTCTCTAGATATGCTTTTATGCCTGGGAATATTCAATTACAGTGATCAGGTCACAGTTAGTTATCCAGTATGTCTCCCTCCAGCCTCATCATATTCCCTCTCCACCTTTTTTAGGAGGGCTGTTTGGATTATGCTGCTGTGAAGTTTTCAAAAAGCTTGCTCAGCTTTTGTTTGAGTGCCTTTTGCACCAGTTAAAAAAAGGGGAAACGTTTGGGGTATCAACAGCTTTACATCCAACGTTCACTGACGTTGTCTCCTCCCCTTTATTTCCCCAGGTGAAGGTCAACATCATCGGGGAAGTGATTGAACAGGGCTCCACCAACCTGAGAGTCGATCCCCAAGGTTTCAGCCCCCACGCTGCCATCTACTCCATGCGCCCAGACATCCGCTGCATCATACATGTGCATACTCCAGCCACAGCTGCTGTGAGTTGACGCAGATAATTGTCAAGCACCCAATTAACCTGCAGAACACCTGAAGCTCTTTTTGACAGGGAACGTGATAATGTTGGATTCTGAGTTGAGTTGTTTCAGGGGGCGTTTAGAAATGTAAAAGTTGCATTATATTCAGTGTTGGGCAAGTTACTTCCAAAATGTAATACATTATAGATTATTAGTTACTGTCATTTGAGAGTAATTAGTCATATTAATGTCTCTGAATTGTAGTGCTTTACATTACTTTTGAGTTACATTAGACAAAATAACAGCAGAAGCTTGACTTGGCAGGTAGCTTGTGAATTTTATCCCAGAATCAAAAAAGTCTCGTCTTTATCCACTTTAATACTCATAGTATTAATAATGTGAATATGCAGAGGAATACTGGTCTGTAAAAGGACCCTGTTATGGGAAGTGTTTGTGATATGCAACAAAGATGCCTTGTCTGTGCTGGCATCAGAGAAGTGTTGCCCTATTTGCACAGGACTAGCATTACCTGGGAACCTCCAGTAATTTACAATAATTGCAGAGGTCTTCTGTACTCTTATTCTCGTGCAAATCTGCCATGTCTGTAATTTGTCAAGTAAAATCTATCCCGTGCGACTAGGGCTTTAGATGAAGAAAACCGCTGTAACACACCTGTAAAAGCCTCTTATCTCTCATATGTCTCTGCTGCCTTCAATTGACCTTCCTCCTGCTGTAGGTATCATCTATGAAGTGTGGCATCCTGCCCATCAGCCAGGAGTCATTGGTCCTGGGTGATATCGCCTACTACAACTACCAGGGCAGCCTGGACGACCAGGAGGAGCGCAGGGAGCTGCAGAAAGCCCTGGGGCCTACAGCCAAGGTAGGAAAACCAAGGAAACAGAGCAAGGTCTCCCAGCTGGGCTGTCCTTATCGTTTGTAAAGAATTTGCTCGCTTATTAGAAATATGCCTAATTTGCTTTCTTGCCAGCAGTTTGAAGTAGCTTCATATTAACTGCACAGACATAGAGGTAATGTTGATTTTCTCATCTATTGCAGATGAAATGTCAAACTGTTTCTTTAACTATGCACCCTAAATAATAAAAAAGAAAACACTCACACAGACAGAAGAAAAAATATTTTCAAAATTAACATTTCAGAAAACGTAGACCAAGCCTGTGATGTGTAGAAAGTGTTTTAACATGCTCAGGGGAGGAGTGTTTTTCAAGAAAGAGAAATTAACTGATTATCAGGGTGCGGGTGATTTTTGAAGAAGAAAGTATCAAGACAAACCAGCGCATGCTGTTGAGATGTCACTTACCTTCTGGCCCTCCTTATTTGTGTTCCTGCATGTGTTTTTCTGTGTGAGCCTATTATTCCTCTTGGTTTCTTTTGAAATGATCAGACTTGAACAAAATTTTAATTGGCAAACATTCAGGGAAGTTAAGGTAATTTCCACTGGCGGTGTGTTGCCAGGTCCTGCTGTCGTCATCCACTGGCCCAACCCTTAATACATGAAATCTTTTTTGGTCGTTACTTGTGAGTTGTGTGTTACATTAATGGACCTGTAGCAAATTAAACATGCTAGGACCTCTAAAGACTCAGTTTGATCTGAATGTTCTGCTGTACCTAATCACCATTGTGTGTGTGTGTGTGTGTGTGTGTGTGTGTGTGTGTGTGTGTGTGTGTGTGTGTGTGTGTGTGTGTGTGTGTGTGTGTGTGTGTGTGTGTGTGTGTGTGTGTGTGTGTGTGTGTGTGTGTGTGTGTGTGTGTGTGTGTGTGAGACAGGTTTTGGTGCTGAGAAATCACGGTGTGGTTGCTCTTGGGGAGACCATTGAAGAGGCCTTTCACTACATCTACAATGCCCATTATGTCTGCGAAATCCAGGTACACACTCGCCAACGCACGCACGCACTCTGCGTTCCAGCTGCGCCACAGTTTTGTTCCGTCCTCTTCCAAGCAGCATACCAAACCAGGAGTGTTTAAGAAGCAGAGCTTCTTGCCTGCCTGACTCGCAGCAACACTTATGTCATATCAGGATACTACGATATTCAAAATCTAAGACGATATCTAGTCTCACATCACGACATTGATATAATATCGATATATTGCTCAGCCCTAGTTTATATCTATTCAAAGAAACACATTTCGAACGTAACAAGTGATGGCAAAGAAGGGGGTCACATAATGACATAATTACAGTTTGTACAAGCAGACATCTAGATATCAGACTGTTTTTAAATGATAAGTTGTCATTTGTGTTGTGCAGTGGCAGAGTTATGATAGATCTCATGATGTATTAATGCTTGCATCAAAGTTATTGCTATGTGTGGGATTTCCTTGCTGTTTATTTTTTGGACGCTCGCATGTCTTTGTGTTCAATTGTACGGAGGGTTTAAGAGATGTTGTTGTGTCCCTCGCTGTAACAGGCATACCAAATCTCCTGATTGACTCTTCCCGGTCAAGCAAAAGAAAACATTAATCCATTCTGCAAAGCCCAGCTTAATTTCTATAAATAAATCCCCCCACCATGTTTGTTGTATGCCATGTACTGTAAATTCCTTGATGCTTTAGATTGAGGGGTATCTCATTTTGGTTTTGGTAAGTTAGGTCTTTCTTCTGCATGGAAAATGATCAGTGAGCCTTTTCCTGCTTATTCTCATTTTCGGTCAATTATATAATGCCACAGATAGAATTTGGTGATAGAATATATGTTCTACAAGCCATCAGTCAGCTGTAGAGATTTACGCACTTCTCTCCCTGTCCTTATTTTGTGATTTCAGGTGAATGCCATCTCGTGTGCTGGCAGCGTGGACAACCTAATAGTGCTGGACAAGGAGAAGTACACATCACGAGTGTTTGACGTAGCCACGGCGGAAAATGTCAACTTGGGTGGACAATACAAGTGGAAGGTTGGCGAGCTGGAGTTTGAGTCTCTGATGAGGATGCTGGATAACATGGTGAGTCCACATACATCTAAGTGAGAAGATTGGTATATTTGACCCAAACACACTGATAGGAAACAAGCACTTATCTGTTGATTATTAAGCCTCAAGCTCGTTAAATGACTTCTGTGTTTTATCTTTGTAGAAATAAGCTCAGAGGCAAATCTTACAAATTACATGAAGAATTCAGCTCATTGTCACCTTTTTAGAGATAATCTTTCTACAAAACCAGTCCTAAAGTGATAATATGTCAAACTAAATGTCTGTTTGGCTTTTCTTTGTCATTCATTGAAAAAAAAACACAATAGTGGCACAACCTAAAAGCATTACATTTGTTTTAAATGTCTTCTCTGGGAGAAATCCTCTGTGGTTTGTTTTATAGTACATTTCTGTTTCCATGTGCAGTGGTGGCCCTTGAGGGAGAGAGCGCCCCCTACATAAACCTAAACTGTATTATCAGAAAATAAAAGGTATACAGGGTGCTGTTAAAATGACAAATGTTATTTGGGATGCACAGAACAGACAAAGTTGGAGCATTTTTAAATGACTCAAATTTCGGGGAAAGAGGGTGTAGGCGAAATGTGTTTTGAAGAGAGGAGTGATGATAATTTTGCGTCCCCACAAAGTGCTGTTGTGGCTATCTTTGGTAAATGTCTTTGCTCTCTTTGTGTCTGAGCTTCTCGTCGTCTGTCTCCCTTTCTCACAGCCCACGCTTTTTAATTTTTCTTTCCCTCTCTTCCCTATTTCTTTTTGTGAAGAGAGAGGGGAGAAATGGGAGTGTGAGAGAAAAGAAATGATCAGGTTAAAGAGGTGACGCATGAGTGGAAGAGGGGATTGAGGGAGAGGGACAAGAGAGAATAGGTCAGTCAGGAAATGGCTCTCTGACTCTGTGCTCTGTGCTGCCAGAAACCCCGTGGTCACAGCACTGGTCCTCTCTTTCTTTTCCATTTGACTAACTGTGAAAATGGCAGCTCAACCAGCGTTACGGGAAGGAAAAGTCACAGAGTAAATGCAAATGTCTGCTCCTCCTGATGGGGAAAAAAAAGGATGTTATCTAAAACTATTAATGATCCTTATTGGGTAAACAGGATGTTACAATAGTAGATGGAGTGGATGGAGGAGTAAAAGTCAAATAGGGACTACATAAATACAACAGTCTGAATAAACCTCCTGTGTGGCCATGAGGTTTTGTTTCCTGGTCATTGCACAACAAACCAAATCATCTCAGATCTAAAAAAAACAAACTGTTTGTGTGTTCTTGTTCCCTGCTGCAGGGCTACAGGACAGGTCATGCCTACAGGCACCCTATCATGCGAGAGAAGCCGAGGCACAAGAGCGACGTGGAGATCCCCGCCACAGTCACAGCCTTTATGTTTGAGGAGGACGGGGAAGCCACACGGCTGCCCTTCAAGTTCCTGCAGCAGCGGCAGCAGAGAGAGAAGACGCGCTGGCTCAACTCACCCAACAGCTACACCAAGGTCAGCGTGGAGGGCAGAGAAGAGCGCTACAACAGCCGAACAACCACGGTGAGCAGAGTGTTCGTGATGTTGTGAAAAACATGAGTAAAGATAATGGTTTCGGTTGTATTCTGATTTCTAAATGGATGAAGCTGAAGTGAGTGAAAAGTCTTTTATTAGGAGTTTCTAATCACATGTGTAGTTTGTGTGTCTACACGTGAATATGGATTTAAATAATAAACCTAATAATGAAGTGACAAAGTGAACATTACAATGAGTTGACCACTTTGTTTTCACTGGCGTTGTTCCTCAGTGTTTAAGTGTTAGGTCGCCATCTACAGGCTGAACAGAGAACTACGTTAATGTTGGTTCAGTTGCACTAGTTGTTGTTACTTACTGTACCTCTGAGGCATTTAACTTAGTGACTAAATAAAAGAGCACTCCAGTGATTTAGTATTGCACTTTCACAAAGTTAGATGTCATGGGGGGACACATTTAAAGAAAATGAAAATCAAAGCAGCAGTCTTTGAAATATCCTGACTGTAAGTCCCTGATAATGGTAGATCTTACAGTTCGATTAAGTCAATTTATTGAAAATTTTACATCAAACCCTCCCTAGTCTATATCCACGACGTTCTACTTCCAGGATTTTTCCGGTGACGCATGAAATTCCGCCAGATGCATGTCAGTTTCCTTCCGCTTTCTTCCTCTGGGCATTTTAAACTCCTGTCAATTTATGAGAACTATGGTTAACTGCTCCTCAATTCTCTGCATGTTAAATTGAGACAGCTCGCTAGACTCTGTCCAATCAGTTTTTTTAACAACTTTTAAACGTACACATGTTCCACCAAAACAAGTTCCTTTCTGAGGCTATTTTGCAGCAGCTCTATGCGGAACACACATGACGACTGTGATTGGTTTAAAGAAATGCGAATAAATCAGAGCATATTTTTCTCCCTTCCCGGAATGCTATGTGGACTAGCCCGACCCTCCTCCGCAACGGTTTGGAAGATGGTCTGGCAAAGCGAGACTAGACCCTCCCTGAGACTCCCCCAGTTTGTAACACAAATTGAAAATTAAATTTGATTGAAAATTTTGATTAAAGAATAGATGAGGAAAAGATGTGTTTTTTTAAATATGAAATAGGGTTACATGGGCGCCCATATATAGAGGTTTACTCCTCGACGCAGCGGCCGCATGTTCAACTCCGCCCTGTGGCCCTTTGCTGCATGTCCCCCTCTCTTTCCCCTTTCATGTCTTCAGCTTTCCTATATAAATAAAAGCCTAAAATGCCACAAAAATAATCTAAAAAAAAGAAGAAAAAATAGGGTTACGTACAATAGTAACAATAGAGTTTTTACGTATTTTACAGTGCTAGGTTGTTGTTGTTATTTTGAGCAGACAATTTTGATCTGCTTTCCTTCCACAGTGGATGAAGGCAGAGGAGACGGGAACCCCGATCCGGATCGAGGACCCCAATCAGTTTGTCCCTCTCAACACAGACCCCAGTGAGGTGCTGCAGAAGAGGAACAAAGTGAGTCTGCAACTCTTTCCTCTCAGTCAGAATTGTTAAAAGTGAAGTTGCACAACATTTACCATGTCAGTCATTTACTTTCGAGGTCTGGATGGTTTTGACCGTAGGTTTAAATCGGTCAGAGTCGCTGTTCACGCTTCATGCTTTCTGATGACATAAATGTTTTTCCTATCATAGATCAGAGAGCAGAACCAGTTTGATATGATGTCATCGGGGCCACGCTCTCAGCACCTAGCAGGCATCCCTGTTGATGAACCACGACGGGTATGAATATCCACTCTTTGATGTTCAGACATTGGGAAAAGAATATAAATTGACATGGTTTGCTGGTATTACAGACTGATTTTGATTTGCTGGCAAACAGTGGGTTAGATTAGTAAGAGACGTACAGGATATACTACTCCGCCTTTCGTGTTTTCGCTGTCTCATGATAAACTCATAGGTGCTGCTAATGCTACTTATGGGTATTGTTGCATATCGGCCCAGGCAAGATTGAAGACGGAAACACGGTGGACCACACGTATTCAAAATCCAAATTTCAGGAACAGGAGTCTTCTTCTTTGCCCAGAAAAAGAAAAATTATATTGAAAAGAGCTAAAGACCAGCTTTTTGAAGCGTGAAGGCTACCGTAGATGTAATATGTACTTTGAATTGTGTGGCGCGAGAGAGTTGATTGCGATAATGGGAGAAATTCCTACACCTTTAACATAAAAATAATAACCAAAAGAAAGATACAAACACTTTTCCCAATTTAGAAACCAAAAAAAATAAAAGTTTATAAGTAAAAGTAAAAAAACTTTAATTATGAACTTTATGGCCAAAAGTGTGTAACATTATCTTCATCACTACTGACGTTGGGGTATTTATTGTCTGTTACCATGGCAGCAGAGCCTGCAGCAGGAGCTTCCATGACACTGACAGTTATTTTGCTTCCCCCTCATCTTCTTTAGTTTTTCCCTATGTATTTTGTTGCTGCTTGGCAACAAATAGGCATCATGTCACCAACTGGAATGGAGCATAGGCCTACATTATTTTGACAATCTAGGAGAAATGATTCGCCAAACCTGCTTTTTTCCAGTGTAACAATTTTTTTTTTTTGTAGTAACAAGTAACTAAGATGCTTAGATAAAATGTAGTGCAGTAGACATATACATTTTATTTAGGAAATGTAGTGGAGTAAAAGTAAAAGTTTCCGGAAATATAAATAATGAAGGCAAGTACAGATATGTGAAAATTCTACTTAAGTACAGTAGCAAAGTATTTGTACTTTGTCACATTACAACATTGCTGCCAACCAGAAAATTGTTTTATTTCCTGATGAAAGAGTCTCCAGTTTACTGTAAACAGAGTTTTCTGAAACCTAGGGAAGTTCAGAATATTCTTAATTAATCTTTGTAAATACAAAGTAATGACAGAAATTTGAACAAAACGCAGTCAAATCATTTTGAGGCATTTTAATGATGCCTATTGACCACTAGGTGGAACTAAGTGAGAACATTTTGCAAAGGCAAAAAGGACTTCTAGGAAGCTGAGAGTTGCACTTAGTTTCAATTATTAAACAGACTGTGATAAATAAAAATATCTAGGAAAGATTACGGTAAAAATATCAAATTTTGACATTTCAAGACTGATGGTTTTGTCACTGGTATCTTGTCTTTAAGGATCTGGTGCAGATAAAAGTTCTGGTAAATATCCACAAGTACATCCCAATTGTTGCCATTGTGTTTTTTTTTTCTTTACTCTCTTTTTTTGTTGTGGATTACTTTTACACCTTGTTGCTAGATCAGAACAGAAAATATTGCATGTTTTTTAATGTTGTGTTTTTAGATTGACAACAATGTTAAATGAATTTTCACCAGTTTTATTTCTGCATCGGACAAAGTTGCACTTGTTTTCCCATGTATGAGTTCTTGAGATGAGAAGTTGTGTTGGAGCATGATGTATTTTTACACAAAAATCTAAGAAGACGTGTTATGAAATGAGTTTTTTGTGTGCATGTGTGTGACTTGTTTTGTGAGTATGATGGTTCCTCCAGTCTAAACTACATTGGTACACGTCTCCTGCTTTTGGAGTGTTTATTTTCCACAGTCTGTTAAAAAGATGTTGGTTTGCAAAGTAATTGGTTGAGCATTTCTCTGTAGAGTTTGATTACATGAGTTATGTGTGATGTGGTCACTGTGATGTGATGCTATTGGGAGTGTGTATATGACTGTTTTTTTCCTTTCTTGTGTGTGTGTGTGTGTGTGTGTGTGTGTGCGCGCGCGCGCTCCCATGTTCACCCCTCTCCCTGTCTCCTCCCCAGCCATACGTGCCCACAGAGGAGGAGCAGATGGCTCCGCTGCCTCCCAACCCCTTCAGTGAGCTGTCAGAGGAGTACCGCAAGAACGTGGAGAGCAGGCAACTAGGCCTCAACGGTAAGACCCACATGCGGAAACACACACACTTGGACAAACATGCAAATTCATACACACCAGTTAATAAATTCATGAATGTCCCTAGGTGTGTGTGGATTTGATTCTGAAATCTTTTACTCTAAAATTGAAAACACCACAAGAGCCCAGTTACAGAGACACATGGCATGCACACACCATAGCACACACCATACCTTCCAACACTCCCGTTTTTTAGCCCTATCTCCCGGACCCTTTGCTATTTCTCCCGGGAAACTCCCATAATTTGCATGGCCCAAACTCTTTTATCAATTATCGGACCAATATGTTTGTCTAATGTTGACTAGTTGCCAGATGTATGTATAAAACACATCCTATTCACACAATCCACACACCATATACAATTTTCAACCCGTTTGTCACGTCAACCTGGCAACCTATAACCCAGTTTCACAGTTGATCTCTGCGCAAGCTTCGTGGAAGTTCAGACCTGAGAGCGAGCCGATAAAAATGGCAGGTGAAGGCGGTGTTCCCGCAAAGAAATTAAAATGTAGCTGTAAATTTCACAGTGTTGGCCGCATCAATTTCCATGAATCTTACCTAGTCATATCGACAACCTCCACGCTTTCTGGAAGGTTTGTCGCATTGATTTTAATGTAACGCACGGTGGGAAAAATGACATGACCCAGCACATTAAAACACAGCGGCACTATCGTGCAGAAGAGGCAGATAAAGGCACACTTTAACAGTGTACTATAAATTGAGAGTGAAGTCTCAATCTAGCAAGTCAGTTTATCTTAGCGGTTGCTGCATACTATAATGTGCTTTTTCATTTGTGTAAAAGATTTTCAACTGTAGAAAGACAAGACCCTAACAGCCAGATATGAGCATGTCCTGAAGGCTGTAAAAGTTGTTAACATGCACCATCTGACATTTCAAGTGCTTAGAATCTGCTAAAACAGCAGGAGCAGATTTCAAACTGAGCTCGAACCAAATCAGGATTTAAATCTGTCCCTCCTCCGCCCCCTCCTCCTCTTCTTCAAATCTTGACTTGCAGATTGAGTACTGCACATCTTGAGTTTGTTCTGTGCTCTGTCAGCAGTTTGGCTGTTAATAAATATCCATATAATCTTAGGGTCTGTAGCGCTGTCACCATAACAGCGATCCCAGTGGACACTCCCATTTTCGAACACACTGCCTGGGGTTCACATACAAACACTCGCCTATATACCTTATAACATAAAGGCTTGTCCCCACAGGCTCCACTGCTGAATTCATCTGTCTTAACTTTGTGTGTCCGCACACAGTCACACACAGGATTGTCAATGCTAATCATATTAGCCCTCTGTCCCATGCCATTCAGACAAATCAATAGTGAACAGATAGTGAAGGGGGGTTGTCCACTAGTCCCTCTTCTGCACAGGCTCCTGCCGAGTTGGTCCATATTAATGTGTGTGTGTGTGTGTGTGTGTGTGTGTGTGTGTGTGCATGCACGCGGGCGCATCAGCATGAACATGTGTTCATGCATGTTTATAGGATCATCCAAAGGGATCATCCTTATGTACATATGAAACGAGGCACATGTGTGTGCGTGCGTGTGTGTGCACATGTGCTGTATAAGAGTCCGATGTGACTAAGATGACAGACCGAACAGACAGCAGGTCTTCACACCCGCCACATGAGCAGAGCCCGTTGCTATGACACTGTTGCCCCCACAGCCCCATGAATCCCCGGTGGCCAATCTGGATGCAAGCTGGAGACCGTCTGTAATAGCCTGATATATGCTACACACACACACACACACACACACACACACACAGGCACACACTCACTTGTAGGTTTAGCTTGTGATTAGTGGTATCCAGTCCACTCCATATATTAATTTTGTAAATTAAAGTGATAATTTTAAAAATGAAATAAATAAAGCATGTGACGTATATTGCAGCTGTCAGCTGAAAACTAGCCATTGTAAGTAGTGCGTAACTTTATGCATTTAACATCTGATACAAATACAAATAAGGGCTTTCATTGCACAGACCAAGCTGTCATCCAACCAGGTTCTATGTGCTGTTCTATGTACCATAGCCAACTCAATGTGTAACCCCGAATGTGCTAATGAATGTGTTATATGGGATATGGGACTGTAATTCATTCACACTAATCAGTGTTTAACACTAATGAAATAACTAATGCTGAGCTGTACTGTAACATGTACTGTGCATACAAAAGTTGTTCGAAAAGCAGTTTGATACATAAAAGTTAGTTAAATTAGTTTTCATGCATTAAGAGCCATGAAGGTCCATAAGGCAAGGAAAGAAAACTGATGATAGGATGGGTATTAACTACATTTTATTAAATTATGTAATTAAATTCGTTATTGCTTATTTTCTTCATTTTTAGCCCAAAATTTAGACAGCATAATTTAGTTAACAAAATCATTATGATACAATTCCACTAAAAGTTTATAGTCAAGCCCTAGCTTTTAATATAATTCATCTCCTTCCTTCTTCCTTTAAAGGTGCCAAAACATTTTTTTGTTCCATATTTATTTCAAAATATATTGGTAAGAGCTAATAAACAACCTTATTGTTAACAGGGTTGTGTGGGTATGTTGCACAAGGAGCAAGCTGGCTGCAAAACAGATAACAAGTGACGATCAACAAATTTTTTGCTGTGCATGGCCTGATTCTAACATGTGTGTTACACTAATCTCTTGAATCACCCGCCCCCCTCCCCTTCCCTCACCCTCCCTCTGACCCTTCATCCCAAATTCCCCACCACAACCTCTCATCCCACTCACCCCTGCTGTTGTCCCACTACTTCAATCCTCTATACCACCCTGCAATCCTCTCATCCACCCCCCGACCCGCATCCCACCCTTCCTGCAGATGCAGAGCACGAGCTAACCTCCGACGACAGCTCCACTCTCTCTCAGTCTCTGTCTCTCACCCAGTCCCCGCAAAGCACTCCAGCTAAAGAAGGTATCAATCACTCAGAGAGAGAGAGACACACACACACACACACACACACTTTGTCATGATCTTGTGAATGATCTTCCTTACCTTGCTGTGTGACTTTAAGCTTTAAGAGGAATGTTTGAGTTAAATTAAAAATGAAATGCTCTAGGAGCTATAACTGATCTGTGTTATAAGTTTGTACTGTACTAATGATTTTTCTTGTTAAAGCTTACCCGTCTAGAATGGAGCAACATTTCTGCTGTTATGAATACTGATCCTAACCCACCAGGAGTGTTGAAGCAAACCTTTAATGCACTTACTTACTTATTCTTCATTACTACTAACAGCATTTTACAGCATACATTTATATTTTCAACCTGTAAGGATACAAAACCAGATTCAGAGGCTTTGGTGTCTGTTCAATTTAGTATGAGAATCAGGGACTGCTTTATTATACCGTAGGTAATCCATCCCAGCAGCAATAGTGCAGCTTGAACTGCTTCTTGGAAAAACGTTGCTTTTGCAGAGAGTTAGACAGGAAGATCAATACCACTCACACAACGTTTGGAGCTAGAGCCAAGCGTTGGGTTAGCATAGCTTAGCATGAAAACTAAATACAAAAATAGGCCTACTAGCACCTCTAAGACTTAATAATTACGAATGTCACATCTTATTGTTTAATCTGTTCAAAACAAGTGTAAAAGGACAATTTGGGTGTTTTACATGTTAGATGTTGTAAGTATTTAATGATAAACAACCTTTTTTTTTTTTTTTGTCCGTTCAGCACTTCTGCTTTTGTGCTAAGCTAAGCTAATGCCCTTCCCAGGTGTAGCTCCATAGTTAACTCCCTAACCTGAGTGGTAGTAATCTCCTTATCTAACTCCCAGCATGAAGCCAAAATGTCAAACTATGCCTTTTTAAAGAACACAGATCACACCGTTTTTTTTTGCTAGCTAGCTGTCATCTTTAAAGGCACCACTAACTAGAATTGTCAAAACCAGTTGAAAACAGCACAAGATCTTTTTCCTCTCTCTTGTCTTTGGCCTAATACATCACAGACCCACTGGGTTGGTAACGTGAGCATGCTATGATGTCACTTCACATGATTCTGGGTATTAAATTGCGGCCTCTCACTGCCATTTGGATCCACAGTCTTGTATCTATTAACCGAGAAATTCTTGTGCCTGACATTTGAAGCCAGTTGATGTACCTCCAAGAGAGAAAAAGATCACAGCGGCCTCCTTACCAGTTGTAAATAATGATGCCATGGGATTGACTTCCTGTCAGCTTCCCTCAAGCACAAACACGCAAACCACACAATGAATAACAATTATCCCACAACGGCACATTGGCTCAGGGGACCCATATTATTTGACACCACCTCTGTGAGGTCAGCCCGTAGTTGTGCTGAAACCAGGCCAATTGTTGTGTGCAATGCTTTTTATGCTGCCCTGTGTGTTTCATTTGTGCTTAAGATGAAAATAACACAAGAAGTCATCACTGTTTTTAAGTTTTAGTATAGCAGCATGATGCTGCTGCTCTGCATTCCCCAACTTGCATTTGCAAACCCAGAGAAAGAGATGTGACACTGGCAGGCCTGTTACGTAAACATTCATTAAGGAAGTGGGTGTAAGCCACTGTTCAAACCCATTTTTTAAAGGTTTTAAAGAGGACAGACTCTGTGGGCTATCAGGTCTCTGGAGTTTTACGCAGGGATGTTATGAAATATGTGGAGCACTGGGACACTGTGTCTCTTTGTGTGAAGCGGAAGTTCATCACAGTTCATATGGTATTAGTGTGTTTTGTAGAGCAGGGACAGCAAAGCCTCACATTAACTACATGCAGGGGGTAGACATATTAACATGAACACCTGTAAAATATTTTGCAGTCCAAACAGTTTTCCTGCCAGTAGTATTTTACAAGCTGTTTATGTAAAAAAAAAAAAACATAGATTCTGTCACTGTTCATGTTGTTGTTGTGGATTAACTATTGTATACATGTGTAAATACTGATACAAAATAATTGTTACGATTTCATAAGATACTTCGGATAAAACTGGTAACAAATGAGCAGAAAGATGATTTATCGGGTAATTAAGTTTATGTCTATTTTTTTACCATATTACACCTACGACTGGTTCCAGCCAGTTATAAAATTAAAAAAAAACAGACAGAATTCTGTTAAAAGCATTTTATTTCCCGACTTTGGTGACTTTTTTTAATTTTATTTTTGCCTTTTAAGTGTATTGATGGCATCCGTCACTAAAAATGTTATCAATCAAATGTAAATAATATGAAATGGCAATATATGGAGGAAAGCTGAAATTATATTTATCATATTATATATTTGTCAGTTTTAACAGTGCAAACTGTAGTGTCTCACTATTTCCCACATTGTCTACTCTTCCACATTAGGACTTGGCTTTGCACTATTGTTAGTCATATGAAGCACAGGTGGTATTGTTATTTATTAGTTGTGGTCATTGTCTGTAAATAGGGTGTCTCTAGCAGAATTGAGTGATGTGACCGCTCTTTGATTATCGTTCCTTGTCCTCACTTAACCTGTGTGTCTCACTTCTCCCTCAGACAACCACACGGGCCTGATGAACGGCAAAGACCAGCACGGTGACGCGGATGAGGAGCTGTGCAAGCGCGTCAGCCAGCTGACCACCAGCGTGGAGAGCGTGGAGATCACGGTGCGCGCTGGCGAGAAAATCGAGGAGGCGCTCTCCCCCGAGAGCTCACCCTCCAAGTCGCCCAACACCAAGAAGAAGAAGAAGTTCCGCACCCCATCCTTCCTGAAGAAGAACAAAAAGAAAGAGAAGACGGAGGCCTGAGAGGTGAAGGGAAGGCCATCTGCGCAGAAGAAGAAAGAGGGGCGACAGCCACCTTTTCTGTTTAATGTCTGTGTTTTTATTTTGTCTCCGTTTTAAATGTCCTTTTTATGTTTTTAATTTTGTTTGACATTTTTTTTAACAAAAGGTATAATGTGCAAAAGGAAGAAGAATGGATTACATAAAAAAAAATATTGGTTTGCAACAAAAAAGAAAGGTCTCCTTCTGCTAAAAGACAAGAATGCTTGTGAAATTTTGGGATGGGTATGTGGGTCCACAAATTAGAGTTGCACCAGATGTGGGGTGACGGGTGACTCCCGTGGGTGTTGGGTGTCTACACACCTGATCACCTATGTATTACTCTAACAGGGCTTCTTGGAAGCCTTAAAGTGTAATTTAAGGCCATTTAGTACCTGAATAACTGGCTCCTCTTGTGTTGTTTCCCAGGCTGAACATAAAACTTGAAACCACCTTGCATATTTCTTGCTTTAAAATCCAATTTTATGAAATAATTGGGTTGGAACATAAGTGTTGTAAAACTGCACAAGTTAAAACTCAACCTCTTTTTTTTTTTTTTTTTTTAAAGACTCCAACAGTCTTTTAAGGTTTTGTTTTTACATTCTGGTCACCTGACTCTGCATAGGGAACTGAGAGGCCACATGAAATTTAAAGTCACACTGGAAAACATGGTCTCAAAAACAAAAAAAACAGCCACAGGGTTTGTGTTGATTTATTTACTGTGAGAAAAGGTTGCTCTCTGCTCTCGCCCACTCTTCGGATACAAACCTTCTCTTCACTTGATTGTGGTTGAACTAGAAGATAAGTTCAAGACTGGACTGGATAAGATAGTGAGGATGAAGGCTGGCAGTTTATCACAACTAAGTTGACGTGATCTCAAAGAGCCGCTGACTCACTCCGAATATTTATGTAGCATTTTCACATCTTCTCCTCTTAATCGCAATGGTTTCTTTGCCAAACTAAATGGAAGAAAAGAAGAAACAATCTCATTTCAGTAAAGCGTCAGTTTTTGTGTCTTGTTTGTCATCTCATGAAATTTTATCTTTTTTTATTCAACACAAAATTGGTATTAGTCAACTCTGTTTTGTACTCGTTTGTAAGCTACTACAGAGAATTACAGATGTTACGCATGTTTTCTCTTTTTTGCAAGAACTGAATTTATATGGCTGACTATGTTCTATAGTGATGCCTGATTGCTCAAATTATATTCTAATCTTCAGAGTACACAAATTTACTATATAATACAGATATATAAAAACTGGATATGTTGGCTATAGATTTTTAACTATATATTTTTTATTTTATTGTGCTGCACTTTTTGGTATATAACACATTTTAGTTGCAGGTGGTTTCACCAGTTAAGGAGATTGTGAAGTTATTGACAAAAGTTGTGCAAGTAGCAAGCGAGGCATGGTGTTGGAGGAAGGTCAGGACCCAGAAAGTGAGTCGAATGAAGAAAGAAAGAATAGTCTTTCATTGGTGTCACACGTGAGAAATGATCTTTACTGCTCAACTCAAACAAAACATGAAGTGTAGTGCGGAAATACAACGTCCAACTATCTGCAGTCGCCAGCTGAAATGAGAATCATGGATGGTGGAGTGTGGAGTGGTGACATCTTTTGTTTGGTGTGTTTTGTTTTAAAGCCATATTGTAATTTTTTTTTTCTCCGTCGTTTTTAATGATTAGACAAGGGTTGCGTTTCTCGTCTGCCTGCTCGGGCATCAAGGACCCTAACAAGACCTGTGATAAATCACCCCAGTGACTGCATTGACAACCCTCAGGCTCTCAAAACCTTTTTTTTTTTTTCTCCCCAGTAGCTATATTCACAGCGACTATGCTTCCTTGCTTAATTGGCCATTTTTTTCCTCCTGCAACTGGAAGATTTTAAGGAGGTCGTATGGACATCTTATTTCTATTTGATCGCTCCGCGAGACCGGTCGTCATTTCAGCTTCTTAGGCCTCCCCTCATGTAATTGCTCTAGTAAACACGATCGTGTTGTACTGTAACTGTCAGATGACCCACAGTTGAACTCTGCAAAGCCAAAGTGTGATGGGTTGCCACATATCCTCCCCCTGCAGTTTAACCAGATGTACCAATATCCCAGCTAGCAATGTGAAGTATTGGATTTGGGGGAGGGAGGTTTTAGAGACGCATCTTTAGCTGTGTTAAATGATAGCTTTTGGCTCTGGGCAAAGAGCTCAGGTCACACAACTAAGAGATGGAGAAGGGAGGTGTGAGTTTGGAAATGGAAGTGCATATGTGTGTAGTAGAGAGGGGCAGAGGGTAAGGACAACCTGACACTAACGCACCATGTTTTATCACTTCCTTTATACCATCTCTTCTCTCAGAAAGTTTTTTCATCCTTCATTTGTATCGCAGTACGCTTCCTTTTTTTCCTCTTAGTTTGCAGAGAGCACTAGGCTTTTTTAAATTAACCATTTTATGAGCATACATTGCTCCCAGATGAACTGAATGTGCATTGCATCTTTTTTTATTTCCACCTCTTCTGTTTCCAACTGTTTGCACCTTGTTTTACTTATGCCTCTCTACCCACCTTTTTCTGTTTTTAAAAAAGTTGTGCTTTGGCATGCCAGAATGAGCCAAGCTACTTTGTGACCTGTGAAAATCCTATATGAATGGTTATCTAATGGAGTTGCTTTTAGATGTATTGCTAATCAGTGTAAATTCACAAATAAAACTGTATTTTAAGAAACCGAAGCTCATTTTTCATGTTTGTTCTTCACAATCCACGTCATTCCTTAAAACAATTTTTAAGTTTAACATAATCCATACACACTCATTTCACTTTACGCCATGATCATGATTTGAGCAGTTGAAGATGAAGTGGACACATTCACAGTACGCTGCATTTTTTGTGATAATTTTGCATTGTTGTAGAACAGCTTCAAAGAAGGAACTATGCTGAAATACAGTACTTTAGTGTTAAATGAGCAGGAAAAAAACGTGACTGGTGCCTTTTATCATATTTTTCGTGATGTTAAATCAGAATGACTATACTGTATATGTGTGTGTGTGTGCATGCCAAATCACTTACGCAGAATATAGAGAGAGCAGTATTTGAGGTCTTTTTCCAAAATGCTGTATATTTATTCAGAAAGTACAAATTACCATTGATTTGCTTCACCATCAATATGAGATCTATTTTGTTATGGATCTACTTTAAATATTGTATTTCATTTTATTAACCTGTAAACACATGTATTATTTAGTATTCTTTAAAGCAGTGGTTTTTAACCTGGGGGCCAGGATGATAATAACCAAAATTCTGCGACACCAAATAGGTTATAATTTTTCTGACTTTTCTCTCGTTGTTGGGTGTTTCTTGTGAAATACTGGGTAGTTTTTACCTTTATAGAAAATATTCAAATTAATCTAAATCCGGCGCTTACGTTACTTGCAACACAACTCTACCACAGACAGAACAGTCTGGTATGATATGCTAGCAGAACGCTAATGTAACCTCCAGCAGAGATGGGTAGCAGGCAACAGATGTCTAGTAAGCTTACTTCTATTTAACTCCACACCCACAGATTCTTCTCATTTTTAAATTTGTAGCCTCAACAAGTCCTCCAAACCGTATGAACATATAGGTTGTTTATTCCTAAATACCCGCTGATACAACCCATAGGAGCATTTCATAATTAGCACCCCCTAGCGGTGGCAGGAAATAGAACCTGCAGGAGCTTGTGCCGTCCTCGTCTCTAAACATAATGGTCACAGTTTTAAACACGTCAACATTTGTTAACATTAATAGTTGCAGTGGGTTTAGGTTTAGGCAACAAAACTACTTAGGTTAGAAAAAAAATCATGGTTTGGGTTAAGATCAATACATGTGTTACGCTGCTTCATTTCCTGCTTAAAAATAACATTTTCTAACAGCACACAAACTCCGGTCTCCTGGGGGAAAGTCCTGTGTTTTTTTGAGGCCTTCGTCACCTTACTCCCTGCTTTGCTCCTGTCATAATTACTATGGCCAGTAAAGGGCGCAGTCTAACTTATGGCATATGGGGACATTTTTCACGGCAGTCTCTTCAGACCCAACTGGCCCAACTAAAGTGACATCACTTGAGGAAATTTATCAAATTTGACACAGCTCCTTTTTGAGCCACAAAAAAAAAAAATTACACAACTTTTTTTCACATATGAAGTAGTACTCCCTAAAACCTGTAAACAGACCTAGATGTGTAAAATCAATTGAGTTCCCCTTTAAAGGCTCCAGAAAGCTCAGAAACCACTGTTTTAAACAATGTTTATATTGTTCTGTTTTTTTTTTAGTATGAGTAGGTGTGACGTTTTGTTTGGCATGCCTTGGATGTGTCCACAGATGCTCACTTTACTGCCAAAGAGTCCGCCACACTCATTAAAATAAACCGCACTTGGTGCAAACCTGTCACAACCTGACACAACATGGCGTCTGTCCAGTAGACTGTCCAGGCAACTAGTTTGTGTGCATACGAGCAGCCAATGTGCCTTGCCATTCATATCTTCAGATGCAAAACAAAATATGCAAAAAAATGTCATGATACTGTAATATGTGCTAACTTCCCGGTGAGATGTCTCGTTGGTCTTTTGCCAAATGACTGAATATTTACATGTTGACGTAGAACTAGCAGAGCCTTTAGTTTGCACACCTCCAAACAGGTCCATGGCCGATTGCTAAAAATAATCGTCCCCAAAAAATGTTTATCTTAATGATGCTAAGATGCTGCAAATGTTTTTGGTGGAGATGTTCACTGTGGACTGCCCAACATTTGTTATGATGTCTCTTTTTGGAAAGGGTTGGAAATATAAACAAAGTATTGATGCCTTTTCTAACCGCGGCTTAATTAAACTCTTCTGGGGGAAACAATACAACTCTGCGTCCTCCACCACTGTCAAAGATCATATTGTTTTTTAAAGGATATTTAGGATACTTATACCAGACAATTTAAGACATGCCTGAATAGTTGGTGAAGAGGTTATGAAAATAAACTTTTCTGGCATCTATGTGTTAATACAAGCAGGTTAAGACAAATGCTAGAAATCATCAAATCCACTGAGACCCTAAGACACACATCAGGGAGTGTGTTAGTGAAAGGAGAGAATGTCAATGGATCCTTTTTGTTTCACATATTGCTAGGTGTAGCCACCATATATTTACAACACTGTAATCCTGTCCTGCGTCAGTGAATGTAATATCAGTATACAGCACTTTATTTGGCGACGTTCCTGATATGAACAATAAAAGCATATGAGCAGTACAGTGACTCCAGTGTCTCATAATTATGGAAAGATGAAATATGTTGCTGGCAGTTTGATCAGTGATGTGATGTACATTCACTTATAGCTGAATAAAGTGCTGATTATGAGGTCATTTGATTGGTTTGTTGTTCAGACTTTAGCTCTGAGGTTTGGAAAGATGAGTAATAATTTAAGAGATGAAACTATTGATCCCTTGGGAAATTGGGTTTGGATCAATGAAACTCCATCTGTTCCTCTTCCCATATAGCAGAAAAAAGGGGTACAAGATAAGTGGAAATGTATATTCATTAGTCTGTGCAGTTTATTTCCAAAATGTTATTGTATTCTTTCCATTCTACCAATTATGGAAAATGTATTCATCCAGTCTTTAGTCAAAAAACAGAGATTGATTACATATTTGAAGTTTGTAATTTTGTAGCAATATGTCTGATTACTACAGAAAGAAAGAAGAAAGCTCAAAAAAACATATAAAGACAAAAAACAACAAGAAGTGATGAACACGCTATATTTAGTGTCCCCATAGAGTCTCCTCTAGTTTAATAACCTTTACGTTGTTTACTGTATTTGTTTGTATTTTCTCACTTTGCGGCGCTTTTTTCTAAATCCCGTGCATGTGTTGTCAAGTTGTTTTTCTTCATTTGCTTGTGTTTTGTCTATCTGCGTGTGAGTGTCCTGTTTTAGACTGAAGCTCTTCAACACAACACAGATACACACTCATGCATTACACACAAGTGCATCCTATTGCATCATGTTCAGCACCATTAAGGAGGTGAAGAGGGGTTTCTCCTCTCCTCTCCAGACAGTACCACGCTGTGAGTGTCAAAACAATGTACCTACTTGCATCCAGATGGATGCTCTGCTCTGGGAATGTGGAAACCATGATAGGCCTTTTTTTTCGGGGCAATCCCCACACCCCTCCACACACACACACACACACACAGAGCAGAGCCCCACCCCAACATACCAGACTAGACACCCCACCACTCCCAACTTCACAGCTACCAGAGACTGCAGTGATGCCCAGATGCCACTGGGATGAATTAAGGACTGATAAACAACCTAAGGGGTCAGTTAGGTCTGAGCCCAAATGCACACCCCATGGGACCACCCACACAGTCAGACAGAAAACATGAGGAGTGAAAGAAAGAGAGAGATTAAAGGCTGGATCTTGACTTACTGACAGGTCTTGAATTACGTTTCCTCAGATTGTCATCATTAAAAAGACTTTGATTCTTTAGTGTTCATTGTGTTTCATGATCTTTCACATAGCAGAGGTTTGATGTGGATGCTTTTATCCGACATGCCTTACCATGTGTCTTTAGCAGCATGCTCTACCCTACTATATGTCTTTAGCCGCAAAGGCCTGTTATACCCCTTTGCCATTAGCAAAAATCCACTTACAATGACTTACATCTGGCTTTTATATGCAGTGGGAAATGTTACAAGCGGCACTCACTCCTGGGACAAATTACTCTGCAGTAGGCATGGGTATTTATCAACTCCAGTTCTGATTGGCAGTGATGAAAATAGAACACCCAGGGTGGACACTCTAATTTCTGTCCCTTTTTCGGCACGATGCTGTGACGCTTGTTGCCTCCGTCGGTTACTTCTGTCATCTTGGCCACAAATTCTGGCCATCTTTGCACAAGCAGTGCTGGAACATCAAATTAGTCAGCACCAAGTCGGAAAATGAGACTGAGTAAGGAATTAAAAAAGAAAGTTGGTGGAGACCAAAAACAGAGCTAAAATAGAGTGTCTATTGGACATACATTTGCCAGGTGGCCAGAACACAACTTCAAATGAGTGATAATTTGGTTCTTAAAGTTTGCCATATCAACTCCAAAGAATACATCACCGTATTGTTGTTTGTTTCCGTTGCGCACAAAAGGCCAAAAGAATCTGATAATGCAGGTTTAGTAAAGTATTGTGTCATCTATCACATTTATTGAGCTCTTTCTGCAAGCACAGTTTGGCTGCACTTTTTAAGGTCCCAGTGGCCTGTAATTAACAGAACTAATAATGTCACATTGCCTGCAGAGCTCCAGCAAAAGTGTGTTGTGATGAGATAATCATGATGCAGTATACTGTTATTATTATACTGCTGTGTTATTGGCTTTGTTGGCTTGAATATATAATGGTGCCATCATGGCACTGTCCTGCATCACTGAGCGGGTAAGAAAGTGCAATTCAGTGTGTGTGTGTCGGGGGTGACTATTTTATAGAGTCACTGTTATTGATCAACTGCTCTATCAAATCCTTGAAGATGTATTATGTTAATTTCATTCTATAGCAGTAAGGATCTCACTTATGGCCCCTTAATCTTTAATTCATTGAAGGCCGACATTGTAGATCTTGTTCGGGAAACCAAAACAAGGAAATCTGAGCAGCATTATCTTGGTGTTTTATCATTCCTCCCCCAACAAGTAATCCTGTGCTATTTCTTTGCATTGACATTAAAGGGCAGGGGACACAATGGAGTCTTCAACAATGGCCGGATTGGTTAGAGAAACAAGCTAGTGATTGATATGTCAGTGTTCTGAATACAATGTAATAATAAGTTGGACTGAGTGACAAATTTGTTGCGGTAAACAAGTTGAGCTGAACATTTCACAAGGATCAGTAGATTTCTGATTTACTGATATGATTTTGCTTCGTAGTATGTAGTGTTTCAGCAAGTCCAAACAGAAATTGCACACTCACATCAATCAGCGCTTTTGAGTCAGTTTTTACATTGAGCACGGAAGTAAAATGCATGGATGTTTGCTGTATGCCCTCTTACGTCTACAATAGTCTTTTAGTTTCAATTGAGTAGTGGTTGACATAAAGCCATGTTAGTTCTGTAATCTGGTAACAAAACAATAAGCTGTTAACAAAACTTAACATATAACCATCTTATGAAGGTAATATTGTGACTGTGTTATCAAACTCTAAATGCCTTTTTACATATCCAGCAGACACAGAGCAACATTAGCATTAACTTAGAGTTGTGTTTCTGGCCACCAAACAAGTCCAATATTCCCTCTCTCTGTACGATGTTTTTGGTCTCCACTAACTCCTAAATATCTGGCTTTTTAGCTGCTAAATGCTCCACTATGTTTACTAGCTAACTCTTTCTGTCTGCTGATTGGTGCTGAGCAGGTAGTATACAGTCGGTTTTTAGGGCTTTTTCACTGAAAATGAAGTTGATTAGCGAGGTGAGAGTGTACCAAAAACAGCAAAGTTGCAGGGCGTAAAAACAACAAAAATGCATCACACTGTAGGGGCAAAAATGACCTGCTTGCTCGACATTATCTGCATTTCTAAATACAAGTGTTGCTGGAGTTTTACCTCTTCAAGACATTTTCCCTTCTTCATGCACCTTAGTAGTAGGTGACGTTGTGCTGGAAATCCCTACTCGGCTATTACAATAGTCTAGCATATAACACCCTCTAACATATGAAAAGCTGCTGTGTTAACAGATCCATGTGACAAATGCAGCAACTGCTAAGAGCAATTAGATTGCCACAGTGTCATTTGTTCTCCTAGATATTGACTCCCTGCCATGGGTTATTTACAGTATTGGCCACTCTGCCACATGTTCCTCCCATTGTATGAGACCTGTATCCTTCTGCTATGAGAAATCTAATCCTCCATTGGAGATCAATAGCATGCTATTTCCTTTTTGCTTGTCAACAATTCAATAGATTATGATTTATTTGATGCCACATCATATATGTATTATGATTTATTTGCTAAACAGAGTTTGCAATATTAGCATGTATGTATAGTCTTTGTGTGTCTCATGCACCACATCACCTTAACCAACCTGGCCTGATCATTTGTTTATATTACCATAAACTGTTTCAAGGATCAATGTTATTTCACAAATTAGATAATGGAGGGACATGTTTGTGCATCCATCATCAGAAAAACAACAGGAAAAAGAAGAACCATGGTTACTCAGTGTCATCTATAGTCCCTTGTCAACCACACACACTGCACTTTGACCTCCTTATCACCAGATACCAGGGATCCAGGAAGGACGAGACAGAGAAGCACCTAAAGTGTGCTGATCTAAGCTGGGTTTGAAAGGGTGTTACTTGATTTGTCACGTAGGTTAAGATGACGGCATGAACTGGCATGAAAGTCTAGGGTAAACTGGGCCAGACTGCTGGGTTGGACTGGATTGACCTAAAGTAGGCTAAATCGTGCTTGGTTTAGTTGCCCTGGGCATGACTCCGCTCAATGAAATTGAATTAAAGAGGGCTGAACTGGACTAGTAGACTGAGAACAGCTGAATTGGCTTTGAACAGATGAGACTGAAGAGTAGACACAAATGTAGTTGAATGGAATTATGAAAAAAATTTCAGTTGGATTCTTTAAGGGTTAGCTAGATTTAAAGGTGAAATCCATTCTTAGACACAATTAAAAATCAATCCATCAAAGTTAATTTTTTCAGCAGTAGCCAATCAATGTATTTGCGTTCTAAAATTACCTTTCTATATTGTAGTTTTCATCTTTAGAGCTGGAGTCAACCATTCCTGTCCTGGATTCAAATGGCTTGCCCAGAATTCTGGGACCTGTAGTATTAAAATGAACCTGCAGCAGTAAGTAAGTAATATGTTTCCAAATCAACTATTACAGGACAGAATGTCCACAGAATTATTTATTTTGTGACTATTACATTTTACTTTTCAAAATCCTGGTGCCTTGCAAAGCACCCATTGAGGATGTATTGAGATTGGTTAGATCAAGCTCAATCCAGTCACATAAAGCAAGACACCAAATATTATCAAAAATGTTTTTTAGCTGCATGTCTTGGACAAATGTGTGTTCTTTCTTTTTTGGTCCATTTAGTTTTCTTTCCTATAAAATCAAAAGAGAGCATAGAAAGTGATTTGTTGTGTGTTGCTCATTGTGACAGTAAACTAGGACATTTGTATTCAAAATACTTTATGTACTTGTGTGACCCTGTGACTCCCTGTCGACCCCAACCTCCAGGAACTGCAACAATTGCTACCAGGGCCATGAGGCATCCTGAAAAGAGGGTGTACATGTTTGCTGACATTGCCTTTATAGAGACACTGTATTGTTTTCTTTTATTTCTATTCTACTGTTCTTCCTTTCGTTCTCTCTCTGCCACACCCCATTGAAGACGGGAATGGGGGAGGAGTGGATGACAACTAGACAAATGCCTAACTCCCTTACAAGAGGGGTGCATCTGCCATAAAGGGGTCAATAAGGTACAACCAGGCTACTGTGAGTTGTGTCTTGTGGGCTGACCCACCTCTTTTGTGTCAGCCGCTATCTTCAATGGAACGCTGATAGGAGGCTTGGATTTCCCTAAGTGACACTGATTAATGGCTGAGAATGCAGGCAGATCCTTCTCCTCCTTATCAGTTCAAACCCATACTTATCTAGCGTTGAAGTATGAAGTGAAGTGTGCCTTTGAAGGAACATTTTGACTTTTCAACAGAACTATATTTCTTATAAAGTGCAGAAAAAAATGTGAAATGAGCTAAAGTTGTTGTTTTATTGCCACTTTGGTGCAGCACAACAAGCTATATACATGCTGCCTGCCTGTTTACACATCCAGCAGATACAAAACAACATTAACACTAATTTGGAGTCATTTCTCTGGCGACCCAACGTGTAGACCAAGTGTAACTTTGATATTCACTTTCCTTTTAGTTTGGTCTTGACCAACACCTGAGGGGCATATTTGCTTGCTGCCCCCTCACCGCGAGGGACTAATAACTTTACAAAATCCGGACTGTTTGCTTTCCTGGCTCCTAAGTGGTGGAATGAGTTCCCTATTGACATCAGGATGGCCTTCAAGGTTAAAAGCCACCTAATTGGAAGTCACTTTGGATTATTTTTTTATAGTGTTGGAATAATAATAGGTTGATGAGAGCGGTGAGCCTGAACTAAAACATTGACCTGAAGGATTTTGGCGCTTCGTGCTGCTGGGGGAAACTACAGAGTTACATGGTTAATCTCTGTGGGTTCGTGACTTCAAGTGACACCTTTCACGTTACACATAGCCATGTGTCCACAGTAGTTGGTCTCCAATCATGGATGAAAAACATTGATTTAAAAAATGTTATTGATGTTTTGCTTCTTTTTAATCTGCATTAATGGACTGGGCAGGAGAACTCCATTGGCTGAAGACACATAAAAAAGTTGGTTGCATATTTAAACATCTAACAGAGACCAACAAATTGCATTCACTGAATCATGTTTCCAGCCACCAAATACATTTATATTCAACATTCACTAGCTCACCAATATCTTGGTCATTACCTGATGTTTAGTCTATATCCTTCGTATTCCACTTCTGGGAATGCTCCGGTTCTGCAGGAAATTCCTGTGTATTTCCCATTTCCTTCCACTTTCTTTGTGCTGGAATTTTACATTTGGTGGATTTATGAGGACTATGGTTAACTTCAATCTCTGCATGTTAAATTTGGGCCAGCTAGCTACACTATTTGTCCAATCTGAGTTTTTTTTCCTATTTTGCCCCGTCATGTGTGGACTTTAGCGCCACCCATGACGATTCTGATTGGTTTATAGAAATGCCATTAAACCAGAGCATGTTTTCGTCCCATCACCAAATGCTATGTGGAGTAGCCAGACCATCCTTCAGCGCGCTTCGGAGGAGGGTCTGGCAAAGTGAGACTACCTGATTTTTTATCTTTTTTTACCCGCTAGTTGCTAACTTTGTTTGTCTTGCATTTGGTGTGTTTATCAAAAAAAAAATGTCTGTAGGTTCATTACTCTGACAACATATTTTACATTTTACATAGTGATTTGATCCATTGTTAATATAAAAAATGTAACTTTGCACCTTGGTTATACTGTAGAATGCTAACAATGTAAGCAAATCATGAAAAAATAAATGGGAGCTAGCAGTACGTCTCAAATGTTATTAGCCAAAAACAAGTAATTGAATTATTTTGACGTACACAGGCTGTATTTCATTCAATGATTTATTTGTCTTGTGGTATGCAAAACGTTGTAAAAGGAGCTTTGTAATTGTCAAAATTGGGGGGAGTCTTCCCATAGAGAAAAACTAGCTCATTCATGTTATTTATTTCAGTGGATATACCAATGGTATTGCTGAGCAGCGAAGACATACTGTGGGAGCCTCATAATACTATTAATTTCCAGTACTTGAGATGTCTGTTATGTACACATAGACGCCATATCGTCCCCCTGGGAGCCGCCAATCGTGTTGTCTGGCCTGGATCCCTCTTTTGTCTCCCTCTTTCTCTCTCTCTCTCTCTCTCTCTCTCTCTCTCCCCACTGCTGCCTTCTTATCCTCTCCCACCCCCCTTGTCCCAAAACCTGATATTAAAAAAGGATTACCAACAAACAACATGGGTAATTTCCTGCCACCCTGAGAACTATCCCCCTGTTGAGAAGACTCCCAAACTCTCTCTCTCTCTCTCTCTATCTATCTATCTATCTTTCTACAGACGGCTGGCAGAGATTTGAAAGGGCAACAAAAACTGTGGGGGGAAGGTGAGGTAAGCATGGTTTTGGGGGGAAGCAGACATCTATTTCTTTTTGTATGCCTTTCTTGCTCTCTCCATAGTCTGCCAGCAGAGATTTGGAGGGCAACAACAACAGAGGGGCATTTTTGAAGGGAGGAGGGAGGAGAGACAGAAATGTGAGTCCCCGGTGACCATGTCTCTACTGAGGCGAGAAAGGGGAAAAGGAGGGAGAGGTGGATGGAGGCGATGAAGGGCACTGTGGAGGAGAGGTGTAGCAGACAGAGGAGAGATGTGAGACGCTGAGAAGAGCTGGAGGACTGCAGGGAGAGTAGAGTATAGATCAGGATAAACTTCCTGCTAGGTTATATCTTCATGCTATCGAGGAATTTGAGCTCCTGCTTGCAATGTGAGAGGCAGCATGACAGAGTGTGTGGTATAGAAATAAAACAGACAGGGCAAGGGAAAGGGAAAGGCCGCAAGATGCAAAACCTGCATCACTCAAGTAATGATTTATTTATTGTCAAACAGTGGATTTCTTATTTGTTAGGTAACCACTCAAAACTGCATATACATGCAAACATTTGCATGTATATCACCCTGTCGGGGAGCTGAAGCAAGTAATATCCAGGCTGACATCATCATGGCAATACATACAAAAATGTAGGCAGAAGGTTAAAGTTTAAATATTGCTGTGAAAATGTATATTGTAGGTAAAGTCACATTTATCAAGGATTATAGAAGGATTTTCTTGTAATCATATGTGCTGCCAGAATTTAGCCAAATTTCATGCTTCCCACAGGGGAAATCATCTTCGTTTGTGGATGAGACTGACACCACTTTCACAAAGTAACATTGTGTGGGACCATGCACAAGCCTTCAACCCACATTTGACTGATCCCAACGACTGTTCAACCTTTAACACCAGAGCTGAGCAGTTTGTGACCCACATTACACACCGAGAGATGGATTTTGATTATGTTGCCTATGTTGATTTTATTGAATATTTAGTCAAGTTCTGTTTTATAGCTTAGAGTTAAACTTTTACAGGAAAACTGACATACTGATCCTGGCTAATTTTGAGTTTGCATTCCCATTGAAAGATTACTCTTCCAAGTCACACTTTAAGGTGCTTGTGGAAGTGTCTTGCTTGCTATTACTGTAGACAATTGGGGTAAAGTTACATATTTTTCAATAAACTTATGCTTTTGCTTTGCATTCATAAAGGGATTCCCATTCATGTGTTACAGCTACACAGTAAATTAACAGTCCTCCACTATTTACAATTATTACTATTACATTAAAACATGGCTGTGGCTGGAGATGGAGGGAGTAAAGAGTCAAACGTGAGGAGAGGAGTGGAAACGGGGAGGGAGTTAGAAAGGGAGAAGGAAGTGAGGAGTTCTTTATCTGTCATGTTTTCCTCTTTCTTCCCTATTCAGGAGTCACACTGACCTCCATTCACAGGCTACTAACAAGAGCTCCACCCCTACTCACTGTAATGTTACACTCTGGGATTCTACAAGCACACGCACACACACACACACACACACACACACATGTACAACCGCAACACAAAACCTTTTCCTACGCACTTCTGCTCCCTCATTTCAATTATGTTTTCATGACCACAATCTATCCTTTATCCGCTGCTAACTCTACAACACACACACACACACACACACACACACACACACACACACACACACACACACACACACACACACACACATGCTTGTACACAAACACACACAAAAGCATAAAATACACACTGTATAATACATACATGCAAACAATCTGGGTGTACAAATGCATACATGTTTCTATGTATGTGCATGTTCTCCTTTCGCCTCACCAGGACCATCACAATGCACACAAAACACACACACACATGCACACTGATGTTCTCAGAAAACACACAATGCACATGTGTACACTTAATACAGTACTTAGTATTTTCTGCTTTTCTTTACATTGCACATACACACACTTACACAGATGCCCACAGACACACAAAACACACCACAAAACACATGAACCCTTTGACTGGCAAACAATATCTTCGACCATCTTTTCAGTCGTTATTACGCACACACACTTAGACTTGCAAACAGTCTTCCATCCCTCCCTCACTCCCTTTCTTCCTCCATAAGCGCGCATACGCACACACACACACACACACACACACACACACACACACACACACACACACACACACACACACACACAACTACTATACTTTCTGTACAGTGTGTAGGACAGCTGCCAGAGCGCCTACATACATCCCACTGCCCATTATAATGCACACATTGTGGTCAAATCCCCCCGGATCAGGAGTGGGCTGACAAGCGCTTCACTGTGCCCGAGGTCCCTGCAGATAAGCCATTGTAAGCCTTTCAATATCACAATATAGGCTCCCCCTTCTACAAGACAGGATATGGGTTATTGGGTCAAAGCGACTAAGTGTTGTGCATTACATAGGAATTATTACTGTGCCTCCCCTCTCTGCTTCTCTATCTACCACAGATAATCACCTGCAGATTATCCGTCTTCGAATGCTGCCCTTAATCAAACTCTGCTTAGGGAAAGTAGATAATGTATGTTGACATGTTTTGGTTTGGGATTGGATCACTGCTAATCAGCCACATTGAAACAGTTTGACCGTGTTATCCCGGGCCGACCTGGGAGATCTCCCGAAACAAGAACAAGCTATTGGAAGTCAGTTAATTTAACAAAACAAGGCACCCGAGTCTTCTGGGTCAAATTAGGGAGGGATGATTCTGACATGAACATGAGCACACGAACAAACCACCTCCTCCAAAGATAACAAATATTAGAGATAGGTGAAGGGGACAGGTCATTCTGGGTCAGTGTCTAACTTCTTCTTTTGTCATTTTGCTATTAATTCTTTATTTGATGTTCAAGATTTTTTCATTGATTGATTCCATTTACTTTCTTGCTGAGAGTTGGATAAGAAGCTGGATACCATTTTTCTGTTCATATGGTAAATGTGAAACTGTTGCCAGCAGGCTATTAGCTTAGCTGAGCATGATGACAGGATGCATATAGCCTGGCTCTCAATTAACATGCTACCTCTTGTTTGGCATATTTAAAGGTGCAATATATAATACTGACAGCTAGTGTTTAAAATAGTTACTGCAGTTCAAATTAAAAAAACTGGAGAGTGTCATCTCCCCCGCGCCTTTCTCCTCACACTTGAAGTTCCCGGAGGTTGCCAGGCTGAGAGTGCAGCACCCACAACAATGTTGCTAGACGTTGGTATCACATAGCTAGACATTACTCCACAGCACAGCGAAGTAGCTAACGTTAGATGCTGGCTATTTTGACATTGACAATTGGGCTTGGTTTACGTTTTTACAGGTATATCTGGCAACCCTGCCCGGCTGTCAAACTGGGCAGTTGGTAACAACACAAAAGCCAAAACACAAACAGAAATTACGTCACGGAACAGAAATTTCAAAAGGTGAAAATACTGGCATTAGCGTTGTTGTCAGAAAAGATAGTATTTCCACAATGCATGTTTCCTTGACGCATTGGGGTCATTTTTGGATTTATTACAGTAAATATATTACATATTGGACCTTTAATCCTAAAAATGACAAGTTGTGGTTTTATAGTTTTGCTGAGAACTATTTCTGGGCCTGGGCAGTTTAGCTAAGCTAACTAGCTCTAGCTTCATATTTAATGTATGAACATGAGGGTAATAGTCCTTTTGATCGTCATGCAAATGCATCAGCACATTTACTGAATTGTCAAATGCAAAACTCAACATGTGACACAACACCATTGATTTTCGTGATCGAGTTATTGTTCCAACCATACATCAGCAATTTTACAGCTAACATTGCACATAAACTCATTTATAATGACATGGGAGGTTTGAAAACTTGAAAAACAATATCTTTTACTCCTTTTGTCAAGCTCTTACAGTATCTCTATTACAGTATAGTCAAAATAAGATGATTAGTGTCTGTTAGAACCAGATAAGAAACTGTGCACAATCTGCTTTTGTTGTAAGATTAGACAAGTTCTTAAACCATCCTGTTTTTATGGCCAGGTTGTGGGCTCTCTGTCGGCCTCTGTCTTGCTGCCTCTCTCCATCCTCTGCTTTGGCATTCCTCCCACCTTCATGACTGTGCATGTGAACTGGTGAGGAGCAAGGGTCATGGGCCAGTGGTGAGGGGGCGTCAGGGCCTTGAGAGGGGGGACAGTTCAGGGTCTCTAAGCCCTTCTTGTTATAAGCAGGGCCCCACCCTGTCTGCCGTCTCTTTCAGTGGGGAACTGAAATGAACTCCATGGGAGGGCATGGTGCTCCGTCGCAGGAGTCTGCTTGCACGACCCCACCCCAAAGCTGAGGAGGGCCAGCCATCTGTGCCCTTTGTCTAAGGAGGGGGATAGCTTACCCATTTCTTTTCTACACACCCCTTCAGACACACAAACACAACTAAAGACAGCTCGCAAGTGGGGCAGAATTAAAGATTTTCTTCAAGGTGGAGGAGATCCCACCCATATATATTTGCCCACCTCTCTCCAAAGAAAGAAAGAAAGAAAGAAAGAAAGAAAGATACATATTGAGGCAGCCATTTATTTTCCTCTGCAGCTGGCTCTGTTCAGCTCTGCCCCTCCTCTTACTCACTCAGTATGAAATATCAACTTTTCCCTCGTCTTTCTTTCTCTTCAGTCTCTCCCATCACACTGGCACACAATGAGAGGCTGTGTTTTCATGGGAGTTGCCAATTGACTTGCTGAAATTGTTCACATAGCTCATTGTCTCTGCCCAGACTTTTTTGGGATAAAAAGACCAGACTCCCCCCTAAAAGATAATGTTTGAATTATTCAACGGAGCAATAACTTCTCACCAGAGTCGTTTTCAACCAACAGTAAATTAAGATTTGTACATTTGAATATCAAACATGATTCAGCGGCAAAAAAAGAAAGAAAATGAAGAAAGAAACGGCTCTCTGGTGACAGCCGCAGCTTTACTCATAACTCATTATAATGTCCAGCGAGAAGCAGAATGGATGAAATATGGGGGGAAAGTGACATCTGACATGTAATCAGCCATGGAAATGGGATACTAAAGGCCCATTACACTTTTAAAAACCTCCCTGGGAGTAAAATATCACAGAGCAGGGTTCATGACCACAGGGCTGAACAATACACATCAAATCACCATTCAGGGGCTATGAGAGTTGAATAGAGAGCTGTTTGCTATTGATAAAGCACAGATGTTCAGTAGGGAGACATATTTAGACTGCAGAGAGAAGACCCATAACCAGGGTGCAAGGCTCGGCTATAGCTACTCCTTCTGTCTGTGTTTGTGTGCATGAGAGTG